>JAKZLQ010000023.1:0-412137 GCA_023309525.1 Arxiozyma bovina
ACATCACTAAATCACCTTCTTTAAAGTCAATTGCTCTGTGGTTTCTGTTAAAATTAATGGATTGACGATCTTGAGCTTCGGACATGTTTTGTTGTGTTATAGACCATAGGGTTTGTAATGCTTGGAGGTGTTGATCAAATTTATGTCTAATAGTACCAGGAACAGGTGTGTCTTCTTCATTTAGTATTGGAGTAGGGTTCGTAAGTTCGTTCGAAAATCCTGGAACTCTGGGATGGTAACCAAAATTCGCATAGAAGGGACTCATTTGTATAGATTCATGAAAAGAGCTGTTATACGCAAACTGAGCCATCTCGATGTAATGAGGCCAGTCCTCCGGATGTTCTTGAACCATTGTTCTGATAATTGTTATCATAGTACCATTAGTTCGCTCTACCTGACCATTAGCCGCGGGGTTGTAAGAAGTAGAGAAACGCAATTTAATACGTAATCTTTGGTGGAGACGATCCCAAATAGCACCTGTAAAAAGTTTATCTCTGTCTGAAACAATTTCTTCTGGAATACCGTGATTGCAAACGACTTTATTTAAAAGCAGTTCTGCACACGCAACGGCTGTAAGCTTCTTGAATGTAGGTATAAAATATGACCATTTTGTTAGTCTGTCCGTTACCACTAAAATACAATCTAGTTTACCTGCAGGTTTCATACCGGTTACGAAATCGATACTGATTGATGACCATGGTTGTTTGGGAATAGCTAAAGGAGTGAATGTACCAGGAGGTAAAAGTCGTACATGTTTGGAATTTTGGCAGTTGATACAGGATCTGATGTAGTTTCTAATGGTAACTATCATATTTGGCCAATAATAATCTCTTAGTAAATTTTGGAAGGTTTTGTGAGGTCCTGGGTGACCTGCTAAATGGGAATCATGATGGAGTTGAAGGAGCATAGCTCTTATAGTACCTAGTGGAATAGCTAGTCGGTAATGGTTGGATAGATTATTCTTGTAGTAGATTAGGTTGTCATGATAGGTATAATGTTTTATGATGGAACGGTATTCCTTGATTAAAGGTTCATGATTGACGAACCAGTTGTAAATGGGGATGAAATAGGGGTCTTTGGAATATTCAGCGCGTAGGGTATCGTAGTATTGTTTAGAGATGGTGACATGACTACTTTGGGAAGTAGTATTGGTGTTAGTGGTAATGATGTTTAGCCGAGATAAGGCATCAGCATGATTCTTGATACCGGATATGTGTTCAATAGTGAAGTTGAATTCAGCAATGTCATCCCACCATCTCATTAGTCGTTGCTTAGTATCTTTGGCTTTCATAACAAATTTAAGAGATTCATGATCAGTTCTTAATAAAAAATTAGTCCCCAATAAGTAATGTCTCCATTTATGTAAAGCATGCACTATAGCAAAAAATTCTTTTTCTCTGATAGACCAATTGACCTCATGACCATGTAAAGTTCTACTTAAATATGCCACTACTCCAATCACAGCCTTAGAGTCTTTGTCACACATTTCTAGGGTAGCTCCAACAGCACAATCACTAGCGTCCGTAGTTAATATCAACGATTTTGAGGGATCAAAAGGTTTAAGAATTGGGGCGTTTACTAACCTCGCCTTTAAAGTGTCGAAGGCTTCTTGTTGTATTGGCGTCCACTGTACTGTTTTCTGGTTAGCAAAAGTCCTTAGAGGAGCAGCAATTCTTGAAAAATCCTTGATGAACCGTCTGTACCAGCCAATTAATCCTAAAAATCTTTGGCATTCTTTATAATCTTTGGGTTTTGCCCAATTTTTTATACATTTGACCTTTTCTGGGTCTGATGAGATCCCATGAGAATTAACAACATGGCCTAGGAATGAGATTTCTGTTAGAAAGAACTCACATTTTGTTTTCTTAGCAAATAGGTGGTGTTGTCTTAGGGTAGTTAATACTTGTCTTAAGTGTTCAACGTGCTCTTGTTTACTCTTGGAATAAATTAAGATGTCATCTAAATAAACCACACAAAATCTTCCTAGAAATGCTCTTAACACATGGTTCATAAGTCGTTGAAAGGTAGCTGGTGCATTGGTTAGACCAAAAGGCATTACATTCCATTGATATTGTCCGGAAAAAGTGACAAAAGCTGTCTTAAATTTATCAGTTTCCTTAATTGGTACTTGGTGGTAACCACTAATTAGGTCCAGTTTACTAAATATTGTAGCACCTCGTAATTGGTCGAATAAATCTTCAATGATCGGGATAGGATACTTAGCCTTGATGGTTATATCGTTTAGCTGTCTGTAGTCTACACATAATCTCTTTGTACCATCCTTTTTCTTTACAAATATAACCGGCGCAGCAAACGGGGAATCACAGGGCTCAATTCTATTATCTTGAAGGAGTTCTTTAAGTTGTGTATTAAGTTCTTCTTTTTCAGATTCTGACATACGATAGGCTCTCTTAGCTACAGGTGAGGAGCCAGGGATTAGTTTTATTTCGTGAGAAATAGTCTTCGTGGTGCCGCTGTGGGCAGGCAATTTATCCACAACTACGTCTTGGAATTCTTCTTCAATTAATGGGATAGTTGTTTGTGGAATGTTGTTAGTTGCAGAAATCCAGCATATAAATGATTGAGTACCTTCTTTCTTTAGGGCTTTCTTCAATTTTCTCCAGGTGGTTATTTCTATAGGTTTTGATTCTTCTTTCTTCATTTCATTTAGGACTGACTCGAGGATATTTTTATGTTGTTTGATGAAGGGGATACCTAGTATCAAGTTAGTTACCAGTGGTTGAGGAATAACAAGGAATGTTGCTTGATATTGTTCGTTGCCAATATAAAAATCTATCTTACAATGTTTTGTGATGGTCGTTGGTTCTGACCAAGCACCTTTGACTTCAATGGGTAACTGTAATTCTTGTAAAGTGACATGTAGTTTACGTGCTAGTTTCTCTATTATAAAGTTGCAAGCAGCACCAGTATCTAATAATGTAATTACTTCTAGGTTTCTAATCTTGACTAAACAGTGTGGAAGGGTCTCCATAGCAATAGTTTTTCTGATTTCGTTACGATGGTTTTGGAATACCTGATGATTTTTACCCGCTACACCACCTTGTTCTTGACAAATTACCGAGTTAAGGTGTAGAACAGGTGGCTTTATTAGTTTTTTGATTCGTCAGTGATGTCAATAAATCCTTTTCTAGCACCCTTATTATCGTACCTTCCCGTCCTTCTTGTCTTACGGTATTGTTTGTTTCTTTGATTTTTCCACATCAAATCACTTTTTCTTTTTCTACATTCACTAATTAAATGGCCTAATTTTTGACAGTACGAACATTTATTTTTATTAGTTGCAAGGGCAGTATTTTTATTATTAGTAATATTATTAGCACTGTTGAAGAAGGCAGTGGAGTTAAAGTTTGTTAAGGATCGAAAAATTTTGTCACCCACCATAGTGGCATTAGAAATTGCTAATTTTTTGACTTGCTCCACGCTCTTAAGTTGCTGTGTCCTCACAGCATCTGCAATGATAGGGTTTAGAGGGAATAAGAATAATCGAATTTGAGCTTGTTCTGAAAAGATATCATTATCGAAGCGGCGAATGTATTCATCGAAATGAGTAATATACCCAGTCATGGTAGTAACAGATTTAGGAGGAACAATTAGATTAAATAGATTATCAGAATCATCGTTGTTTAATGCCTGACCATAAGAATTTTCTAGTGTGACCCAGAAGCTGTCAACAGTACTACATTGGGCACGGGTAACTTTTTCGAGAATTTCGCCATTAACTAATAGATATAATAGATCGAGTTGTTGATCTTTTGGAATGGGATAAAATTTTAAAAGTCTATGAATATTTTGTTTCCATGAGTTAAAGGCAGTAACAGATGAAAACTTATCAACTTTACCAGCAGCAGTAAGTATTTTAGAAATATTGTCGGTGGTCATTGATAAAATATTTGTTGAAAGTTATAAATTGGAACGTTACCTTAGCTAAACGCTACCAAGTGTAAAATATGGAGGTTGGTATAGAGGGTTATTAAAATATATTATTAAAATTTATAGAAAAGGATTAGGTTAGGTTCCTCTTCTAGGACTATATAGTTATATATTAGCGTCGTGTTGCTTTCGCTTGCGGTCCTCCCTTTCTATATAAATTATATATTAGATATTATATAATAAAATCATAAGCAAAACAAAATTCTTATAAACTCACAAACTCATAAATTCGTGAATCTACTCGGAGATCTTGTCTACTTATATATGTCGCATGTAAATCAGAAATGTCGGATGGAAACTTGTCTCAATGATTGTATCACAATGAGGCGTCCCTCGATACAATGTGGAATTGCTCATGAGTCTTACTAACGTGAGAACACGTTCTTCTAGTTACGATATAATAGCTGAAAAGCTCTTCTAGTTCGATAACAAACATAATAGTCGAAAAACTCTTGAACTAGGATAATAGCCGAAAGGCTCTTCCAGTGATGATAACAAACATAATAGCCGAAAGGTTTTTGAAACTGGGATAATAGTCGAATGACTCTTGCAACTAGGATATTAGCCGAAAGGCTCTTCCAGTGATGATAATAACATAATAGCCGAAAGGCTTCTGCAACTGGGATAATATTAGCACATTGGACAGTTATCATTTCATTGTCTCAGGATCTATTTTAATCTCGACTTCTTCTGATACATTTGACCACAATAGAACATCATCATAGTTGGTTTCTTTTTTATCTGGAACTGGGTCATCACTTGTAGTTACTTTTTATTTCATTGTTGTCTAATTATTGGTTCTGTTTATGTTTCTCTTCCTTATCATATGTAGTTACTTTTTATCTTTCCAATTCTTGGTTATTAATTCTATTTCTTTTTATTATTTCTTATTATTCTTCACTTACATTGGTTATTACTTTTTTCTCTTATTATTATTATTATTGTTCCTTTATCCTGGTATTCTGAAAGTTACTTTTTTATTAGTTACTTTTTATTAGTTACTTTTTGTTTCTCTCGAAAAACTTTTCTTGCAAAATTTTCTTTTGAATCTCTTTTCTTTTTTCTTGATCTGACTCTGCTTCTCTCGAAGTTCGAACCGTGACTCTTAGTCTTATTCCTGAACACGTGACTTGTATTGTTTTTCCATTTTATTTGACCTAACTTGTTCTCTCCGTTTTCGGATGGCAAGGTATAAACTAACGTTCAAACCCTAAATGACATGCTAAGGTTAACTGCTTTTATGTACATAATTAACTTAAGATTGATGAGTTCTACTACATATGTTACAAACAGGAGTGAATGTTTTGGGCGTGTGGTCTAGAGGTATGATGTCCGCTCGGGGTGCGGGAGATCCCGGGTTCGATTCCCGGCTCGCCCCTTTTTATTTTTTTATAAATTGTGACATATAATGTCCTGATGTCACAGTAGACGATCTTGCAAACTCTTTAGTCGACGACGACGTTCTTGTTTTTCATATTCATAAACTGTATATCTTTGTATATCTATTTATCTTATCTACTTCTTATATACAGTATAGTTTATGTATCATATATAGAGGACACAACCAAGAATCATTTTTCTTATTTTATATTCTAGAAGAGTATATCTCTCGTAGTAGATCTTCATCTATTACATAAATTGTAATATCTCGTCATACGAAGTATCGGTGTAATAGTGTAATAGATGAAGATCTACTACGAGAGCTATACTCTTCTAGAATATAAAATAAGAAAAATGATTCTTGGTTGTCTCCTCTATATATGATACATAAACTCTACTGTATATAAGAAGTAGATAAGATAAATGAATATACAAAAGATATGCAGTTTATAAATATGAAATACAAGAACGTCGTCATCGATTAAAGAGTTTGCAAGATCGTCTACTGTGACATCAGGACATTATATGTCACAATTACTAGATTTTTATAACAATTGACTTACACAGATTGTTAGGAAGATTTATACAGGAACCCTAGAAAAATATAATTGGTCGGGTAAAGATAAGTTACACATATTTGGGAGATAATCTCATACGACAGGATCAACAGTCAATATCGTCGGGGCCGTGTAAAATCGTCGCAACGCAGAATCTCATTTAAGAGGAAGTTATTCTTTTCCTGTGGCTCTTTAGGTTTTACCATATCTTCACATTACGTTCTTTTATATAGTACATATATAGAGGAAGTAATCTAAGCATAGGCTTTTAAGGTGTATAACTCGTTGCTACATATTTTTAATACTTTCTAGAGAGTAATATATTTTACACAGATAATGATGTTTAGGCTTCTAATTATTAGTTTAGGAAAGTATCGATAACCCTCATTTTATTAAACTCTTCTTTTTGGAAAATTGTACAAAAAAACCTTCAAGGTTGGAAGATAAAAAAATTATAAAGGAAAGATACAAATACAGAGAGCAGGAGTAACCAACAGAAGATAAGAAGAAAGTAATCAAAACAGAACTAAGAAGTATGCTAAATAATAAAGTATATAATATATATTACTTAGTTTTTGTTAGAACATGGACACTATGCTCATCATGTTTCTTTACTTAAAGACTATTTTTTATTATATTGTCAAGAATGATAATTCAAAAAAAATATTTAAGAAGGGAATTGAAAGGATGAAGTATCAATTTGTAATTATGTATAAACATATTATGATTATGTATATTATTTTATAGGTTTTTAGTAAACCAGAGATCCAATTTTCTATAATCTTTAGTCATGACTGTACTTGATACAAATATCACTACTTTCTAAGAGTTATAGTATTCAGTTTGTATTTAATAGTATATCTAAAGATATAGAGCCAGAGTATATCTTATATTTATCCTAGTTATTTATTGTTATTATTTCTAAGTCTACTGGTATCAGAAGCTCATAGCCATGAGATTATCACAAATACTCTAAAGTAAAATATATAAATTTAGTTATAGGATTAAATTTACTTGTTAATTTTCCAATCTGGATGAGGAATGTGTGTATATTGTATTTTCATAGTTTACAGTTATTCGTATAATTATTTAATCCCTGGAAAAAAATCAGGGGGAAATACTCTAATAAATTTAATAATAATAATGTTAATACTGTTCATAAGATATGATAACAGACGCTGAAAAGATTTATTACAATATTCTTCATTCAGAGGATTAATATTGTTCATAACAGAATGATCCAAGCTGTTAGAGATGTAAATAAAAATACACTATACCAAGAAAATGAATAAATTTAGAGGTATTATCTAAATGCTACTTGCCGAAAATCTCTGTACTTGGTGTTCTTTTAAAGGTATTTAACATAACTACTTACTAAATACCTGTAGTTCTCATCTTTGGTAAATCTCTATATAATATTTTTATTTTTGCTGAAACTCTGAAGAAAGATTGCATACATAAAAAAAAATGTTGAACAGACCCAATGTTTACTTTATGGGTGATTTGTCCGATTAAATTATTATTTTTTTTGATTTTCCATCCGTGATAGAAATGTTTTCGCTTGGAATGGATGAGAATCAAAGATCAAACGAAATCTAAAAAAAGACAAGAAAGGTTATTTTTCTTGTCATCAAACAAATGAAAAACTCCGAATTTTTTCAGATGTAGAAAAAGAACTGAAATAAAAAAAAAAAAAAAAGGATATTATCAACCAAAGAAAAGCAATACGTCGAGAAGCATAACTGGTCATATTTTGAAACCACCATTAACAATAATATCCCTACAATACTAGCTTATTTATGTCGTCTCACTTTTTTAACTGCTAGTGGGCGTAGATTGATACTAAATAAAAAAAACAATTTAAAGATGTCAGTCAGTACAAACAAAAGTTCTTTTATAAGACTAATTAATAAAATTAGATCTCCCAAGATTAGTTTAAATGATACACAAAATTCTACAAATCAATTAGTGGTACCAAATCCACCAACTGCCTTACCGTTATGGAAAATAGTAAAGTCATTACCATATCTGTTTCCAAGGCCTGTAAGAAAATCTTATGAAGATTATCGACTATATCATTCAAACGTTGAAAAGATTCAACATGAACTTTTTTCTACTTTAGATTTTTTTCCAACTCCAAAGGAAGGAAAAATTTCAAAGATTATTAAGACCCCCATAGATACGAAGGGAAATTATATAAATGAATTTTGCATATCACCTGAAAATATCTCTCATGAAGAAAAAGATATTAAACATTTAATATTTATCCATGGGTATGGCGCTGGTGTTGGCTTTTTTTTGAAAAATATGGAAAATATACCATTATTTGATAATAAATGGTGTATCCATTATATTGATTTACCAGGTTTCGGGTTTTCCACTAGACTTCCCTTTCCTTTCAAATATCCAAAAGACAATACATTACAAGTTGAAAATTGGTTTCATGATGGTATTCATAAATGGTTTCAAAAGAGAAAATTGCTTGATACTCCACAAAACAATATGGTGGTAGCTCATTCACTGGGAGGTTATCTTATGATTTTATATAAAAATAACTTCCCAAATCATTTTAAAAAATTAGTTCTTTGTTCTCCTGCAGGAATTTGTAATGGGACTAAAAATAAATTGAAAGACAAAGTACCTTGGTGGTTCAATAAATTATGGGAAAAAAATGTTTCACCTTTCTCTCTAGTAAGAAATACACATATTTTAGGTTCTAAATTGACTAGTGGATGGTCTTATAGAAGATTTAAAAAAATTACTACAGATGCTCAATTTGAAGCATTACATAGATACACTTATGCAATTTTTAATAAACAGGGCAGTGGTGAATATTTGTTACCTTTTGTTTTGAAATGCGGTGGGGATCCAAGAGTCCCCATTGAGCATAGAATAATTAACTCAAAGTATAAATGGGATTTTAATTCTGAATGGCTATGGTTGTATGGAGAAAATGATTGGATGAATATTGCTGGTGGGAAAAGAATTTCTGAACATATTGTTGAGAATAATTTAGGAAAAAGTAGAGTAGTAGTTATACCAGATGCTGGACATCATCTTTACCTGGATAATTATCCTTTTTTTAATGAACTAATCCAAAATGAAATGAAAAACTTTTAAAAACAAATATCTTTGATAATATATATATATATATATATCTGTTCATATATTCTTTTGTGCTAGTAATGCTGATATTTTTAAAAATAAATTATATATTCAACTTATCTTTTATAAATAATATAAACAATACAAAAAAAACAATTCGATAATTTTTATAACCTCTTATATAATGGATATATCGGGTTTGACCTCTTTGCAACAAGTCAAGCAAAAAATCATGAAAGCAGAAGTAATTTAACAAATAGAGATATCATTTTGGAGATATTGAAATAAACAAAGATTAGCACTAATTTTTAAACACCCATAAAGGGCTAGGTTTGGATATAAGGTAAAGAAAGTAGGAAAACAACAAAACTATCTCAATTGTTAGATTTTGCAAAACTCTCTTTTCTTAACTGCTTATTGTTTGAAAATCTAAAACCAATTTTCTAATAGACACTGTCGTTGTAAGGAACGAGTTTATTCCACAGTAGATTGAATATTATATTGTTGAGTGTTTGGCGGAGTGTTTTTTGTGGATATAATGGAATTGCATATTAGAGTATAATTATTTATTTTATTTAATAGATAGTAATAAATTACATTAATATTTTTACTTCTTCTCTCTAGTTTTGCCTAAGATTTACTCTCTTCACATGTTTTAAGGTTTTAAAGCACATACAAGATACTAATACCAGGATTTTATATTTTCAGAAATGAGACTTGGCATAGTTATCGGTTTAGAACATTTTACCTTAGGATTTTGTCCAACAGACCCACAATGGTAATAAATGGTTTAAAAAATTAAGTACTCTTTACACTCAGGGAAAAAATATACAACAGGTGACACCTTCCTTATGGTAGATTAACTTTTTTGATTAAAGAATGTGTTCTCAATACAGAGGGTACATTAGAAAGTATAAAGGAATGTATTACTGTGTAATAGTGTGCGTAGAAGCGACACATGACTACTGAACGTCTGTAGTTGTATGGAATAAATTTATTAGTGCAATAAGATCACAACTAGAATGTTTATATTTTTTACTTTCGATGAAGATAACGAAATATCTGCGTACAGCATATAATAAATATACTCTACTCTACTTTATCCTGGGATTTTTGTTCACAAACCACCCTACTCTTATCCTTGTTTTTTTGTCTGCTACCAATTTGTCTCATTTATCATAAAAAAGTATTTTTTTCTTCCAAAGGTTGAACGTGTATAGCAACAGTGATGATTGTTAAACAATCTAAAATAAAATAAAAAAAAATAGCTATAAAGTTTGCTAAGAAATCACTAGCAATAGCATAGAGGAGATTCAAGGATCTAATTTGACAGAGCTTGAGACAATATCATTCAAGAATAGAGTGTGAAAATGTATTGGAAAGAATAACATAATAATGTATAGCCAGATATTTATTACATTTGGACTAACACGAACAGCATCCTGTAAATCATTGCATAGCAATGGAAAATAGTACCAAAAATTAGTGAACTTTTCAGGATTAATAACAATGCATGAACTATAATCTACAAATAGGTTAAATAGAGGAACAAATAGAGAAGTGTAAGTATATCCAATTTATATGTTGTGTTTGAGACATAAATCTGAAATAAACTTAAGTGAAATGATGTTACATTTCATGAGTTTTGATCAATGAATCTCTATATAAATAACTACCCAATATCTCAGAATTTAACAACAAAAAGATATTCATTTCCATATTTATTTGGATAACAATGGATATTATTAAACACAAAAGAAACGTATATCAAGATAGTAAGATTGACATCTGCGTAGTTATTGCTTCCTCATTTATCAATAAATACATATATCTTAACTGGAAATGAGCACATCAGTGAAAAAATGGTAAAAAACATCAATGGACTGATGATTATACCTACCATCTTCTATACCAACTTGTTGCAGTTAGAATACAAAAATAAAATTATTGAAAATATTTGAGGCATGAATAGTTAATATATCACATGACGGATAATTAAAGTTAGGAAACTTTGTACGATATCATCATAACATGTTTTCAAAACTATTTGATATTTTTGAAGCAAATATTTTAAAAATAAAACTTATTATTATAGAAAACAATTGAATCATAATAATAACAAATACAGAGAAGAATTCAGTACATATATTAATAGAACCAACCACCTGCAAGGTGTTCAAATGGTTAATTATAGAAAGAGCAGTCTAGAAGTTAGTGAATATAGAAGATATGTTGGACTGATTTAACACCTACCTAGAGTAACTCAAACTATTGCTAAATTGTTAACTTCCAATAACTGCAAAGTATATTAATATTTATGTCAAATTAATATAACCTTTATTCTTTTTAAATGAGATGAGGTGAAAGATTTCTTACAACAAAAAACTGTGACGATTAATTTTCAACAATGAATGACTTGCTTTTACGATTACAATGTGTAATTTTGTGAGTACATTTTTGCATTTTTCTCTATTTCAACTTTTAGAATAAAAATCAAAGCATAAGAAGGGTGTGAGAATAAGAAAGTGAAGACACAGATTGGGCTAAGTGAAAGCCTTGTTAAGTGGATACATGTATTCCTAGAGTGCTAAATGAATTTAAAAGTGGTTTAAAATGTTAAAAAGATATTCCTCATTAAATTATCATATAGTAAAATCTGTATTGGAGACATTACTAGCTCAAGTCACATTTCGTTATAACAGAAAGGTTTAAGATATAGGGATGTGAATTACTTTGCAATAATTCTACTAGTATAATAAATCACCATCCCAAACATTATTATATTGAAAAAGTACTATTATAAATACTACTTGTACTCTCTAGTCGACGATACTCTTACTATTTATACTTACTGAATTTATATATATCTTTGTAAAGCATTGTCGATATAGAGAATCTTTTGTATACACTATATGGAGAAAAAACCACCAAGTACTGAAACCATGACTTTGTTTTAAAAAATTACTGTAGATACTATTACTTAATACGATATAAAATAAGGTTTGCTTATATATCTATACAACAGGGTTCTATAAAAGTATATTCGTTGTACTATAAAATCTACAGCTACCACTCTTCTTTTTCTTTTTCTAATATGCAATATACAACTCTTATATATAATTCTTGGTTTACAAGTTTAAACCCTTATCTGTTAGAAATTTATAAGGGATATTAAGTGTTACATACAGTGAACATTGGTATATGCTATTATTTGATACTAAGTTTAGCTTCACAATATATCACGACATTAGATTACGAAATGAATGAACCATGTCTTGGATAACATTAACAAAATAATGTATTATATTTTTCGTGACGTGATTAATAAATGTGCAACGAGATATGACATGAAAAAATTTGGGTCTACGGAAATAAAATTGAAACTGAAAAATAAGGATACACTTATAAAGGAAAAGAGAAATATAAAAACTCAATATATTCAACTATTAGATTTATTAATATTTTTACATACTTTATTTTATTTGATTTACATATATATCTTTCTTTTGTATCATATGAAAGGAAGGAAGGATTTATATAGTAATCTATACTGTTGATGTATTTCACTTCAGAGTTACTCCTAACAACGCACAATTTAGAGAAATAGTTATTGGATGAGTAACCATAATATTTAATCCAAAAACAAATCTAATCTTGAACATAACGAGAATTTATATATAATTAATTTCCATATTTAAGTATATTATGTAAGAGTTGTTGTAGATAAATGGATGAATTATATCAATTAGTATAAATATAAACATCATAAGAAGAAGCACCTAGAATGTTACTGTAGTTAGTGGTCATGATTAAATGATAAAGTTATTGATATGTATTTTATTATTACAATTCTGCAATCTCTTATATATAAGGTACAAAAGTAAATATATATATAAATATAATAATATCACTTAATATGTTCAGAGAGAAAGTATAATAATTTGTTCTTTACCTTCTTATGTTTGTTCTTTATATATTTGTATTATTGGAACAAACAATCTTACTTTAATGTAGTTACGTACAAGCTTGTGTTTTATCGGATTTAATATTAATAATGCCTATTGATTTATATTCAATCATACTTGTATGTGAGTGTGTACACTTGTCCGATATTTCCAGCAAAACACTCTTACGTAAGCTCTATATGAAACTAATTAATAACTGATGTAGAATTATAACTTGTTCTTGTTGAACATAGTTGTTGTATGACATTAAGAGTTACCTCTTAATATCGGTACTAAGACACACTTAAATAAGATAATTACCTCTGGCCCAATTCCTCAATAATCAAAGGCCTCTTGTCAAGATCTGATATAATTGTCACTCCCTGAAAATCCTCCAATCAGGTTCAATACCGTACAACCATTGCTCACATGGTTATACCAATCCTCCACCCAGACACTCAGGTGTTACCTGCAGGATTGAGTATTTAGTGGACTTCCAGTTGGAGTTCTTACATATTACTTGAGATAACTCTTTACAAAAGCCTAGATATGTTATTGAAATTAATTTGAGGTCGAATTTTATGTATTTGGGCTTGAACTTCGTCATTTAAAATTATTTTTTGCCAACGTAAATTGAAACTACTCAAGCTAAATACAAAATATAAATTTAAATTATGAAAAACATATTGGTTAAATAAACAACTATGTATAAAATAAATATTTAAATCAAAAATACTGAGAATTAGCACCTGTTGGTAATAGAGAAGGTGAAAAATTTCTCAAAATATATTCTATACTTTATTAAAGTTGTTAGTATACATGCTGGAAATATCGGACAAGTATACACACTCAAATACAAATATGATTGGATATAAATCAATAGATATTATTAATATTAAATCCGATAAAATACAAGCTTGTACGTAACTACATTAAAGTAGATTGTTTGTTCCAATAATACAAATATATAAAGAACAAACATAAGAAGGTAAAGAACTGTTCAGAATGAGCGCCTTCGGGTGATATATTTGTATTAAACTTTCTCAATTTATATTTTATATATTGTTAAAGTTATTATTATATGAAATAGAAGTAAAGTTCTTCGATTATATAGGAGTTATATAAATGTGTTGCTACAAAGTAAAATAAATATATAGTTATAAAAATAGTGAGGAAAATATTATCAATTATCGATTACATCATGCTCCTTTTATCTATTTGGAAATGAATATTGAACATTATCGTTGGTTATATGTTGAAGTATGATTAGAGTTATGCTTGATAATCTAAATTCATTGTATCAAGTGATTAAAACATTATGAAAATTTACTTAAAAGAAGACTCGAAGATAAAATGGGTTATACTGTATATTATTGTATCTTGTATATTAGTTATGTAAAAAGAAGAAAACCAAGCAATATATAACAAATATTTATAATACCACCAATATCCTATTATAAATTTACAACAAGTCCCTATAATAATTTAAAATGAGTAGTAACAAAGTTTTTGATACTGAAGTCTTGTGTCAACATTGCAATTTACCACTATATTTATTTTAGGGGTACTTGCTAGTTTACCTATTAGGAAACTTAGATATCCTATTTAAGTATCAGAGGGTAAAACATCATATTGGTAATAATGCTACTATAGAGATCTTTTTGCTGTAAGATTCATTCTTATTGGTTAAAATCTTATTGGTTTATCATATTTTATTCCAGAACCTTTAGTTTCCACTGATAAATATAGAGTCTAAAGTACTAATTATTCTTTATGTTAACACAAAGTTACGGTATCTAATGTTCTATTAACATTTATTACAAGTTAATATAACAAAATAATATTGTTGAAAGTTACCCAAACTCCATGTTCATTCTTGACGTAAAAATTATATCTCTCTAATTGAAAAATTTTATTCATATGTTGAGATATTACTCAGACTTTATGAAAATTTTGTGAAAAATTTTCTGATCATCATTTTTCAGAAAGATATCAATAGTTGGGATAGAGAAATTACAAACAACTTCTTCTATCTATCACTTTATTAATATCGTACATAGTATTGTACATAAGGGTTGTATTATATACTAGGATGAGCAAATACTTATAAAACATACAGTTCATAATGTCCCGTTTATTACCTATAGGTTTTGCTCACTTATAGAAAGGTTGTTGAACTCCTTGGTAATGTTGGACATGTTATATTTATATTCCCCTAATTAATTCTTATTAATTGATGATTTATATTAAATTCTCCTTGACTATTTCTAGTCTATATACAAATATATAATATATATGATTCTAATTATTACTTTCTATAAATGAATTGTTTTAATTTCTATTCCAATATAAATTTTTTCTTAAATGATTTTTTTACTTCATTTTCGTGGTAGTCAAATACTTCGGACATGATGACTTCAGTATTCTGATGATTTAGGAAATATTCATAATTCCAGCAGATTTTTACTCCACAGCTTATTAAATCTTAACATCATATAAAATAAGGACTAAACAATGTTATAGACAGACGAGCAAGAAATAAGAATATGTATTTTTGTATATTTACTATTTATTCTAGTTATTATTATTTGTTTATTTTAATCCTATAACTAGATTTATCTATTTTAATTTTTAGAATATTACGATTTACTTTTATTATTAAAAACAGAGTTATTGTGACATATAGTGTCCTGATGTCACAGTAGACGATCTTGCAAACTCTTTAGTCGACGACGACGTTCTTGTTTTTCATATTCATAAACTGCATATCTTTTGTATATTCATTTATCTTATCTACTTCTTATATACAGTATAGTTTATGTATCATATATAGAGGAGACAACCAAGAATCATTTAGCATATTTTATATTCTAGAAGAGTATATCTCTCGTAGTAGATCCTCATCTATTACAGTTATTATACTTCGTATGATGAGATATTACAATTTCAAAAAAATTTGCTAAAAAAATCTCCCGGGGGTGAGTCGAACACCCGATCTCAAGATATCTTCGGATACAAATCCGTAAATTACAGTCTTGCGCCTTAAACCAACTTGGCTACCGAGAGAAGCAACATGTTGTGAACTGACTTGATATTAGGGTTTAAAATGAAAGTCGATTTGGGTTTGGTAATTAGGGTTATATGATGTTTGTCAACTAAAATGTTCTGGTTTGAGACAAAAAAGTTAGGGTTTGTTAAAGAATCCCAGGTTGATTTTCCAATACACAGAAAATAAGAGAAAAACAATAGTGAGAGATTAGTGAGACATTACTGAGACATTTGTGAGACATAAATGAGACAATATTGAGAAGTTAATCATACAAACAAATATTGATATGAGTTAAATATGAGAATTATTGACAAACATCACGCCATCCCATCAAGAATATTATCAACCCATGAATTATATATAAAGGTCCATCATCTTGTCATCTGAAAATTATATTTGTGTCTGATTTATAGTAGTATGTAGAATATTGTATATAAAAAATGAAAACAAGCAATAATCGTCTAAAGTTCCTATATATAACGTCTTTATATATATTTATTATTGCCCTACTATCCGTTCGATAGTATTATTAATTATAGTTGTTGTTGTCCTGCCTATCCGTTCGATAGAGTATTAATTATTGTCCAGACTATCCGTTCGATAGTATAATAATCGTTGTTCTAACTAACCGTTCGTTAGTGTTATTAATTAGCTATACTTTTTTACCTCAAACCACAACACAACAACATCTTCTGTGTTGCGGATATTTCCTAATCGGGAATTTCTATTATCCCTTATTAGCCCCTTACCCCGTGTTTACTCCTTACTCCTTACCCCTTACCCCTTACCCCATGTTTGCCCCTTTTACCCCTTATTTGTCTTTTATTGTTTTTTACCCCTTTTTATCCGTTCTGTTATTTTTTACTGTCGACCTCGAGTTTTGGTTATTTTCGAGATAAACTTGTGGTCAAATATTTTATATAAAAGGAGAACATTTTTTATATTCAAGTTCTCCAAGTTCTTCTTTATTTCCTGTTCATATTTGTATTTATATTTCATTTATATTTTATATATTATTATTTATTTATATATTTATTTTAATAAAATAACCAAATACACTTTCAGTCTATTCACTGGTCTATAAATAGTTTAAACAAGTGTACGAATTATTATTGTAAGTCGGTAGTCGATTACAACATTTTCTGTAAAATATGCAGGTTAATATAGAGGGTTATTAAAACATATTATTAAAAATTATAGAAAAGGCTTAGGGTTAGGTTTCTCTTCTAGGGATATATAGTTATATATATGCTTAGAGGTGTTTCCTTCACTTGGTTCTCTATATAAATTATATATATTATATTATATAATAAAATTATAAGCAAAACAAAATTCTTATAAACTCACAAACTCATAAATTCGTGAATCTACTCGGAGATCTTGTCTACTTATATATGTCGCATGTACATCAGAATGTCGAATGGAAACTTGTCTCAATGATTGTATCACAATGAGACGTCCCTCAATATAATGTAGAATTGCTCATGAGTCTTACTAACGTGAGGACACGTTCTTGCCGTTACGATTAGTCGAAAGGCTCTTGCGACTACGAAAACAAACATAAGAGTCGAATGACTCTTGCAGTTACGATCACACTAACATATTGGACAGTTATTATTTCATTTTTTCATAATCTATTTTAATCTCGATTTCTTCTGATACATTCGACTTTAGTAGAACATCAATACAGTTAGTTTCTTTTTCCCTGGAACTGAGTCACCACTTGTAGTTACTTTTTATCTTTTGAACTTCTAGTTATTAATTCTATTTTTTTTGTTATTACTTATTGCACTTCACTTAACACTGGTAGTTAATTTTTGCTCTCATTGTTATTCCTTTATCTTGTTATCCTGTTTGTTACTTTTCTTTAAATATTTTTCTTAATTTCTTTTTATCTTGTTTATCTTGAAAAGCTTTTTCTGGAACCTATTTTCTTTCCCTTGAGCTGATTGTCCTTCTCTCGACATTCAAAACATGACTGTTATGCTTACAGCCAGACACCTAACTGGTGTTTTACAACTTTTAACCAAACTTGTTTTCCTCATTATTCAGGTGGTAAGGCACAAACTACCATTCAAACCTAAGTGACATGTTAGGGTTAATTACATTTTACCTGCATAGCTAAATTTGAATTGGTAAGTTCTACTATCTGTGCTATACTTCTTAAAGTAAGCTAACTAGAAATCTAGTATTGATAATAATACTGAGTCAGGGGTTAAAAAAGGTAATTAGAGAGTTGTTGTGATTGTAAACAAAATGTTTTAATTTAAACATTGTAGAATAGGTTACTAGATTTGTCCAAGCTATGTGATTACTATTCTGAAAATGTTTTTATTATGCTATAACTGCTGGAAATATCGGACGAGTATACACACTCATATAAACCAATGATTGGGGATGAATCAACAGGCGTTATTAATATTAAATCCAATAAAATAAATGCTTGTACACAACCACATGCAAGTACATGGTTTGTTCTAAAAAAAAATTATATAAATACTGGCTTTTTTCCAATTTAGGAAGCTTATGCTGACTCAACATTATTTATGCTAGAATTGTTCCGCAAGAACAAAATATTTTTTTATAATTTGAAAAATTCAATCTTGCAAGAAAATATTTTATATAACAAAAGAAATAAATAGATAATTCATATGTAAAGTTTATACTATGTATAGTTATCATACATAGAAAGAACCAAAGAAGTTCTTACTAAATTTATACCACTATACTATTATCAATCGATTTTACAGATCTACTATATCATCATGTTCAACTTAACCACAGATATGAATAATCTAACAATTTCTTCTCAATAAAGGACAAGCATAAGAAGGTAAAGAACCAGATTTATAATTTATCTCTGAATATTTTAAGTAATTTTATATATATTTATTTTATGTACATTATATAAGGGGTTGAAGAATTGTAATAATAATCAATATACTAATGAATTCACCATTTAAACACGACTACTAGCTTCAGCAACATCTTAGGCGCAATTTCTTATGATATACATTGCAATATCAGTCAACTAAGATATATATAATAGGTTTTTATGGAAGCATACTTGTATAGAAGTTGAAAAGTTCACAATTGTAACGTATTTTTTCTTTCCCAAAATATTTGAAAATATTTCAATCATCGTTACTGAGATCATAGATAAACGAAATCCTATTTTTCTCTATGTTGTGCAATTACATTCCATTTATTACTTCAGCTCACAATTTAATTGATTTTAAAAATCACAATTGGACATATATATGCTAATGTAGTTTTCATTTTTTTTTTCATATTCATAAGCCTCTGTATTATATACGAGAAAGACAAAAATGTGACAGTAATATTTTCTGTACAGTAATAAATTTATACAGACGATATTTCAACATCATATCTGATAAAATCATGAAAGCTAATGATATTTCCTCTGAATGAAAAATATTTGTAAACATAAATTTCACAGCTTGGGTCATATGTCACAAATAATGTTTTATATTATTATATAGAATATTTTCGCCTCAACTCTTATTTGGGAATAAACAATTATACAAATAAAAATAAAATATAAAAATACAATATATACACATTCCTCATTCAGATTGGAAAATTAACAAGTAAAATTTTTCACTTATCTATTTTTCATATTAGAAAGTTTTTTCGAATTATTTTTGTGATCTCATTATTTGATGATATTAAGACTATGTCAAAATATTTTCAGAATTGTGGTTTGTGTATTACACACCTTTCTATTTTAATAAGGGTGATCTACTTCTTAAACAAGCACGAGATCATTCCAGCACTAATTAAAACACCTTTATAAAATGAATGATAATAGCACTTGTGTCCCTCATCAAATGTTATAAAATCCCACCAAGAATTTCAAATAAACACTATTGAATAAGAACCTAAGAAAAATATACTAAGCCTAAATTCTAAAAATAGAAACTCCTAGATATTATAATCTTGTATGTACTTCAAAACCATGAAATATATAAAGGAGGTAAATTTTGAGTAACACTATAAATAAGAAATTAGAAATGGTTACTATGATCTTTGATGTTTATAAGGTACAATAAAATTCCACTATATCTACAGGAAGTATTCGATTTAACATTTAATAATTTAATATTTAGGCTAGTACTAAATACACTCTTTCCTCACAACTACAAGCACTATTACTAACAACATCAACAGACTATTTTTATAAGGAAAACAGCTGTTCTCTCCAATAGAATTGTTACTACTTTATATATATGAAATTTAAAGAAGTGAATGAAATAACTCTCCATTACGTTTACGATAAAATATCTTTTCACAGACAAAACCAGAAGAGTTGTCATGATACTTTATAAATTCTAATACACTACTTCTACCGTTACATTATATCAATTCTGACAAAATATGAAGTAATCTACTCTTCCAAGACATAAACCTACTTTTTTTCACACAGCAAATGTGTTAATGGTATTGCAATGTTACACAACCCTAATGTGTAAATTAATGCTTTTTTTTTTAAATTCCATTTCCAAAAAGAAAGTTTCCTTTTGCGGACAAGGGGAGTCGAAAAAAAAAATAATGTATTAATGATTGCAAAATAATATAATCAAAAGATCTGTTCATATACTGTGCTTTTACAGACTGTAACCACTATACTTATCATCTTGTTAATAGCGAAAGAAAATAAGAAAAGAAAATTTATAGAAATATTAAGGAAGATATCCACATAACATAACACCATAAAAGATTGTATTCAATTAAGAATATCTTATCTAGCCACAATAAGGAAATTGGTATAAAAAAATATAGTTATTGAATACTTCTAACCAACATAAATTTATTATTGTAAATAGAAAGAAAATCAAAAAGAATGTCATTAGACAAAGCAGAGCAAGATTTTGATATACAAGAACCATTAACTTCAAATACTACTCCATTGTCCAATTCTACACTAACCATTAGAGTTATCAAATCATTTCCATATAGAAATGTTAAAAACTTTATCTTAAGAAATTATAATTTAAAAGAAAAGACAGGTTATGATCTTTTTAATGATTGTATTAAACATATTCAGACAGAAGGTGCATTCAGACCTTTTCGTAATGTTCACTATGATACAATGAAGATTTATACTCATGCGCATGGGTTTAAGACTGTCAATCTAGTTATAAATTTCGAACATGATGATGATGACTGGGTTCTCGATATAAAAGATCCAAAGGGGAAACCCTTATGCCAATATGATATCGAAAATGAAACTGAAATATCCTTATATAATTTAGAAGAATATCTTAAATATAAGGCTGACCCAATAGAAAAATGGTAATTTTATTAATATTTTCTATAGAAATGTAAATACATGTATATCTATCTAAATTAAAAAAGATACTAGAAAATATAAATAATTAAATAACCATATATTTTATATGTAAATCAACTTACATTTGTTTCTAAAAAGTATCTGACTAACAGTCCCAAGAATTCCAAGGCTGCATACCCCGTTGGAGGTGTATTTTCATTTAAACCTCTACGCGCTATAACTCCACTGTGTGCATTAATGGATTTGACATAAATTGGGATCCTTATCCAATCCAGTTTACACAGATTATGTAAGATCTTTGTTCTGTTCTCATCAATTGGTAACTTATGAAATGTTTTTAACCAACAATTATTTGGATTCATATTATGGGAATATTTATCAACAAATGTCTCCCACATTTCTGTGTCATTGACATTCATACTTGAAATTTCCTTCAATGAAGATTGAAAACTACTGCCATAATTATTGCTGCCATCATCATCATCATCACCATTAGCATTATCATCTTCATCTTGTAAAATAGATGCATTTTGACTTTTATGTGGAGCTAAATCGTTTTCGTTAGCATTAATATATATATTTGCCCGAGCCGATTCATTTATAATGGAGTCATAGGTGTCGCCTATAAAATCATGGATTGTACCAGATACTCCAATTTGCTCTTTTACATAAACAGGTAACCGTTTATCTTCTCTTAACATCTTTCTATACTGTTGGGTACCTATATAACTGTACAAGCTACCACATGTATTGAATACTATTGCAATTGGAATAAAAATAATGATCACAATTGGAACTACAATTCTGTAAAGAAACCATCGTTTTATTGAAGTTCGCTCGTCTCTAATTGGTGCTTTATCTTTGAAATTCAGTCTATCTAGATCAACAATTCTTGGTAAAATGGTAGCATTATATGAATCTTTGATTGGAATATTATTTTCAAAAAAATATTTTAAAGTGTTACCAGATTCAATGAATGGATCTCTATCTGTAATAAATGCAGTATAAAAGGCTACTGTTCTATCATTTTTCACATTAGCCACCACAACTCTGTGTTGAAACAAGGATAATGCATAGAAATATTCATTTTTACATAATCTTAGCAACATTGGTTCCTTATCCCCTGAATCTATTATAAACAGTTCTCTACCACTTTTACCTAAGAATGTGGATCCTAAAAACTTTTTAATTGGATTCAAGATCCATGAATTGAATCTAGATTTATCATAGAATTGAATACCCAAATGCGGAGTTGCAACAGTCATAAAAATGAATGGTTTCATACCTTTAAAGATATCTTTGCATTCGGTAAAACATTTCCCAATAACAAACCTAGCTACCAATCCACCAAGGGAATAACCTACGACACTGATCTTAGTAATCTTGGAATCCCTATTTTGTTCATGAAACTTCTTAATAAAGTGACACAATTCTATCAAAGTTCTATATCCAATAATTTCAATACCATCAAAAGTTTTAAATAAAGCATTTTGTTTTGGTGCAAAAAAAATAGTCTCTTCAACATTGTTTAAATCATTATCTATTTTTTTAATTTTACCAAATTTCTCATTAAACACAGATCTCATTGATTTCATATGTTTATACGACCCCCATAATCCATGTATTAATACTACTAAATGTTTACCTTTAGTTCGACGATCATTCATAATCAATGTTATATTCTGCTAGTAATTTAGAGGAACCGAAACAATAATTTAAGCGAGAAACAATTTTGAATATTAAAATATTATTATGAAATGACTTATACTTCTTCACGACGATGATGTCATTTTATAGTTTGCAAGTCCAAACTTGCTGGTTAAAATTTCTACTTTAAGGACACAGTAGAACACAGTCTGACGAACAGATAAATTTATTACAGAAATAACATGATACATTTTCCGTTTCCGTTTGATAAGAATGCTCCAGATGAGGCACACATAAGATATTGAATTTTAAGTTCCACTGTTCTCTTCCTTACAAAATGTTCAAAGGATAACTTTTGGAAAAAATAGAAAAACGAAATAATTTTCCAAATTTTTCTCGAGAATATCGTTCCATGGAAAAGAGCAGAATCGAATTCCGCGGAGATGGAAATAGAACGCTAACATCAATTATTTTATCGCTTGAAATACAAAAAAAAATGAGCGAGAATCAATTATCAGCTATCACCGTTTCTAAAAGGAACAATAACACATTAAGATCAAATACTTATTTGATTTTAAAATCTATAGACGAATCAATTCATTGATTGTTATTTAATTTCTCAATTCTGGCTGAAATTATGTCTTTGTGAATAGTTTTAACAATGTTTCTACGGTTTGTTGTAGCAATTCAAACGGTATTTGATAATCGTACATTTTAACATCTTCTCTATGTGCAAATTCTGCAGCTTGAAATGTCATCTTATATAACTTAGTGAATCCTGGGGATGTGTTTGGAATATCCCTTAATCGCAATCCTGTAAGAATCAATTTTGATAAAGTATCGTTGAAATGAACTTTCTTATTTAATAAACTATGTGAGGGTTTCTTGCCACTTGTAAATTTATTACCAGCCTCACTAATTTTAGTGTTATTAATAGTGGTGGCAGAAGATTTAGTGATATATTCATCTATTTTTGATTTTAGTTTGGTGGACAGTAAGTTACACATAATTGAATCATTTTTTACATAAAACAGAACCAGTCGGGTCTGTGAAGCTGAATCTAATGAGTTATTGTATATTTCCGCTATCATTGATCTATTTAAACTTTTCAATTTAACATTAAAGTAGTTATAAGTCTTTGAACAACTTGAATAACAGTGCCACGGCGTGGGTTGTTCCTTGTCATATATCCATAATGGTAATTTTCGTAGTGATACATATGATACATATCTTCCTGACCATTTTAATGGTCTTTCCCTAGTATTAGTTGCTATATTATCGTCCCATAATTCAATATCCCTAATCAAAACTTTTTCTTTCCCATATCCTAAAGTCAGTGACAAGACAGCATGTTTCATTGGTATGCTTTACTTATTTGTTATAACATGCAACCAGTTTACATACAACAAAAATAAGCCAGTTACTTGGGATTCACTCCAACGTAAAAACACTAGCATTAAGAGAGGAGAAAACCAACTGCGAACTTTCATGAAATGCAATGAAAATCTTTAATAATTGTTAACCTGTTAGCCTCAATCCCCTGTCTATAAAATATCACACTGAACCACAAACAATCTACAAAATATCGAGAAGAAAATTTACAGAAAATTTCGAAAACAAAAAAAAATTTTCCAATCCACAAAATACAACATGAGAAAATTTAAGTTAAGCATATCTTATAAATTTAATAGAGAGTGTCTCAGCTGACTATGAACCTCGTTGCACCTAGTCTAAGGTGCTGAGGATCTAGAAGATATTATATAACTGAAAAATTTAACTAAAACCTTATTTTTAAGGTTTAGTTACCAAAATTTGTGTGTTGCAATTTAATTTACAAGAAATATATAAAAAAAAATAGAATATAATTTTAATAATGCCATTACCACCTTCTACATTAAACCAAAAGGCTGCTCGTGTTTATTCTGTTGCTCGTGTTTATGCTGATGCATGTGAAAAGAGACCACAGGAATATTGGGATTATGAACAAGGTGTTACCATTGAATGGGGTAAAATTTCTCAATATGAAATAGTCAGTAAGATTGGGCGTGGGAAGTATAGTGAAGTATTTAGTGGACGTTGTGTAGGAAATGATAAACGTTGTGTAATCAAAGTGTTGAAACCTGTCAAAATGAAAAAAATATATCGTGAACTAAAAATTTTAACCAACTTAACTGGTGGACCAAACATTGTTGGATTATATGATATTGTTCAAGATAAAGATTCACGTATACCTGCATTAATCTTTGAAGAGGTTAAAAATATGGATTTTAGAACTTTGTATCCAAGATTTACTTTATCTGATATACAATATTATTTTACACAATTATTGATAGCTTTGGACTATTGTCATTCGATGGGGATTATGCATAGGGACGTCAAACCACAAAATGTTATGATTGATCCAAGAGAAAAAAACTGAGATTAATTGATTGGGGGCTAGCTGAATTCTATCATCCTGGTGTTGATTATAATGTACGTGTTGCCTCTCGTTATCATAAGGGGCCAGAACTTTTAGTCAATTTGAATCAATATGATTATTCTTTAGATTTATGGTCTGTTGGATGTATGCTTGCTGCAATAGTATTCAAAAAGGAACCATTTTTCAAGGGTGCTACTAATCCAGATCAATTGGTCAAAATTGCTGCTGTACTTGGTACAAATGAACTTAGACAATATTTAAATAAATATGGATTACAGTTACCAAGTGAATATGATGGCATTATGAAGGAATTTACTAGAAAGCCATGGTCTCATTTTATTACCCCTGAAACTATATTAGCAGTACCCGAAATAGTTGATTTAATTGATAATTTATTAAGATATGATCATCAAGAAAGATTAACTGCTAAAGAAACTATGGACCATGTCTTCTTTAAAACCCATTATAATTGACATATATGTTCACCAAATAGATTAAACTATTCATTACTCAGTTATTTTCTGTATAATAATAATAATAACAGTAAAAAAAAAACATAATTACTAACAGTAACATTAGTAAACAAACATTTTTGAAAGCGGGAAATAAGAGGATTTGAAACATAAAGAAATATATTACGTTATTATATATATATATATATATATATAGTATATGCAAATAGATTAATTACATTACATTAAACATAAAGTCATCAAAGTCATTACGGTTGTCTAAATCATTCTCATCATCTGTTTCAATAGCACATGAATCTATATCAACAGCGTATGTAGGGTAAAAAGGTGAAGAAGCCAAAGAATGTGATTTCCCATGTTTTCTAAACCTATGATGGAAATGAATTCTATCATTTATTTGAATGTAAGATTCTTTAAATTCACCATACATTGTGATATCTCTTTTTTTGACAATTTCACTGAATCGAAGTGATTTCCTAATTGGAATATGTTCAGACGTTGTGGAATTCTTCGTGTATTTAGGAGTATCAAATAACAACGAGGATGAGGAGTCTAGTGAAGATGAATATATTAGAGAATCTTCACTATGAAGAGATTCTGTGTCTGAAGTGGATTCTTTTTCTTTATTAGTATCAAACTTTGAAAGGGGTATTGTATTATATTTGTTAGTGTTGTTACTGATCTCTGTACTCTTATAAATAGAAAAGTCTGGTCCATACAAGACAGTTATATCAGTTTCTTTATTCCAATTAATATCTAATGGATCTAACTTAGTACCGTTTAAACGGAAATTTTCTATAGACCAACGCCTCCAGAGACAGTGATGTAATCGTTGTAAATATATATTGTAGTCTAAATCATCTTCCATAGAACATGAAGGTAATCTTAATAATTTATGCTTTTTCATCTTACATAGCAACGACCAAGATAATGGTAAATCTTTCATGTTTTGCCAGGGGGTATGGAAATAATCTATAGCTACTCTATCATAATTCGTTACATTATCTAGTAACATCATATTTTGTTTTGAAATAATGGTATCATCCAGACTGGTCATACTTCCATGTATTTTTTAATGTTCTTTTTATTTTTATTTTTATTTTTATTTTTTTCTTTATTTTTATTTTTTTCTTTATTTTATAATTCGATTAGAAATATAGAATTCTTCTATGTGACACACACCTAGACTTATATATATATAGAAACCGAGATACTTCTGCAGCGAGTAACCATAGGAATATGAGTACGTATAGTTACAATTAGATATAAAAATCAGCCGAAAACGAGAGTAATCTATAATTTTGATATCGACGAAATGACATTATTAATAGCTATTATATAGTTTCTCGATCCACTACACTTATCGAGAACTGACTATCTGCATACTTTTTGTTTTGTTCTCCCCCTTCCTCGACAATATCAGCAGACCAGTAATAAAAAAAAAAGTAACTCTCGAATAATTATGATAATGGGGAAACAAAGACAAAATAATGTTTTCTTTTTTGTAATCTCTTGTGGGGGGGTACAGACTAAAACAATACAGAACAACACAAAAGGAGGACAATAGCTAGGCATTGTGTCTCTTACCCCATTTATTTACCCCACTTTCTGTTTTCGTACTAAAATACAAAAGTATTATTTTTTGAACAATAGTTTCTTTCTTTCTTTCTTTTTTTTGTTTTTTGACCCCCCTTGTTCGGAATTTCTGCACTGTTCATTTTTCCGAACACTTTTATTATGGAGACGGAAGTTATTTTCCTTCTATTCTTGCACATTCTTCAAAGAAAAAAAAACAGAACAAGGGTCCTTGTCAATTCTCTGTAAAGAATTAGCAAAATATACTAGGGTTAGCTTGAAGATACAAGTTACTGAAAAAACAAAAAAAACAGAATGATGACATAAAATTTTCTTATGTTTGTAAATACTAATAATGAGTTTATACTAGATATTGACGTCTCTATATACCCCACAACATATCATTTAACATTTAAATATGTTAGTGTTGTGACATAGTTTTATTAGTTTAATTCATGTATTTATATGTACTCAAAATTGTTACACTGTTCTTGGGATTATCCTTAAGAAGAACGAAATTTACAATAATATTTACTTTTATTTTCTGTAAGTGAGTAGAACTGTCATATTACAAAAAGTAGCGTATATTATAATCCCTAGTTGATCCATAAAAGCAACAGAATGTAGATGATTAACAAGTACTTCTTGGTACCATAATCTCTCATGATCAACGTTTAAACTTGGAGTCCCTTCAAAATAATATCTTTAAAGAATCTCAGACTGTACTTTAATAATACTTGTTTTGTTAAGTCGTCCATTACTGAAGGAACTGTTTTTATAAAATCCTTAACGATTTTTATAGGACTGTTTTTAGTAATTAAATGCACCCATACACCAATGCTTTTTTACCATGTTTCTTTTTGGACAGAATAGTATTTTTGTATCGTCAATTTTCCACAAAAAAAAACTTCCATAGGAAAAAAAAGTGGATTATTGTCCAAAAGTAGTTTAAAAAGTTGCCTCTCTGTCATTTTACACGGTCGAAAAATTTTTCTTTTGAAAAATTCTTGATTGTATTGCAATTGCTATTAGGACCTCATCACTTCCCTTCTTCACAAGAAATCATTTTATATATATATTTACAAAAGAACTTTTAGATTGGATTTTTTCATCATTTCTACTTTTGAATAAGAGTTCCTTGAAGTTCAATTCTTTCTACTTGAATTCTTTCATGCTCAATTATCTTTGCTGACCCTTTTAGTTTATTTGCGAACCTTTTTTTTCCAAACGCTAAAAACCCCACCCAGCACAACTACAGTCTGAATTCATAATATAAAATATGTCTCACAGAAAATACGAAGCTCCACGTCACGGTCATTTAGGTTTCTTACCAAGAAAGAGAGCCGCTTCCATCAGAGGTAGAGTTAAGTCTTTCCCAAAGGATGATCCATCTAAGCCAGTTGCTTTAACCTCTTTCTTAGGTTACAAGGCCGGTATGACCACTATTGTTAGAGATTTAGACAGACCAGGTTCTAAGTTCCACAAGAGAGAAATCGTGGAAGCCGTCACTATTGTTGATGCTCCAGAAATTGTCGTTGTTGGTGTTGTCGGTTATGTCGAAACCCCAAGAGGTTTAAGATCCTTGACCACCGTCTGGGCTGAACATCTTTCTGATGAAGTCAAGAGAAGATTCTACAAGAACTGGTACAAGTCCAAGAAGAAGGCCTTCTCTAAGTACTCTGCTAAGTACGCTCAAGATGGCGCTGAAATTGAAAGAGAATTAGCTAGATTAAAGAAGTACGCTACTGTCATCAGAGTCCTTGTTCACACTCAAATTAGAAAGACCCCATTAGCTCAAAAGAAGGCTCACTTAGCTGAAATTCAATTGAACGGTGGTTCCATTGAAGACAAGGTTAACTGGGCTAAGGAACACTTTGAAAAGACCGTTTCTGTTGATTCTGTCTTTGAACAAAACGAAATGATCGATGTCGTTGCTGTTACCAAGGGTCACGGTTTCGAAGGTGTCACTCACAGATGGGGTACCAAGAAATTACCAAGAAAGACCCACAGAGGTTTAAGAAAGGTTGCTTGTATTGGTGCTTGGCATCCAGCTCACGTTATGTGGACTGTTGCTCGTGCTGGTCAAAACGGTTACCACCACAGAACCTCCATTAACCACAAGATTTACAGAATTGGTAAGGGTGATGACGAAGCTAATGCTTCCACTAACTTCGACAGAACCAAGAAGACCATTACTCCAATGGGTGGTTTTGTTCACTACGGTCCTGTTAACAATGACTACGTTATGTTAAAGGGTTCTATCCCAGGTATCAGAAAGAGAGTTGTTACCTTGAGAAAGTCCTTGTACACTAACACTTCCAGAAAGGCTTTAGAAGAAGTCACCTTGAAATGGATTGATACTTCCTCTAAATTCGGTAAGGGTAGATTCCAAACCCCAGCTGAAAAGCATGCTTTTATGGGTACTTTAAAGAAGGATTTATAAAATTGTAGATAAAATAATAGCTAACAGATAATAACTAAATTTTTATTTTTATTTTTTTTTGTAGTTTATTATTTTTACATATGTAATTTTATATAGAAATTCATCTTTATTAAGCAAAAGAAGCCCTCGTCGTTTTTTTCATACTCCTTCTTCTTTCTTTCTTTCTTTTTTTCTTTTCTCTGATCTGCTATGTTTTATACTTTATATGTGATTTATTTGACACATTTACACGGGGATTTTTTCGTATTCAGTAATTATAAGAATGACCTATACATGTTTTGTGTATTCTTCCTTCTTTCTTCTTCCTCTACCTCTCCCCTTCTGAGATATTTGTGTTTTTTCTGTTTGTTTGGTTATCTTGAGTACCTGCCTGTTATTCATTTTCTTCAGTCTTCTAGTGATACTGCTATTGCAATTGTTTTTTTTATTCTTATTCTTATTATCATTAATTTTACATTCAGTACTACAATACCATTTCCCCTTGGGTGGAATAGAAATATGAACGCATTTGTAATGAAACCATTGTTTCGGACAATCTTCATTATCACAAGCAATCATATCACCGTACGATACGTCATTACATATACAGTATCGTGGTTCCAAATTTTTGTTTTCAGGGGTTCTAATAGCAACTTTTACCTCATAACTGTTGTCATCAGCATGACTATTAACGGTTGGCTTCTGTTCATTTATTTTTTTAATGAAACTTTGATATCTTTTTCTTGTATGTAATTGTTTACTTAATTGAATCTTTTCTCTATTTAAAATGTTTTTTTGATATTGAACCAATCTTAATAACGAAATAGATTGTCTCCTCAATTGTAACTGCAAATATTCAATGTATTTAGAGGTTTCAATATTACCAATCTTACCAGTATTATAATAACATCCGTTTAATTGGGTATCAATTGATTGTAGAAGCCACAGAGTACGGACCAAATCACTTGGAAAATGATCTAGAGCATGGAAAAAATCATGCCTAATATCTTCAAGAGGTAAGGACATGATAGAAAGGATAAGTAAACAGCTAATATATATATATATACTTCCTGCCCTATTTATAGATATCTACATCAAGAATATTTTCAAGCAAATATATAATAGATTCCGTACTTATATGAATTAAGAATGTACTATTTTTATCCTTTCTTACTAATCTTCTTTTCTTTTCTTTTTTTTTCTCTGTCAAATGTATTCTCTGTAAGTACAAACTGTCTCTTGAAAAACCGTATCAAGCATTCCTTTCTTTGCTTGATGATATCTCCCGTACATCATCCTTATTATCATCACCACCAGTTGCCTCTAGTCAACTTCTCTACAATGTACTTCTGTCTGTGTATTTTTGGTATGGACAAGAGCAAGAGAGGCATACACACACACACATTTCAGAACATTTTAAAATTTTTTTTAAAATGAAAAAAGAAAAAGAAAAAAAACACTCAATGGGTGTATGGGTGTAGTCACATGACATGCACGTGCACTGGACAAGACGGACTTTGAGACTTTCCCCTTTTGCAAATGACTTCCGTTTTTGTCTTTCTCCGTCTTCATTTTCCAAATTTTTCACCAACAGCATCTTCCTCCACCGGAGTTCTCGGACTATTTGTCTTCTCAAATTTCTGTAATTTTTATTTGATTCGAAAATTTTGTAAGAGGGTTTTGAATAAGAAAAGGGGCGGGGGGGGGGAAGGCAGGAAGAGGAAGAGGAGGAGAGTGGGACCCCAGGGCTCACAGAACTGGAAGAGCCAATCAATGGAATCCAAACGGTTTTCTCTTTCTTTTTCTCAGCGAGCAAAATGTTCTGTTTTAATTCGAATTTATTTCGGTCAAACTTGTCTTTGAGTTCTTTGTGTGTCGGTGTGTGTATGTGTGTGCTACCGTTCGCAAGAACAGTGCATAGTTTGATGTTATTATTTACTATTATTACCGTCCTTTGATTGACTGACTATACAGTACTAGTATAGCACATAGGGAAGCAAATGAATACCGTTGTATATAGAGGATAATGTAGCCTGTCTTACGTTTCTTCTGTCGAACGTAGCTTTTCCTCTGATTTATCTCCTTTTTTTCCTCACTGTTTTTCTTCCGTCCGCTATCTTGATATTTATAAAGGAGGAGGAAGGAGGATACAATGAACTTTTCACTTTAGTCAGTCTTTTTTCTTTAGACGATTGTTGTGTCCATATATATTTTACACGTACCTTGTCTACCATTATCTTGGAAGTCTGGTTGGTTATTACACACCGTCCATTTGTCTTTCAACTGATTATTCATTCAATTTTTTTTTTTTTTAAATCGTACTTGAAGTTTAGTGAGACTATAACTATCAATATAGTTTTTTTTTTAATTCTTTGATCCTGTTCTTTCACTTTTTATTAAGATCTTATCTTAGTTGCTTTAAGAAAAAAAATAAAAAAAAAGTACAGTGGGATTAATATATATTAATTTTTTACCTCAAGTACAATTTATTTTTGTTTTCATATTCAATATTATAAGTCATTTGGATTGATTGTAACAAATCAAACAAGAAAAGAAAAAAATAAGTAAAGTTTGCTATAAATAATATAATATAGTATAACATAACACAACAAAACATATTCATATATTCGGCATAATACTAATAACAAATAATACCATTATACAATGTTTAAGAAACAATTGTTCCAGTCCACAAAAAGATTTGCTTCTACCACCGCATCTGCTTCCTCTAATCAAAAGTCTTCTCTACTTTCAAAGATGGTCACCGCAGGTGTGGCATTCTCTGGATTAACTGCAGCTACTTTACTGTTCAGTGACTCTACCCATTCAAAGGCTATGACTGCTGCAGAACATGGTTTACATGCTCCTCAATTTGACTGGCCACATAATGGTCCATTCAACACATTCGATCATGCTTCTATTAGACGTGGTTATCAAGTCTATCGTGAAGTCTGTGCTGCTTGTCATTCCTTAGACCGTGTCGCATGGAGAAACCTTGTCGACGTCTCTCATACCACTGAAGAAGCTAAAGAAATGGCTGCTCAATTCGAATACGACGACGAACCAGATGACCAAGGTAATCCAAGAAAGAGACCAGGTAAGTTATCTGACTACATCCCAGGTCCATATCCAAATGAAGAAGCCGCTAGAGCCGCTAACCAAGGTGCATTACCACCAGATTTATCTTTGATCGTCAAGGCTAGACATGGTGGTCCAGACTACGTGTTCTCTCTATTGACTGGTTACCCAGATGAACCACCAGAAGGTGTCACCTTGCCAGCCGGTGCTAACTATAACCCATATTTCCCAGGTGGTTCCATTGCTATGGGTCGTGTCTTGTTCGATGATCTTGTCGAATATGAAGATGGTACTCCAGCTACAACTTCTCAAATGGCTAAGGATGTTACCACTTTCTTACATTGGGCTGCAGAACCAGAATTAGATGAAAGAAAGAAGTACGGTTTGAAAGCTATCATAATATTATCTTCTCTATACTTATTGTCTGTCTGGGTCAAGAAATTCAAATGGTCTGCTATTAAGACAAGAAAGATTGTTTTCAACCCACCAAATGCTCCAAAGAGAAGATAAACTGATTAAAAACAAACAAAAAGAAGAGGAAAAACTAATAAGAAAGTTGTAAGCTTCTCTTTCTTTCTTTTTTTTTTTTTGTTTCCTTCTGTTTTGATATTCATACCACATTTCACATTATTTAATATAGATTTTATTTTTAAGTCTTAAATTTGAATTAAAATCTATCGACTTTTCTATCCCTGTAACCGAATGCTTCCTGTATAATCTTGTTTTTATTATTCTATACTATTAAATTTCTTTTATCTTTATTCAAATAGGCTATTTATTTATTTATTTATTGATTTATTTATTTATTCAAATAATTATTTATATTTTATATTTTATAGTTATATATACATATATATATATTATCTAAAATAGTTATTTTTTTTAGTTTATTTCTGTTATTTCATTTGGTATTTAATGTCTAGGAATTTTATTGACGTCTGTTTTTCATCTAGTTGACAGACTCACACACCCTAGATATCTTACTCTACTCAATCTCTTCTTAATTTTTTAAAGATTTACTATGATAGAAACAGTGTTCTAATATAGTACTAAAATAAATCGTCCTTATAACAAAATTAGTTTAATGATATGAAAACACCCAAAACCAACAAATAAATACACTGAGTACTTTGTTCTAGGAACAATTACAAGAAAAAAAAGTCTAAAAATACAAAGAATCATTTATTCTTGTGTATATAAATAATTACATTTGTTAAACGACTTTCTTAAAAAAATTGAGTAACACCTGGTTGTTAAATATATCATACCAAGGAAAATTATTAAAGTAAAAATATGTATGTTAATATTAGAATCTTACTGCTACAAAATTTAATTACAGAGGTATAAATATTCTGTACTGTCGCTCTAATAATACGTACACACACATATATATATATTCATAGATTTACAAAAACATTATTAATTCCTTCAATCATTAAAAAAGTTATGTAAAAACCATAGTTTTAACACACCTGTATTTACTAAAATATCATGACCCTTATCAGTATTTAATATAGGAAGTTATACCTAAGAATCCTGCACCCATAAAGGTTCATCAAAGTTATATAGCCATGATAATCCAATCCATGAACTAATTATACCTAATGAACAATAAAAACTGTAAACCATTAAATTGAAGAATTCATATTTTTCAACAGCTGGATATCTCCACTTCAGCAATTCCAATAGTTGTAAAATTATGACTACTGGGAATAATGAACACACGTATGTGATTGCTATTCTATCTAAAAAGAAAACACGTCTCTCTACACTAGTAGAGACCTTTGTTGTCTTTCTAATAGCAAAGAAATAAATAATACACCAAATGTACGTATAAAGACATTTAATCAAAAAATCTGCATTTTTGTATAATAATGGGAACAAAGACACATACCCGGCAGATGTAACCAACATGAATGGAATCAATAGTCTTTTATCAAAAATAACTAAAAATGAGAATGGAATAATCACTAACATAATTGCCTTTTCATGAACATGCCAGCCAAATAAAAAAGATGCTAATCCACATAAAGTTAATGAGCCAATAAATCGTTTATAAGATGGATCAAATAATAATGGAATCACAGCTAGAACTTGATACAGTAAAGTCAACAAAAAGGTTAACCTTGGTGTAATTTGAGGAAGGATAGCAAATGTAACATCTTGTACTAAACCTTTACTGCCATTGTTATTTTCCTTAAGTGAAAGTCTAATGGATTCGATAGATTCCGGCAATAAATTGGAATTTGTGAGTTTCTTCAGCATAGTTAAAACCCATGGTGCTCTAAGGACAGACATAGTTAATACTTTGTCTAGAAACGAATAAACAGCCCAGAAGTTTGGAGCCCAATATGCATGCGTCAATCCTCTAGAGAATGGGAACAACCTACTAATAACTTGCGGCATGTCTAGAACAAAAGGAAAAAACATAAGGTAAAAGTGCCAATCACAATACTACTTAACTGGAATAAATTTTTCCAATTAACAATAAAGAACAGATCCTTATATGATCTAAATTTAAAGTCATCAAATTGCAAAACGTACACTCTTAATAAAAAGACAAAATAACATGGTGCTAAATATAAGAAAATATGTTTAAAACACAAAGATATTGAATAGAAAAGAGCACATAACAGATACCTTTGATTTCTTGCAGCAACAATTGAAGCAATTAAAATCGAAAAAAGAAACCCATTATATTGGAAATGGATATGATCCACAATTAAAAATCCTGGAGATAATACAATACTAGAAGCTATAATAAAACTCTGCGTCTTTTCAATTGATTTGCTGGTATTTATAAATATTTGCAAGATGATAAATAATAAACTTTCTGTAATTATAACAGTTAATCTTTGGAAAATAATAGTAGGCCAACTAAACTGGCCAACTTCAACAATATCTAGGCAACCATCTTCACGTACAATTTGGGGCACAAACTGAGATAATACCCATTCAAAATAAGCAAAAAATGGTGGATAATCTAAAGTCCATTGACTTGTTTTTTCGTAGTACCATTCTTTCAAAGGAAGTTTATTTGTAATGGCTAACCAATTACGATGTACATCAAAATCAGTGCTAAAATAGTCTGGTATTAGTAAAAGTTTCAAAAATAAGGAACAAATCCAAAAATTCCATAAGGAATATCTTTTTTGAGTCTCCGAATCATCTGTAGTTGATACCTGTGCAGAATTAGATCCCTTCTTGGATATTTTTTCATCAACTGAAGACATTTTTGTGCTAATAAATATTTATGTATTTATTATATTTCCTCTTCAGAATTTTTTTTTAACTAGCTTCGCCTACCAATAAAACAACACGTACAACTACGAACAGTTTTCCACTATTTTTGTTTCCCTCTTTCTTCCTTGTCCTAGTTCAGTCATTTACAGACAAGGTTTAGATGCTAACCAAGCTAATTTAAACACACATAATATAAAAATACCCCAATAATACATATCATCTACAAAGTAGAGTCGTCTTTCCATAGTTCATTCATACATGCAGGAGTGTTATGAAATCCTTTGAAATTTTTCATTTCCAAACGGCCGACATACACCTTTTTTTCTGTGATCTTTTTAAAGAGATTAAAATAAAGATGAAAAATAAAAGAGCTTTAAAGGTAAACACTATAGTACTTTCAAAGCTGTTAATATTCATATAGCAGATAACAGAGTATACATATATATCTATTAATTGATTGAACAAAGACAGGTAAATCAAGTTTCGTCGAATATATATTTATTATTAATAGATTCCTAAATAAAGGGGAAATGGAAGGTAGTTTCTATAGAAGCAATATTAATCATTTCGAAGAGGACGATTTGGAAGCATCTGTTTGGGATGATGTTAGAGAGAATAATAGTAGCAGTAATGACAATCATAAGGTGGATATGAATAATGATAATAATCTTATTGGGGAGAAAATTGATGAAGATAATGCAATAAATGAATTAAGCCAAACCTTTGCTAATATTAGTGTCTTAGGAACGGGTATTGGGTCCTCTTTGAATGAATCAATACCATATGAAAATGCACCTCAGACAGATACACTTATAGATCAATCAAATATTTTCCAGTTACCTTTAAGTCAGGAAGCAAGTCATGGGGATGGTAGAGAAACAGAAGATATACCAATTAATCATGGCTTATTATTAGATAAATTAGCACCACCAGAAGATAATGATTTATCCAATTTGCATAATAATGAAGATGATCACATTATAAATATACCAAAAGGCCGTGATGATCCGTTATTTTCTGGTAAGATGTTTGCTTCACCACTACCAATAGATACAAATATCCTCAACAACTCTCTTGAGACAACTGAAAGAAAAAACATTTCAAATACTCAGCTACATCGACTTTTCAGTGGCAAGAGACTGCGTAGAAGAGCAGTTCCCGCATCATCAGTAGAAACTGATCCATTACATAAGGCTCAACTAGATAGCCATTCATCTAAACAAAACAATGAAAAAAATGATTCCTTAGTCCAGTCAACATTATCTAATAAGGATACCATTATTAATATTAATTATGACAACGATATTGATATTTTAAGAAAGATGACTTCACCATTGTATGCTCTTTCTTCTAAAAATGATTTAGTTGATGAGAATGTGAGGGAAATCAGGGTATCTGGATCAAATGAAACACAAAAAGATTTAAAAGATAACAATGGTGTTGCAATTATAAATCCAGATGAATCTCCTAATCCAGGTAATGATATATGGTCATTTAAAATAGAAGTTAAGGATCCGATTAAAATAGATGAATTAGCATCATCACACATCGAATACACTGTTAATAGTACACTTGTGTCACCTCCAATCACTTCTTCTAACCCTATTTTACCTTCAAGAGAGTCGCAGGTTCGTCGAAGATATAGAGATTTTAGATGGCTTTATCGCCAATTACAAAACAATCATTGGGGTAAGATTATACCACCTCCACCGGAAAAACAGGCTGTTGGTAGATTTAAAGATGACTTTATAGAAAATAGAAGGTTTCAAATGGAGTCGATGTTAAACAGAATAGCAAGAGATCCTGTTTTACAAAAAGATGACGATTTTATATTTTTCTTATCAAGTGAAACATTTGATAAAGATTCAAAGATTAGAGAATATATCAGTGGTTCTGCTGCTTATAATGATAACAATGATTTATCAGAAATCCATATAAGTGAAATAAAACTATTGGGACCTGATGATGCTGCCGTTGTATTAAAAAATGGTGGCTTAGATGCTGACAATACTAGAGGATTTATGAACATTACATTTTCTTCTCCACCAAAGTATGTTGAACAAGATGAATTTTTTATTCAGGAATATGAAAATTTGAATCTATTAGAATCCCAATTAAAACAAATATATCAATCCTTAGATTTGATTGACAGTCAAAGAAATGAATTGGCCTCAACAATAGAAGAGTTTGCCAATGTCATTAAAAGTTTGTCAAAACTTGAAGTTACTAGACAGAGTTCGGAATTATTGTCTAATTTTTCAGAAGTTCAATCCAAGATTAAATCAATATTAGAAAGAAATTCATTACAAGATGCTTTAACAATCACAGCCACTGTGGATGAATATATACGTTCATTAGCTAGTGTCAGAGCTACTTTTAAACAAAGAAGAAAAATTGGTTATTACTTAGGTATAGTAGAAAATGATTTGAAGAAAAAGTTAGTACAATTTCATAAACAGACAAATAATGGTCAACAAGATATTAAAGGTAACGAAAAACTTTTGAAGTTAAAAAATGAATGTGATACATTACAAGAACGTCGTGATAAAATATCAAAATGGTTTGGTGATATTACCAACACAATTAGAAGTGAATTGACTTCATATAATAAATCAAGAATAAGTGAATTTAGAAATAGTATTGAAATATCACTAGAAGGCGCAATTGAATCTCAAAAGGAATGTATTGAATTATGGGAAACTTTTTTTCAAACGAACCTTTAAGTGGACAACTTTTATGAATATATATATATATATATATTATAAGATTAAAAATGAATTTAAGTGAAATTCATAAAAATTTCAAATGTTTCATCTTCAAGAAATCAATAACCACAATTTTTGATTTGGTGTAACTATATTTAATTATATAATTTATCATAGCCAATGAGATGTTGCATCTTTATATAACGATTGCCAAATATATGCTCCACTTAATAACATTTCAATATCGTTCTCATCCCAATCTTTAGTAGGTGGATTTTGTAAAAAAGTAATAATTTCTTGGAAGTCCATTTCACATAATTGATCACTCCATTTAATCAAAAATGCAGCACATACAAATACATGAAATTCATTCAAAGAAGATTGTTTAACTTTGGTTGAAGCTGATTCATCTTTACTGGCTGATGTTAAAGTGGTTACAGAATTGAATCGAGTCGTTGTAGCTGCAGGGGTATGAGGTGATAATGTCGTGGCATGATTAGATTCTTGTGGTGTTGTATGAAAAGTTGCAGTTGACCGTTGTGTTGGTGTTTGTGGTGACATTAAATCACTGTTAAAGGATGTAGACATAGACGCACCTGTATCGCTGAAGGTCTCTGATAAATAAGTATCCCACATTCTAATCACTGCGTTCATTTGAAATTCCCTCAGCAAAAGACAATTCATCCATCTAAAGGCGAATTGAATGAATTCGACATGTTCTTCTTGGAAATGATTATATAAATCAACATCAATTCTTTTAACCAATTGGCTCAAGATTTTTACTTGTTTTAGGATGCCTGGTTGTCCATGTATATAATTATCTGTAATTTGTTCCAACAATTTAGTTAAACACCAAAAAGTGTCCGCTTCGACGTCTTTCAATTGTTCCTCTGAGAGGTATGAGACAGGATCCCTATGCTCTACGTCATCTATTTGAGATTGGGGCAAATAATCTGTCAAAAACGTTTGATAAAACGGGGTCACCAAATCATTGATACCTTGAACGTAGCCACTTGCTGGATGTCTGATTGCCCAGAGATATAATATTCTTTGCAAACTTTCCTGCACGGTCTTAAATTGGTACAATGGTATATGTGGATTGGTTCTTGGGATATCAATCTCAATTTGATGCCAAGTAGGAATATCTCTTTTGTGGGATTTAGAGAAAGTATGGTCCAAGCCATCCCGATACTCTTGTCTCTTTCTTTTCAAAAATGAATCCTGTCTATTTTTGTTAGCTGGTAGATAACCGATTAACAATTTCCAAACTGTTGGTCTATGAGGTTTAGGGATCCCATTCCAACTAATCTGTCTCAATTCAGATAGATTGATGATATGTTTATTATTAAGGATATTATCAAACTTGGTTATTCTTTTCATAAGAGAATTCAATTTCTGTATCTCTCTTTCATTTTCGATCTCTTCCTTCGATCTAGTTTCAATAAGGGGTAATTGTGGATATTGAAGTGCCGGTGCTGATGCTGTTGATGATTTGAAATTTGTTACTGATGAATTTGTGGAAATTCTAGATAGAGAGTTATTGTTGCTATTACTAGTCTGATCACCTCTGCCCCCGTTTAACATAACAGGTATTGGCATATTGAAATCATCTATGACTGCACTCCAATCCTCATCTAAATCTTGGAAATATTTACCACCACCACCAGCTAGTAGTCACTGTTGTTGTTGTTATCATAAGAAAAACTGTCAAGGGATCCAGTGACGTTATAATTTGAATGTGAAGTTCCAATAGCAGGAGAACTTGAATGATTAAACGAATTATGACTATTACTGTTGTTATTACCTGGAGTATTATGATAATATTGATTATGATGTGAAGTTCTTGTATGATGCTGTCTAAAGAAACTTGTTTTCGGACTCTCTAAATTTGTCATCGAGGGGCTAATATACCGTAAAGGAGAATATGAATTTGTTATCTTATTATTATTATTATTATTATTATTGTTGTTGTTATGAATATGAATATTAGAGGAAGAAGACGGTGATGATGAATTCCGTATGCTTATACTTTGTTTGGCCATTGCGTCAAAATTTCCATCTTGGGAACAAGAACTATACTTTCTTGTAAAGTTTTTCTTGCTACTAATGCCACAACTACCAGTATTGTTAATATTAGTGTCAAAATGTGTTGATTGTATAGGAGAAGAATAAAAAGGCGGGTCGGAAGGTAGTATTGACTTAGAATTATTGTGGTTATTATTATTATTATTAATTAGTGATTTATTTGTATTTGAGGAAGAAACAATTGAGGAACTTGAAGAAGACCTTGAAGAAATTCTCCAAGATTTCATTAGTGATGTGACAAAACTTGTATTTTTAGAAGAATCCTTTTCATTCATTTCATTTTGATATGTTGCGGACCTGAGAACCATGATATAGATATTAAATAAGAAGGGGAAAAGGTACCAAAAGGGAGAAAATTGAGGAATAAACAGAAAGAGAGAGAGAGAGAAACAAAAATAGATACCACACTCTTTAACTCATATATCTATTAGTATTAGTATAATACTATTTGATTGCAATAATAATAATAATAACAATAATAATAATATATATATATATATATTGAATGAATATTAATCTATTGAAAAAAAAGAGTGATTTTGATGTAGAATAATACAATTAACCTCCAAATACAATAGAGTTGGATAAACATGAAACCTTATACTAACAGTTAATGAGTTTCAAACACTGTATTTACTATAAAATAAGAGTATGTTTTTAATTTAATCCATTAATTTTGCACGATATTATGGGAAAAGTAAAACAGTCCACCAGATAATATTCAAAATTCGAGTAACTTAAGAAAAAGAGAAGAAAACAGAGAAAAAGAAAAGAAATCAAAAAAAAAAAAAAAAAAAAAAAAAAAAAGAAACCTCAGCGGAATTATAAAGCCTTTAGATCGTGTCGTTACAAATCCGGACGGAAAGTGATACTGAATTCTATAAGAGACAGAGAGAGAGAGAGAGAGAGAAAGAAAGTGTGTGTGTGTGTGTGTGTGTCTTTATTACTGGGGGATGGGTGTGTAGTAATTAATATCTTTCTATTATCCACTTATTGAATATGATTCGGGGTTTCTGTGGAATCAACTCGATCAATGAATTAAATAGATCACATAACACACACACACACACACACACACCCATTTACTATAAACAGTACGTCTGTTCTTCGTTGCTTCCTTCTGTATTTATTTATTTATTTATTTATTTTTGTATGGTCTTTTCTTACTTAACCTGTGGAGATTCCGCGGAAGCAACTTAACTTTTGTTGGTTTTTTAATTAATAAATTGAATCAGCCGTTGTGGTGTTCCGCGGATTTTAGACAGTATGTATATCCGTCTATTTCCGTGTATATCCGTTTATAGCCGCTGTAAAGTTTATTTTATTTTTTTTGTCGTTGTTTGGTTTTTTGAAAAAAGCATGTGGCTCTTACAACAACAAAAGGACATTTCTTTTTTTTCTTTTTTCCTTGTCTATCTGAAGTCTGCACATTTATCTAAACTCATTTCTATATACATATATATATATATATATACAAGTATTTCTAGGAATAATTATTATTCTTTTAATAAGCGCTTACTTTTTATTTAAATAATATACAGTTTTACACCTACCTTAGTAACGACTCTTTTCCCACTCTCTGAGAACTTTATTTTACTTTACTTTACTTTACTTTATACGAAATTCAAGAGATAAAAGAATCAAATAATAATTATTCTATTATATCCAATTATTACAAAATAAAAAAAAAAATAAAAACAGTTCAAATATAGATACCTTTTTAATTTTCACTTTTATTTACTTCCCATTTTTTTCCTATTGCAGTTTTTGTTTTTTTTTTTTCTGTTTCTTTTTTTTTATAGATATTTATTGAATACTAGCGTTATTAGTTTAGTTTCTCTAAATTTAACTAGCAATGGATACGTCTAGTAGTTTTTCATTGTCGAGACAGTCGACTAGTTCCAGTACACATTCCTTTGATGGCTCAAATATAAAAATCATGCATAATCATAATACTAACAATAACAAAGAAGATACCCCTGCAGACAAATTGGTTAAAATGTTAAGTCATTCTTCCATAAATGTTAATGAATCAATAAATGAACAAAATAATGGTAGCCATTCCCATAATCATCATCATAACAACAATCATAATAATAATACACTGGATCCCTTGGTGAGCTTTCTCCAGAAGTTATATCTAAAGTTGAATCTTTAGCAAAAGAATTATCTCGTCATACAACTAGAGAGGGTATGTTCCAATTTGATAATAATAGTACTAATATTAATAATGATAATGATAGACTAAGTGGTGATAACGGTGATGATTCGTTTGATGCAGCTAAAATTATTGGTTCGTTTGTTCGCGATGCTAATGACCAAGGTATACACATTAGAAAGGCTGGTGTCACTCTAGAAGACGTAGGCTGTGAAGGTGTAGATGGTTCCGCTCTAGAAGGTGCCACTTTTGGTAATATCTTATTCTTACCATACACCATCTACAATAAGATAAAAAGAAGACGTCAAAATGGTAAACCTAAAATGAAACAGATTTTACGTAATTGTAATGCTTTGGCAAAAGCTGGGGAAATGATTCTTGTACTTGGTAGACCAGGTGCTGGTTGTTCTTCTTTCTTAAAAGTTACTGCAGGTGAAATTGATCAATTTGCTGGTGGTGTGACAGGTGAAATTACTTATGACGGTATACAGCAAAGCGAAATGATGAAACATTTCAAATCAGACGTCATATATAATGGTGAATTAGATGTCCATTTCCCATATCTAACAGTTAAACAAACACTGGATTTTGCCATTGCTTGTAAAACTCCTGCTAAGAGAGTAAATAATGTGACAAGACAGGAATATATTAACTCAACAAGAGAATTATACGCTACGATCTTCGGGTTAAGACATACCTACAACACTATAGTTGGTAATGATTTCGTTAGAGGTGTCTCTGGTGGTGAAAGAAAGCGTGTTTCCATCGCTGAGGCACTTGCAGCTAATGGATCCATTTATTGTTGGGACAACGCAACTAGAGGGCTGGATGCTTCCACTGCTTTAGAATACGCTAGAGCTATCCGTATCATGACTAATCTTCTTGGTTCAACTGCCTTTGTCACCATTTATCAAGCAAGTGAAAATATCTACGAAACTTTTGATAAAGTCACTGTATTGTATTCCGGTAAACAAATATACTTTGGTAGAATTGAGAATGCAAAGGACTATTTCGAAAGGATGGGTTATCTATGTCCACAAAGACAAGCCACTGCTGAATATCTGACTGCATTGACTGATCCGAATGGTTATCATATTATTAAACCAGGCTTTGAAAATAAAGTGCCAAGAACTGCCGATGAGTTTGAACAATATTGGTTGAATTCCCCTGAATATAAGCAATTAAGAGAAGACATTATTAAATATAAGCAAGAGACAGATACTGAAGCTACAAGAAAACTGTATAAAGATTCTATTGCCGCGGAGAAATCAAAAGGTGCAAGTAAAAAATCGTATTACACAGTTTCATACTGGGAACAAGTCAGATTATGTATTCGTCGTGGGTTCCAAAGAATCTATGGTAATAAAACTACTACTATAACAAATATTGTGGCCGCCGTGATACAGGCTTTTATTACAGGGTCTATGTATTATAACACTCCTTCTTCCACGAACGGTGCTTTTTCAAGAGGTGGTACTCTTTATTTCTGTTTGTTGTATTACTCTTTAATGGGGTTAGCTAATATCTCTTTTGAACATAGACCAATTTTACAAAAACATAAAGGTTATTCTTTATATCATCCGTCTGCAGAAGCCTTAGCCAGTACAATTGCTGGTTTCCCATTCCGTATGATTGGTTTGACTTTATTTGTGATTATTATATACTTCCTTGCTGGTTTACACAGAACTCCATCTGCTTTCTTCATTGTTTATCTGTTCTTAACTATGTGTTCTGAAGCTATTACAGCATTATTTGAATTTATTGCCGCAGGTTGTGACAACATCTCTCAAGCTAATGCTATTTCTGGTATTATTATGATGTCCATATCCATGTATTCTACATATATGATTCAATTACCGTCAATGCACCCTTGGTTTAAATGGATCTCATACATTCTACCAATTAGATATGCGTTTGAATCAATGCTTAATGCTGAATTTCATGGTAGGCATATGAACTGTGCTGACACTTTGGTTCCTAGTGGTCCAGCATATGCAAATTTCCCATTGTCTAATCGTGCTTGTGCTTTCATTGGTTCCAAAGAAGATCAATCCTACGTCCTAGGTGATGATTATTTAAGACTACAATTCCAATATGAATATAAACACACATGGAGAAACTTTGGTATTATGTGGTGTTTCCTACTAGGTTATTTCACTTTAAAGTGTGTTATTACAGAATACAAAAGACCTGTTAAAGGTGGTGGTGATGCCTTAATTTTCAAAAAAGGTTCTAAAAGATTCGAAACGCATAATGATGAGGAAGCTGCTGATGAATCAATTGATATTAAGGAGAAATATTTGGTGAGTAGTACAGATGAGGAAGATGATACTGTCTTTGAAGACTTGGAGTCTAAGGGTGCTTTCTTATGGAAGAAAGTTTGTTTCACAATCCCATATGATGGTGGTCAAAGAAGATTATTAGATAATGTCTCTGGGTATTGTTTACCAGGTACCATGACAGCACTAATGGGTGAATCAGGTGCTGGTAAGACTACATTATTGAATACTTTGGCTCAAAGAAATGTCGGAATTATTACTGGTGATATGTTAGTGAATGGTCGTCCTATTGATAAGAGTTTTGAAAGACGTACTGGGTATGTTCAACAACAAGATATTCATATTGCAGAATTGACTGTTAGAGAATCCTTAATTTTTTCTGCTCGTATGCGTCGTGCTCAACATATTCCAGATGAAGAAAAGATTGCATATGTCGACAAGATTATTAAGGTTTTGGATATGGAAGATTATTCTGATGCTTTAGTAGGGGCTGTTGGTAATGGTTTAAATGTAGAACAAAGAAAAAAATTATCAATTGGTGTTGAATTGGTTGCCAAACCTGATATCTTGTTATTCTTAGATGAACCAACCTCAGGTTTAGATTCTCAGTCTGCTTGGGCAATTGTCCAGCTATTAAAAAAATTAGCTGCTGCTGGTCAATCAATTTTGTGTACTATCCACCAACCTTCTGCTACCTTGTTTGAACAATTTGATAGGTTATTGTTGTTAAGAAAAGGTGGTCAAACTGTATATTTTGGTGATATCGGTGAAAATTCATCAACAGTGTTATCATATTTTGAAAGAAATGGCGCCAGAAAATGTTCTCCCAAGGAAAACCCTGCTGAATATGTTTTAGAAGCTATCGGTGCAGGTGCTACTGCAACAGTGAAAGAAGATTGGCACAAGATCTGGTTAAACTCCCAAGAATATGTTGACAGCGAAAACAAGGTTACTGAGTTAATAAATGAATTATCTTCAAAAATTGATGAATTGGAAGTCGGTACAAATACATCTAAGTATGCTACATCATACGTCTATCAATTTAGATATGTCTTACAAAGAACAAGCCTTACCTTTTGGAGAAGTTTGAATTATATTATGTCTAAGATGATGTTAATGACAGTAGGTGGGTTATATATTGGGTTTACCTTCTATAACCCTGGTAATAGTTATACTGGTTTACAAAACACTCTTTTTGCAGTTTTCATTTCTATTGTTTTATCTGCACCAGCCATGAACCAAATTCAAGCACGTGCTATCGCTGCAAGAGAATTATATGAAACAAGAGAATCTAAATCTAATATGTTCCATTGGTCATTATTATTATTAACCCAATATTTAAGCGAAATCCCATACCACTTATTATTTAGTGCTGTCTTCTTTGTTTCATCATATTTCCCACTAAGAATCCACTTTGAAGCATCTGCCTCCGCTGTTTATTACTTGAATTATTCTATTATGTTCCAGTTGTACTATGTTGGTATGGGTTTATTAGTCTTGTATATGGCACCAAATCTACAATCAGCTAATGTCATTCTTGGTTTGTTGTTATCCTTCATGATTGCTTTCTGTGGTGTTGTTCAACCTAAATCACTTTTGAATGATTTCTGGGTCTTTATGAATGTGGCTTCTCCTTACACGTATTTTGTTCAAAACTTAGTTGCCATTGTATTGCATAAAAAACCTGTAATTTGCAGTGCCAAAGAATTGAGTTATTTCCAGCCTCCTGCAAATATGACCTGTGGTGCTTATATGAAGGCCTTTCTTTCCTATTCGAGTGGTTATATTGCCAATCCAGATGCTACTTCGAATTGTGCATATTGTATATATTCTGTAGGTGACGATTACCTGAAGCATATTTCCGCTAGTTATTCCAATTTGTGGAGAAATTTTGGTATCTTTTTCATTTATATTTTCTTCAACCTTGTTGCTATGGTATTTTTCTACTATTGGTTGCATGTAAGAGGTGTCTCATTTTTTAATCCAGTTAAATTACTGAAGATACTGAGAAGAAAGAAGAATTGATGTAAGTGCATAGACCTTGTTTTTTATTTTGATTTGGATTTTGTCTAGATTTAATATATAACTTTTTAAAAATTGATAATACTAATAATCTTTTGAATCTATTGAAAAGATATATAATTATATATAATTATTATAAATAGACAAGTTATCTATATAAAGGAAATATATTGGAAAATAAAGAGATTTAAAGTGATGACAGTGTTATATAAATACTTTGCCATTGCAAAAAAAAGAAAAACAAAAAACAGATCTTGCAAAGGTATTGGTACATATACGCTCACAAAGGTTTATTTTTATCAGTTGATTACATGGTAGTTTTCCAATATGACAAAAATAAATTACAGTATTTTATCTAAGGCCTGATTTCTATAAGATTTATCCATGCCCAATGTAAAGCATACACTCTGCGATTCAGACATACTAAGGTCACAATATAGTTTTAGATTTTGTAAAAGCTATTCCTACATGCTGCCTTTGAAATCACGACATTAAACCTATTATGACTTGGAGATTAAATAATTCATTAACTTAAGGATATTATCATTTTGAGGGCAGGAAAATAACAAGAAGATAAAATTAGTAACCTGATACTGGTAAAAAAGAAGTTGCATAATTTATCTTTATTACTTACTTTTGTTAATAAAGAATTTCAGCAAAAATGTTATTATTATATAAATAGAGTCTACACATTATTGACTTCTACCAGATTTTTTTCGAACTCTTCCCAACGTTTTAACCTTATCTGTGGGATGCTCATTTCATTTGTTTCTTTACTTTTTGGATCCATAGAACTCTCTGTAATGGCTCTTGTTTTACCCCATGAAAAATCGTCAAATTTCCAATAGGCGTATGAAGGTAAAATTAAATTCCATACTGGAAGAGCTAACAAATACACTAGCATCCAAATGATATAAATCCATTTTGTAGAAGTAACAACTACTAAAATGCCAGGCAATCCCAAAATAACAGCTAGAAGTACTAACGCTAACACTGGTGTTGGCGAGGAAAAAATAGAAAAGAAGATTAAATACCCCGTAAGACAAATGGCCAAAGGTAATACTAAAGTACCAATTAATTCAATAATCACAACAAACTGCATTGAGAAAAAAAACGTTCCACATAAGTTTTGAACTAAAACTAACTCAAACAAATTATGTATTGTTGAATTAATCCATCTCCTTCTTTGTGACAATAGTATTCCAAATTCTGAAGGTACGATTGTTTTACAAGCAGCTTTATTGACAAAAATTTGCTTTCTCTTGGGAAATGTTTTTAACATTAATGATGATAGATACCGATCCTCTCCCAGCAGTAATAAATTTTTTTTGTGTAAGCTTCTTGTATCATTATCCGAATATCTTTCTACAATCTCTGGGTTAACTAATATAGGTACCCATTTTCCATTATTACCCTTTGGTGATTTAATTCTATATATTGAAAAGCATCCTGGTAGACAAGTCACAGAACCAAAAACAGATTCAAATGCTTTTATTTGATGATGAGATATATAATATTCAAACACTTGAATAGCAGTAACCCAAGATTCTGTTTTATTTGCGATTTTCGTTTCACCACAGAGACCCATAATCAAAGGATCTTTTACTAATTCGGCTGCCATATGAGTTAATGAATCGGGAAAAATCTTTGTATCAGCATCTACCATCAATACTGCTTCATATTGATCTGCCATTAATCCTGTCAATTGCCATATGTTCTTTAATAGCATGTATTCTAAATCAGTCATTCTATCGTTTAAAAGAATCTTTTTTAAAAAAGACATTAAGATAACTTGAGAATCCCTCTTTCCACGATTTCCAGCCTTTGAACCTAATTGTTCCATAGGTGTTCCACATTTAACAACTAATATTATTGGAACACGTTGTTGCTTTTCTCTAGGAACAGTCAAATCATGGTACTTATAAAATCCTGCATATACTTTCCCCATGTTATGTTGCTTTGATCCTGATGCGATAGATATGTAAGAAGAGGCCTCTACACTCTCTGGTAACTTTACGTAATCATTCATCATACTTAATATAATATCTGATGTATACATGTCACTTCCAGAACCCTTAATCAAGCCATCACAGACAATGAAAAGTAATTTATGTGAATTTGGATAATCTGATGTAGATATAGAGTCCAATGTAACCCTAATACCATCCTCATCTTCAGAATAACAAGTTACAAAGCATATTATATGAATTAATGGGTAATTATCTGGCATATATGTAATAGGAGGCTGTTCTACAACATTTTCATGAACTATTGATCTTGGAAATACCTTGGGAGAGTTATAAATTCTTTGTGGGTTAGAAAAATTAGTAAATTTCATCTCAGATTTATTAAAGTCCTCAGGTTTTTGATTAATTGATTTAAATCTTTGAAATGTGGTTTGAATTGGCATAGTAGTTAATCCATTAAACTTATCAATGGATGTAAATTCTTCAATCTTTGGTAAGCTAGGGAAAGAGATAGTGGAGTTAGAAATATAAAATTGTGAGGATCTTTTTAAAAAATTATTTGCAATACTTGATTTTCTCTTAAAATTTGCATACTGCTTCTCCTTTGGTGGTTTAGGTCTCATATGTGGATCAACTTTTTTCAAGGGGGCTTGAGCTGTCATGTTCGTAGACCATTCTTCAATTTTATTAATATATGCAATAAAGGATTTATTATCTAATTGGAAAGCACCTTGTTTTTTGCTAATAAACCAACGAAAATAGCAAGCAGTGATAAATTTGAATATAACAATTGACAGTATCAGAGTTAATGATAAATATAAAATTACTGTAGACATTAAACAGCCGATAGTATCAGAATCTATTTCTCCAACTTTTATCAAATCGACTAAGCACCTAGCAATCTGTTTATCTCGTGTCGAAGTAAATAGTAAAGAAATATCATAACCATTAAATAAATCTGAATTGGATAAATCATTAATAATCGAGGGATATTCAAATTTATGCCCTTGAAAAAATTTTAGTAAAGTTAAATCCATCACATTACCGTTATACACAACCAGTTTTTGGTTTGTTCTATTTTTGAGTTGTTCCCATGTGTAGACTATTGTTGAAGAATATGGAAATAATTCAAATAATTCAGATTTTTGTAAATCATCTAAATGGCAATTTTCTTCCTCAAGTATTATATCATTAAAGTCGTAGGGATTACAAGGGAAATAAGTCAATGGAACTTTTGAGATTGCATTGTCATCTTCAGTATTTTTGGTCTGTAAAGTTATCAAATTGGCACAATTACCGTTAATATTTTGATACTGAAATGAAAAATCCATGCCACCAAAAGATACAGGTCCAGTAAAACATCTTTCTTCTAAATCTATAATAACACTATCATTATTGAATAACGTATAAGTAGGTTTATATTTAAATGCTCTACCATGAATTGAAATGTATGATGATCCAAAATTGTTTACATTTATTTTTAAATTTTGAAATGAGCAAGTGGTTTTCACCAGTCCCAAGGTCAAGTATGCGACGAAAGTACCTAAAACAAAGATAATAAGTAATAAACCAATCTTTTCTCTCCATAACTTTTGTTGTTCCCTCTTGTCGATTCCACAAAACTTTAAAAGTGGGGCAATAGCCCAGAATGTGACAAAATAGCAATATAAAATCCAAAGACTCAGCTTATCATTGGACTGTTTTAAAGTGTCTGTTTGTTTTAACCTTCTAGAACTTTTGGTTTCTTTTTTGCTTGAAGATTTGGTACTACCATTAAAAGAAGAGGTATTGTCATCTTTTAAAAGATAATTATCTGCACTATATTGAAATGAGCTGCTCGATTGTGGTCTACTGAGTCTATTATTTTCAATGTTAATTTCTCTGGATGAAGAAAACTGAGACTCTCTGTCAAAGTATGTATGAGGTTTCCTATCAGACATACTTCCACTTTCTTTACCCATAAAAAAGAAGGACCGTTGAGTGTATTTTCTTATTCAATACTCTAATAGACGTTGTTGATATACATTTTAAATTGGATTCCATATATGTATGTAACACCATATATTCTTACACACAAACACATACACACATGTAAGTATGTATATATAACATGGTTAAGCCAACGTGAGAAAGAGAAATTAGGGCTTCAAGAACTGAAATTTGGCACTTCTGCTATTATTATTCCATGTTCTTTCCTTGTCAATGTATTTAAATATATAGCAAAGGTGTGTATGGATCAAACAGAAACAAAGTAGTGAGTATGGCTTATATTAATTTAGCAATATGCAGCTTCTAATTAATGATAAATTTTAAAACGTACTTTTACAACAATCATGAATACAAAATTTACATAAGATTAATTGTGTTAAAACTAAGCATAGAAAATTTAAAAAAAAAAAAAGACAAATAATTCTTCAACTGCACTACTCAACCAGAATAATCATCTGATGTATAAACTGTTACCGTTCTAATTTGCAATTATACAATTGTTCAATCTAATACTTTTTTGTTCTATTGCCTTTGCTTTCGGAGAAATTTTGATCTTGCATCGAAGGAAACTAAAAATTGCTCGAGCAACAAAAAAAGAAAAAGAAAAGAAACGCAAGAGATGGAAATTTATAAGGAGAAAGATTGCATTGGAAAATTTAGGAAACTTCGAAAACAAATACACACACTTAAGGTTAAATCCTTCCTTCTTTCTCTGTTCCTTCTAAATGTAGTTGTAACTTTGTTTAAGTGTAGAGTATTTACCTAAATACATTCACGTATATATATATAGATATAGACATATTCGTCATATATATGAGTAGGTGTGGTGTAAATTTGAAGTTAGATACATTGTAAACCTAATTAGTTTATTTGTAAAAGATAAGTAACACTCTCAAGGTAAGTAAAAAAATAGATAAAACAATTGAAGTATAATATTTATAAAATCAAATGTTTCCAATTGGGAGTAGGCTTACAGTTAGACTAGCCAATAGGCAGTTGTTATTAAGGGGTCAATATTCCCAAATATTAAAGAAACAAATTTCTCCTATTGTTCAAAGAAATTTCGGCATATATTCCAAAATCAATCAATTGAGTAGAGTTCCACTTACAGGAAAGGGATCTAAATATGAAAATGGTAAAATTAATAAGAGTGGTTCCACTGTTGAATTTTCAGCTGGTAAATCAGTTTTATTATTTCTTGTAGCTGGTGGTATAACATATTACGTTTTTGAAAGAGAAAAGAAAAAAATAGATGCAAAGAGACATGAAGAAGAAACTAAAGGGTATGGTAAACCAAGAATTGGTGGTGAACCATTCGAGTTGATTGATCATAATGGTAACAAATTTACTGAAAAAGATTTGTTGGGGAAATTTTCTTTGATCTATTTTGGTTTTAGCCATTGTCCAGATATTTGTCCTGATGAATTAGATAAGTTAGGTGTATGGTTGGATGATTTAGAAGCTAACAACATCCATATACAACCTATATTTATAACATGTGATCCAGCAAGAGATTCACCAGAAGTATTAAAAGAATATTTGACTGACTTCCATGATGGAATCATTGGATTAACAGGAAGTTATGAAGATGTTAAGAAAGTTTGTAAACAATATAGAGTATACTTTTCTACTCCTCCAAATGTTCAACCTGGTCAAGATTACCTTGTTGACCATTCAATTTTTTTCTATTTAATGGATCCTCAAGGTCAATTTGTTGATGCATTAGGATTGAATCTTAATGAAAAATCAGGAGCTGAAAAAATTAAATATCATATTCAGCAATACAACTCTAAACATTAAAGTGAAAAAAAGCATATGCTCATAAATAAAATCAAATGGGATAATTATTAAAACATATCTATATAAATTACAATATATCTTACATGTCTATATTTGTGATTTTTCTTTTTTACATAATATCTTATTATCTGTAAATACGTCAATATTTATCGAATTGTCATTATTATGAACCATTACCATTGTTATACAAATGATATTAAATAAATAAATAAATAAATAAGTGAACTAGTAAATCGGTGGGAGTGATAACATCCCCAATAGTCATAATGTCAAAAAGGATATTGAAGGATCTCATTTTCTATTCCGTAGATTGAAGAATAAGATAATAGAGCTAACCGTCAACATAAGATACCCTATCACTTCCCATCTAACCACATATGTTTGATCAGATTCAGATAGCCCTTGGACTAGACCCATCAATACAATGACAGATAAATTAGCAGTAGTAATAAATTCAGGTGGTGAATTCTTTGTTAACAAAATAACAGATATTATGTTTGGTAAAACACCACCAACTATAGCTAGTATCAAAAATAACCATCCATATCTATTGTTACTGTTAATATCTCTCCAAAATGAACTCTGTTTGGGAATGAAGGGAACCAATAACAAAATACATGTTATGGCAATTGCACAAATGTTCTTCTTATTTGTAACAAGTTTTTCATTCGTTAACCATTTATGTGACAATACAGCAAAGGGTCCCATAGTTAAAGAACACAACCCACACAATAGTGCAGCTTTCAACCTATCAAATAAAAATGGATCATTGACTTCACCAGTTTCTTTATTTATAGATAATTTACCTGCTAATAGATCACAAGTAGCATTGGTGTAAGATACAATTAAGATCCCAATTAAGGCGACCATCATAATAATAAAATTGCGGAAAACATTTTGTCTCTGTGCAATACCACAGACACCGTATAGTAAAGTAATAATTTCAAAAATAGATGTATTTTGAATCAAAGTTACATCAAATGCAGGGGTCATTGACAAGGCTAAGGTATATGATAGAACTGTTACTGACAATAATAGTGATAATATAAATATTTTGGAGAACTGTTTAAATCTAGATCTCAGAATGGATATGCTGGTTCCATTATCACTGTTAACATTGGTATTAGTGTCACTATTACTGTCGAACTCGTCACGATTTAAATGTACATTGGATAGGTTATTTATATCATTAGTGTCCAATGAAAATATCTTACATGGTATATTCCAAAATCTTGCTAGAGGGATCAGCAGAAACCATGCCGCAAAATAAACTATAGCAATTTGGACAGATAAATTTTTAATGGGCTTAATTGGTCCATCTGTAGTTGAATTATTTATATTTTGAATATTATTAATAGTGTCATTAATGTTGAGTTTAATATTATTGTTCAGATCGTTATTATTATAATGGGTTGGTCTTCCTAAAATCTTCGAAAATGATTTGGTCTGAACAATATAACTTCCCAATAGAGTTAACCAAAGTAGGTTGGTTGACATATTCGAAAAAGAAAAAAAGAAAAAGAAAAATGCTTCTTACTGGGATAAATGTGTAACTGTTCAAATATGTTGATTCTTGTTGAAGTTCTATCTCTTCTTTTGTTTTTATATATTACTTGAGGATAAATAAAAAAAAAAAAGAATGAATATGTCTATAGATCAACTACTGCAACAAAACACTTGCTTCTTTAAAGTTCCAATTTGTACCTTGGCAGATTACATCGAACTTATATCAATCTGTATGTGCAAATGTAGACGTATATGCATATGTATTTGTAGACAAACGTGCAATATGTTCTATTTGTCTCTCGAACTCTATACATTATATGAAATAAATCAATCATCCAATTTTCAGACAAAACTGCAAAGCCCACTTCTCTGATAAGAATTTGTCCCCTCTGTGAAGAAAAAAGTAAAAAAGAAAAACAAAAAAAAAAGCAATTTGGACATTTTTAGATCCAAATACAATTTGTGATGTATGGGTGTAAAAATTGTCGGAGGTTTTCAGAAAAAGAAGAAGAAAAAAAAGAAAAGGAATTTGGTTTTTCCTGTGGTATTCAACAATACCCTATCTTTTGTGTAGCTGAAAAGGAAGGCTGATAGTACTAACCCTACAATTTTTGTTTTAAATTCCATAGTTTATGCGATAAAGTGGGTAAAGGATTTTTTGTATGCATGTGTCTTAGATTATATGCATATGAATAGAAAGGTTTGATAGTATGAAGAATCTTACAGAGTTGCTAAAGAACTATTTGTTATTTATTTTTACCTTGACAATATTTCATCTCCTCTTCTCTTTGGTAGGTCATTTAATGTTATTATTATGAATGATCAATCCTATACAAACCTTTTAAAACTTGTCTTATAGCATGTGAGAATCAGTAACCATGGTAGTAGTGCTTTTCAGTAGCTGATGAAGCAACTCCAGAATCCAGATCTGCTTCTTTCTCTATTACAAGGAATATGAATACTCTTTGATATTATATAAATCTAACCAAATATAATAAGCTTTGGACTGACTTACTTATTTATTATTTTTTTTTTATGTTATTTTATATTGTCAAAATCATCCATTTCTTTTCTTTATGATATATATATATATATAAATTAATTACATATAAAATAAAAGAAACGAAAACTAATCATACTTCAAGATTTCCCACCACTAATAGCTTCTTCATGAGTATCAATCAAAAAGTTCAATCTATCAGTAATATATTTACACATATCTTCCCAACCAGTGGGCGAATCCTTTAAAGCTTCAAAAACGTATGGGAAATATGGAACTTTTTTCTTTAGACAAAAGAATTCATTAAATATTTTGAAATTGGATAATTCGATATCAAATTTCCCAAACTTTGATAACCCATTATATCCTCTAAAATGTTGACCTTTCTCATTAATTAATTTTTTTTCTTTAGATAACTGAACTGGGTCAAATTTAGGAAAATTTGAATGTATAAACATAATATCATGGTTCTCTTTCGTCTTGAAATATTTTTCAAAATCTGCCAAGGTATAATTTGGATCGTAACTAATCTTGCTCTGTTTGTGTTTCTTATTCTTACTCTCCGACAATCCATATTTGATTGAGATGTCATGTTTAGCTAATTCATATAATTTGAAATCTTGAATGAAATCATATTGTAACATAGCTACACCATGGAACCCTGAATCATCAAAATATCCATCAACGTCAGTGCTTGATTTGACTTGATAATATGGCAAATCATAGAATGTTGCAGCGGCGATGAAAGTTTCCTTATCACCTTCACCAGCAGCCTTTTGAGTGAATATTGGATAATACCAAGTAGGACCATTAACATTGTAATAAAGAGACAACAACATCGTTCCAAGATGTTTCTTTTTGTTGATCAACAACTGGCCAGATTCAGTTGATGTATCTGGCATGGTGCCCTTCAAATCGTGTAATGGAATATCTTTTAAATTTCTAATATCTTTAGTATAAACTTCAGGCGGAGTCAAATCATCGTATGAGTTACGAACACGAGTATTAAGATCAATGGGGATCCCAGCAATCTCATAAAAATAGGGTGTTGTACTTCTTCTCCAATAATCTGGCCATAGGATCAGACCATTGGATTTGAATGGTTCCTCATTAAAGATTAAATCTAATTGTTTAACAGGGAAATTATCAGCGTCCAATAACAAAAGATTCTCGAAGCTTGATGCTACCATGGCCAGGGACTTGAACTGGTACCCTTTGAATTTAAATTTCTGGATCATCTTTGGTGATAATATTCTATCTATGTAGATGCATTTAGCATTATATTGTGGTAATAGATCATTACAGAATTCTATTTCTTTATTTTCGCCTGGCGGGATAAAAACTTCCACAGGCAATTTAGAGCCTAAATCTCTTAGATTTTTGATGATTAAGAAAGCCATTAATGAGAAACGTCCACCTCCAACCGTGACTATCCCATTGCCCTTATATATATCATTTGGTAAAGTGACGCCAAGGGACTCGACGTAATTTTTATGTGTTTCACTTAAATTTTTAATTTCATCAATAGACAGATCTAAACAATTGATCAAATTCTGATAGGATAAAGTAGGGAAAAGATCATAATGTTCGGGTCTAGAATTAACACCTTCTTTAATTTTACAGTCTTCCTTATATTTTCTTGAGCATTGACCACTTGGAGAAAAATTGATGATATTTTGAAAGATTTGATCGAAGAACTTTTGTGCTTTAGTAATCTCTTCCACTTTTGCAATAGTAGATAATGTATCGGCTACCAAATTATCACTAATTACATCATCTTTATTCTTATTCTTGATAGAAGAAGAAGAAGAAGATTTATCATTTATATTATTTGGGTTAGAATCAGAAAAAGAAATAGAATTCGAAATAGAATCAATAAATCCAATCTTTGAACTAGAATCTAAATAATTTTGTAAATATTCCTTATAATCACTTACAGATATACTACCATCAGATATATATTTACTACAAGTGATAAAAATTATTGTAATAATAATGATAACAAATGACAATCGGAGCACTTTATAAAATCTTTTATTTATTCGAGCCATGTCAAGACAACTGTAAATAATAATAACAATAATAATAATAATATGCTATGAGTAGACAGGGAAGGCGGGGGGAGGAGATGAAGAAGAGGATTGCAGGATCAAATCAATTGAAGAAACAGTAAAAAAATATTTCAACTTATTTTTTAAAGAAAACCTTATGTATAGTTTAATTTCTTTTTTGTATTTTTATTTTTTTGTTCTTTTAAAATTGCTCTTTAAATAATAGTCAATTAACACAGTGAGGAGTAGTTTAATACCGTCAATTAAAACCCCTCTATCAGAAAAAAAAAATGTCACTAGCAGATACCAGCGAAGAAGAATGATCTTTTTTAAGAACAGATGCATGTACCTATGCGAGTAATTAAAAATTATTGAAATGATGAGAAAGTTCTTCTCACCCAAGTCATTTCTTCCACATATTTTTTGCTTTTTCTTTATAGATTTATTCAGAGTGAATGCACCAATACCACCCGAAGAAGGTTCAAAAATAAATAAAATGAAAAAAAAAAAAAAAAAAAAAAAAACACGACGCGTCGCGTGCACGATGTCTGTGGCTGTATGGGTGTTTGTGTCTCTTTACATTTTTTCCCCTCTCTCTCTCTCTTTTGTCCCCTACCTTCGTAAAATATGATATGCAGTCATTCGAACCCTAACAGTTAGGGTTTTGTAGTGTTTTTCCGGAGTTTTAAGTCCACTCAACAAAATCTCCCATTGTGTTTGTTTCTGCAGCTCCACACGTCAAAATAAAAAAAAAGAGATTGTTTTTGATTAAATATTGCACGTCAAATTTGCTGTGAGGTGTGATGATGTTTCGTACTAATTGCAAGTCGTAAAAAAGAGAGAGAGAGAGAGAGAGAGAGAGTGTGTGTGTGTGTGTGTGTGTTAGTTGGAGATTTCTGTGTGGTATAGGCAGCCACTTACAGCAAGAGAGGCTTCACATGTGTATGTATATGTATATGTATGTATGTATGTATGTATGTATATATATGTATGTATGTATGTATGTATGTATATATATACTTGCTTGTCTCACAATAGTTCCCTTCTGCTTCCTTCTCCTTGTATACTTCCCTTTTTCACCTGAACAAATTGGCAAAAGGGGCATGGACTGTCTAGAATGATAATGTAACTTTTATGTAGTAAATTTCTGTATTGTCTTACCATTTATAATCTTCTCTTGACAAGTAAAATTATGTATCTTGATTGAATATATAACTATATATATATATTATATATATATCTTATTTTGATCCTTCTATTCTTATGTATCTTAAGAGATGGAAGTTATTATTATAAACGTCAAAATTAAGTTCAATTACTATATTAAAAAATATTGTATCTGGCTAAGACCCAAACTTCGTACTTTTTTTTTACATGTCTGCAAAAGAATATTATCAAGGTTCTACAGAACAACCAGTAAGTTGTCTTTTTAATTATTTTTTTTTTGTTTTTATTTACATAATCATATTTACTAACGTTGATTCCTTTTCTAAATTAACAGAACATTCCAAAACAAACTTATCAAACTTCTAATCAACATTCACCTAATAATACGCAAACAAATAAGCAAACCAATACTCGAGGATTTCCTCCTCAACAAGGTCAGTACTATCAACCGCAACCTCAATACCAACAACAACAACAACAGTATTATCCCTATCAGAATCAACAACATCCTTCACAACCAATGTATGTTCAACAAGCCCCACCGCAGAGGGGTAATAATGACTGTTTGACTGCTTGTTTGGCAACTATGTGTCTATGTTGTACTTTGGATATGTTATTCTGAATATATTCCACCCCTCTTTCCCTTTTCTTTTTCTATTTTTATTCTTTTCTTTTTCTTTTTCATACTCTCTATGATGTAATATACATTTACACAAAATAATCTAGATATATATATATATATATACATATATATTCATAATTTTATTTATACCTATCTATCCTTCATCTTTCATTAAATAAGTATACTTCAATTACTGAACTTTTGTAAAAGTGTAATCTCTTCAGTATTCAAACTACTTGATATGCTTTGAATTTGATTAGAATATCTCATAAAAAATGCTAGGATATCTTGACTGAAAACTTCTGCTTCCACATTAATAGATAATCCTGATATCACCTTATGTAACGTCTTATCCGACATTGTGATTTGACTTAAATTGACAATCTTAATAAACCCCATATAACCACTACTTTTTTCCTCGTAAGATTCTACAGTAGACATGCAGTCTGTCCACTTATTCCACACCGAATCATTGGCAAATGTACTGTTGGCAAATACTTCTGGATGGGTTATACCCATGCGGCCAATAGTAATTGCAATGTTTTCCAATACTGCTACGTCCACAAATTGTAATGTAGTAGTAAATAAGTCCAATAGGATCCTAGACATATCAATAATATATGCACTCAAATCTATCCTCTCAGAGATCAAACCCAGACTCCATATAGCGTTGATAACTGCCGGAACACCATCCATATCGTCGTTATGCATAATCTCAGTTCCAATTAATCGCAAAAATTCAGATAACGTACCTGATAACAATTTAGTGTCACAGAATGTAACAATGTCACCAAGCAGCGCGAACGTGCTTTGTCTAACTTCATGCGTTGGATCGTTTAAACATTCAAGCATCACTTTTAATAAAGTGTTATCGTTATTGGGGAATAATAACGGTTGACATTGTGATCCTAACCCTTGTACTAATCCATCTATCAAATCAATAGATGTTATTGTGAAATCCTTCTCTGGAACAATAACAGTTGGATCTTTGTGAGATTTGGATTCCATTTCTACGCAGTGACAAAGAATTCTGTATGCTCTGGCATAAACATCTGCTGCCATTGGTAGGAATTTGTCTCCAAGTGATGACACTACACAAGATAAACATTCTAATAATGGCCATAATTCTTTATCAGTATCTTGTAGTGTAGCCCATTTATTGATTAAATGAGGTAAAATGATTTGCATAGCTGCATCATCGAAATCTACCTTTTCAGCAAATCTTCCTACTGCATCATAAAGGATAATTAAATTCTTTTTCTTATAAAATTGGAAACATTTGTCAAAACTGTTCAATAATTCACTGTATAATAGTGTTTCAATTAACTCTGAATCGCAATTTTCAATGAAAACAGCAACACTACTAATTGCAGATTCTTGAACATCTTTACGTTTGTCTAACAATGTGCCAATAATTGGTTCTAATACAGGAATTAAAAATTCGGTATGATCTTGTAAGATCCATTCCGCAAATCTACTTAATGTCCAACAGACAATCTTTCTCACAGGAGCCCACTGATCTTTCAATTGTTCAACAAGGAAGGGAATAAGACTTGGCAACTGGTCATGGAAAAATTTCATAATACCTTCCGACATTGCGCCAAGAGCCAATATTGTAGCTTCTCTGATAAACCACTTTTCGGAAGTTAAATGTTCCCTCAGATATGGGAATGCAATTTCAATAACATCCCTCGGTAGGATATTTGTCATAATATCTAATGTAGCTGCGGAACACTTTCTTAAAGTCCAACGAGAATCAACATCCCCGTCATCATCATCATCTTCTTCTTCTTCTTCACTGTCACTACCTTCATTTCCTAATGAATAAGAAGATTTATTCATAGAATTATTTGTTGATTTTTTCACAATTCGCGGTGCCATTGGCTTAATATCTTCATCTTTGTCTTCTAAGTATGCATCATCCTCATTGTGAGATTCATATATAAGAATTGAATCCTCATCAAAGACCATCTTAGTCAAAAGAACTGGAACAATATCCTTAACAAATGGTTGTAAAATGTGCTTTGGAATACTAGGGGAGGTAGAGAACCCATATAAAAACTCACAAGCCTCTAATGCAACAGTTTCCTCTTGGACAGATGTAATTAAATGTAACATAAATTGAACAATACCAACCAGATTATCAGTCAATTTATCTGGCCTAAATTCTAAAATTGTTGTAAATGCAACACAAATTTGTGCTCTTATAATATCAGTATGATCATGCTCAGCTAATTTAAATATATTGGCAAGATAGTTATCAATTTGAATAATTGCATATTGTAATTGAAATCCGATTGCAAATTTGATACATTTAATAGATTCAGCTCTTATCTCTGGATTTGAAATAGTAGGATCGACCATAAATTTTAGAAAATTGTCAATTAAAAATTGTATTGGTTTCACAATACCATTATCTGATTGCCAATCTAATTGAAAGAATTGTGCATTATCCTCCATAATCTTTGATAATGCTTTGATAGCACCTAAGTTATTTCCGGCTGCTAATTCAATTAATTTTCTTAACATAGCTACACCAGTTATATCTGATCTTTCTTGTCTATAATAAGTGGTAAATAATGTTGTTATTACAATACCTGTAGAATTAGTTATTAATTTGTCATCTTCATTTGCATATAAAGCATGGATAATGTTATTTTTAACATATTGAATATCATGTTTCAAAATACCATGCTTATTTTGAAGCATTGTATTTTTTAATAAAAGCCCAGCTGTCCCACGTAAAGCAGACAGTTCATGTGGCTGGAATTGGCTAGCAATGTTAGGATTAGATGCACCTTCAATCAAAATATAGCATAGATAATTTAAAAATTCGGGTTGAGATTGAAAAGTTTCTAGGGCATCCATGGCAGTCTCACGATCCTGTTGCACAGGAGACATACTATTTCTTAGTAACAAAATAAGTTGAGATAAAGACGTTTCATTGGGAACCCAATTCGTTGCCATTTGCTATATTTTTTTTGTCCTAATCGTGATTGTCTTTGACGTTATTCCTTTTTTATTCAGTTTAAGCGTGATTTCAAAAAGTTTATAGTCTACGCCTATCAAACCAGTGATATTTAAATGATATGTAAATTATCTAATATGATCAATTAAAATATTTATAGAATATATGTCTGTTTATTCGTGATATGTAATACTGCATATAAATTGATTCTCATAAGTTTATTCTCGTTTCTCTATATTTTCTTGTTTTTTTTTTTATTTTGATCTCATCGTGGTTGGATTCAAAATATTTTGAAACCGTTTTTGGCAAAGAAAAAAAATCGAATTTTCAGTAAATCTAAAACCCTGAAGAATATTGAAAAATATATTGCACAGTTATGTTAACTTTACTTGGTCATTTAGAGATTTGAGAAATCGAGCCATCTAAGCCTGTCAATCCTTGTTTTGAATAATCACAGGTTAGGGTACATTGAAAAAGAATTGCTATTTTTGATAAATTCATTACTTAAGTAGAGTACTACGAGATAAGTGGATAAATAAACTCTCTAGATGTCTTCTTCTTTTTGGGTAATAGTAAATGCAAGTAAATATTATATATATGCGTGTGTGAAAAAATGTAATCATGTAGATGGATATTTTAAAGAAACAATTTGATAAAAGTTTAGAACTTGTTTTATTTCCTGTTTTTTTTGTACTAGCGTCGTATGATATCATCAATTTGCTTCATAAGGATGTCGATTCTAGTCAAAATTGGATCATACATTTCTTGCACTAATGGATGTTTAAATACTAAAGATTGTGTGGTTGATTCTTGCCTTTCTGTGTAATCAATGGTCGGTTGAACATCTGATACTTGTCCCATGTTAGACACATCGTTACTTTTTTGGTTTTTATGTAACGAATTGTAACTAGTCACACTGGTAGTAGACATTTGTAAGCCTTTATCCTCCATATACATTTCAAATTCTTTGTCTATAGATGATACTGTATTGCTTTCTGTTGATAAAGTACTGGCATTATCTGGTGACTTGTTGCCAGATAGTTTGAATTCGTGATTTACCTCACCTTTATCATCAATAACACCATCATTGTTGTTTCTATTTACCTCATCATTATCAGATCGTTTTTGTAACGTAGTCTCCAATTTATTAACCTGACTACTTGGATATAAACTTGAATCTTCAACTAATTTTGAAATGTTCCTAACAGCTTTTGTTGATGGGATATGTGATGAATCAGACTTATTATGGTACTTATTTGCGTCAGTGTTGAGATTATCAGGATCCATATTATCAATATTTTTAAGATTAGGAGAGTCATTTGTCCATTCAGATGATGATGGAGAAAATTCTCCTATAGTTGAAATCGAATAGTCTGAAGTGGATTTCTTCATCCTATTAGAATTGGTTCCACCAAAGGGTATAATAGGAGCTTCGAATACTTTATGTAAATCACTTGTACTGGAATTTGATTGTTTTGAATTATGTTCAGTTTTTTCTACTTCATTATTGTTTGTGTTATTTATGTTGTTGTTATCTTTAGTATAATCTTTAATATCATTTAGCTCTGAATCAGTTACTTCAAAACGTTTATCCATATTAAGTTCATTAATACCAAGTCCTTGAATATTAGATGGCTTTTCGATCCCCTCCTCATTTCCTTTTGGTTTTTCATCAACTATTTCGTTATGAATGTTTTTAATTGACTTAGATTCTCTTATCTTTACAATATTAAGTGGCTGAGAATAACCTGTATTAAAGGATACATCACTTACTATATCGCTATTGTTTTCATCAAAATCATCCCTTTTTTTGTATGATATTACTTCATTTGTAAATTCATCGATATGGCTATAAGCAGTAGTTTTCTTATCCTCTATGACTTTCAAAGCGATTTTATCATCTGAATCAGCATAATTGTCATCACTATTATTATTATGATTTTCCATTGTATCATCATCCTCATTTTCACTCGCTTCATTAAAATATCTATTTGCATAACTTACAATATTACTGAAGCTCACTGATTTCTCATTTTTGTTAGATTTATACGGTAGTTGTAAACTTGGACTCTTTTTTGTTTCTAATTTTTCCTGCTGTTCTCGCTCAGTTCGATTTATCATATCAAGTGATTGTAATGAATTTATGGCAGATGATGTCATATTTTCATTTTTCCAACAATTCAATCTTGCTAATCTCTCTGGGAAAGTTTCTAATATTTCTGCAGGTGCAAACCCAATGTTGTTGTCTCTACATCTTTTAATTAGCCACCAATATGTATCTTCATCGTTCAAGAGTATGCATGGTTCATCTTGTTCCAATTGACAATGTGATGGATCTGGTCCATTGAATGCATATAAAGCATATAATTTGTCTGGGTCTAATTCCTGTGGTGGTGGTAGAGGTTGATAATCTGTTTCATCTTCAAACTCTTCTCCTTCTTCTTCTTCTTCTTCTTCTACTTCTTCTTCTTCTTCCTGATTATCGTCATCGTCTTCGTCATTATTATCATTGTCAGATATTGTCCTTAACTTGTTGTCTTTTGTCTCCTTTCTAGTAGGATTATTTGTATATTTTTTATTATTTATGTTTGGATTTTTGATTATTTGTCGTGATATGATATCTTCATTTAAACGACGGTCATCTTCTTCATCTGAATATTTATAAATTGGTGTAGTTGATCCAGATTGTAATGGTGTTACACTGGTTTCTCTCAAATTTAAAGGGATGACGTCACTTTCTGTATCTAAATGCATCATTCTTTGTTCTAGATTATCTTCAAAATCTGAATCTGAGTACTCCATATTTAAGTCATATTCATCTTCATCAACGTCAGTATTATCATTTTCATTATCTGTGTCTAGTCCTGCCTCGTCTACCTCTTCATTGTTAGTTATACTACTAGTGTGATGATGATTGTCCTTTTGTCTGCTATTAATATTAGAGATTTCTTTGTTTAAGTTAGGTCCTAGTAAATCTGTATTATTTTTGTTAGACAAAGCAATGTTGGTTGAAGATATTAGTTGTTGTTTTTGTTCTTGTTCTTGATTATTATCCTGCTTCATATTTATTTGTATAGAATCAGTCGAATAATTAGACGAACCTAAACTTGTTATCCTTGACTGTTTTGAATCCACCTCGTTCATATCTGTTTTAACTTTTCCTCTATTATTAATATCATTATCATTATTGCTGTGCAGTACGTTTTTATTCACCTCATCTATAGGAGGAACTCGTTTTGTGATTACCACACTCCCAGATACACTTTCTTCGCCTTCCTCATTAATGATTCTCTGTACACTTCTTAATTCGGATAAATCTTCAACTAACGTTGGATCATGCAATATACTGGCCTTAGATAATGCTGCTATTGTACTCTGTTTTCTAATTGTTTCTTCTATCATACCATATACACACAATCTCTTTCCCCTTATAATTATTTACCTATTTGCTTGTTTATATCTATCTATTTATCCTCTTATAGATATTCCTAACTGTTGCCCCCACCAATACAAGTACTAGATCAATTCTACTCCTTGAATAGTGTTCTTATGTAGTATACGTGTCCCGATTGATCAATCTGAGTCTTGTTTAATAATATTGAAAAAATTTGGGTTTGTTTCAAACATTACGATTCAATTAAAGAATTTTTTTTTGTCTTTTCTTTTTTTAAATTCACGCTGGGTTATATCCACTGCATAGTAATATAATAGTATAAACAGATCAAAGAGGGACCTTTGAAGAGTATGGGCAGGGTGATAGATGTTAGTGATTTTGACATATGTGCAGAGTGTCATATTATGTATATATGTGATTGTGTCTATATGGTATATGTATATATATATGTGTGTGTGTGTGTCGTCTATATGGTATAAATCAAGGGATCATTTGTATCTGGTTTGCCAATGATATGCAGGTCTTGATGATAGACCTTCGTTATAATGATATTCATTATGATATAATGTTTCAGGCACTTTCCCAATTTTTTTACCATTGATTACTTCTCTAGCTCTTTCTTCTACAGCTTGTACAAATTGTTCTTTTAATTGATTCATTGTTCTATCATAGTCTGCTGCTTGCTTCTCTAAGATCTTCTCAATATTAACTAGCTCTTTTTCATAATTTAATAAATCTCTTTCAAATCGTTCTAACTGCAGTGCCTTTCTTGATGCACGGATTTGAATATCTTGTAGTAGTTCAAATGTAGACATTCTATCTCTCATATCAACTTTAATCATACTTTTAATTATTGACATTAATCCATCTGAATAATAGTCGGGGACTCTTTCATACTTACCATTTTTAATTTTATTCTGTAATTCAGTGTAACTTTTAGCTTGGAATGGTGGATGTAATGAACACAGTTCATAGATTACACATCCCAATGACCATATATCACTCAAGGGTGAATAGGGTTGGTCCATTAATACTTCAGGTGACATGTAATATGGGGTTCCAACATACGTAGTAGCAAATTGAATGCTACTTCCTAACGATTTAGCCAGTCCAAAGTCTCCAAGTTTAACAATACCAATCCCATTCTTTTTACAATTGTTGCCTCCATCACGGTTATTGCTATTACTATTTCCGCTGGCATTACTATTACTTCTGTCCCTGTTATAACTGTAAGAGGGTCCATTATTGTGGTTATCTTCGTGGTTCATGGCATTCCCGTTGAATTGAATGTCATCTTCATCACTTAAGAAAATGTTCCCCGGTTTCAAATCTCTATGTATTACAATATTAGTATTTCTTTGTATCTGTGGTTTCCTCATTCTGTCATATATCGTTAATAATCGTGGTGTATCTTCACCATAATGGCATCTATAGAGAGCCAATAGAATCTGTGCTAAAATAGTCCAAATGGTTTGTTCTGGAATATACTTATGTTCTTTCTTGTATCTCCCTATTAATTTCTGCAAATCACCCTGCGAACAGTATTCCATGTATAAATACAGGATTTGTCTTTGATCATTAAAATCCCATGAATAAAACTTGACGATATTTTCATGATTCAGCTGTGATAAAATTTTACATTCTGATATTAATTGATGTCTTTCCTTTTGATTCATATGTCCATACTTGATCTCCTTTCGTACCATAACGGTATTTGAAGGGATATGAATCACTTTTCTAACTGATCCAAAAGATCCTCTTCCAATTTCTTCTAGTATCTCATATTCTCCACTGATCTCTGGTCGATGATACATAATCACTTCTTAAAATATCAACTTTAAAAAGATAAATAAGTAACAAAATTCTCCTTTTTTTTCGGTTGATACACAAATCCTTTCCTTTCGACCTTGTTGGATATCTTGGATTCAACGTACGACCCTTTGTTGCCAAAATTAACAGTTTATTCTTGCTTTTTATCTTTTTGTTTGTTCTGATCTGTCCAATATTGTCAATCATATTTGAAAAGAATATATACTTTTCTGATTTGTCAACTTTTAAGTGTTTTTCCAAGTTAGGAAAAGAGGTACACAAAGATGTAAGGGTACGAAGGTATGCATATATAGATATATATATAGATATATATAGAGAGAGAGATATAGAGAAAGAGGTTGGTTCTAATACCTATCTTCCTTGTTGTATCTTCATAAATTTCATTATATATAGCAATCTTGATATTATATACTAGCGATATCCTTACATAACTGGATGATTAATATAGAATCTTTTCCTACTTGTCTACTAGAAGAAGTCCTGTTCTCATCGTTTCTCCAATTAACTTGGAGAAACGATGACACTTGGTTAATTACAGACTTATTTTTATCATAGATGGTGAATAACAATTTAATCAATTTCAATAATTCAATTTGGATAAGTAGACTGTTCTCATATAATTTGAAGAACAGTTTTATTCTACTAATAAACTCAGGATTACAAATAATCTGTTCAGAGACCTTCTTAGATATTTCATCTTTCTTTTCATTGCTTAAAGAAAAAAACTAATAAACTTATTAATAACCGAATTGAAATTAGAATCCTCTGCTTCAAATCGATAAAATGCAGATGAAAGAGTGCTTATTAGATTTTCTTGATCTTTATTATTGTAACCAATAAATATATCATGTATGATCACGTTTAATAAATATTCAATGCATAATGGTAAGAATTCTTCATAATTGTTCGCAATATTAAAGATGATTTTATCTATTTGATAAATATACTGTATATGTATCTCTTTTTTATGATTTAATAATCTGGAAATATCAATTAACAATAAAATTATTGTTTGACTTATAGATTTCAGATTTTTTTGGTCTTGTTTCCTCAATGCTTTATTAGAAAATTTCCAGTCTGTTGAATCTGTATTTTTAATGTCTGTTAGGCTTTCCTCATATCTATTCACGATAAAATTTATTAATTTTATAAATTTTTTGAATTCTAGTAGTTGGTATAAGATGTCCTTATCAATTTTCGATGAAATATAGCAAACTTTAATAAAATATTTCCACACATGAATATTATCACTAACGTTATTTATTAGAAACTTTTCAATAGTATCAAGATAATTCAATAACCATTTAGTAAAGTTTTTTGGTAATTTTAAATGAGTTTCTAAATCTTCCATTGTAACTTGTCTATCATTAATATTAACATTGTTATTATTATTATAGTTAATGTTCAGTGGTTTAAAATATTGATTACTTAAGATTCTTTGCGGTTTTATTGGTGAATTCACTATAGGTGTCGTAGATACAGTTCCAGTCATAGATGAGGTGGAACTTTTTCTGGTAATGTTGCTTTGTGTCGCCAAATCATGAAACATTGAATTTGTAGGAGACAATTGTAACAAATATGTCACTGTTTTAAAAATAACATACGTTATTTGACAGTTGTTAGTCACTGAATGTTCTACAATCAAAGGTAACACTTTTTTGTATACCCAAAATTTACCACCTCTATTTATATTATTGTCAAATGATGCTAACTTTAATATAATAGACTGTACCCTCTTTGAATCACCTGTGTACAAGGACTCAGTCAATAAATTTGGATCAATATTTTTATTACACCATGCATACCAAAATTTCATCGACGTATACTCAAGGTATTTATAAATTAAGTCAAAATAAAGGTTTCTATTGGATTTAAGGTTATCAATTTTGTGCATATTCATTATTCCATTTCGCAGTATTATCTTTAAAAACTCCTCTTTGTCATGCTGATGATTATACCATTGTAGAAGAAGTTCAATGTTATTTGTTAATAATGAACCTCCTCCAAATCTTAGAATAGAGTCAATTAACTTAGAATTATTCACTTTTGAATCATTTACTAATAATCGTGTCAATCCTATAATCGTATTTGTAGATATTTTGTCCCCCTGTAGTAACTCAAAAAAGATTTCAATTATATCTTCCGTATTGCATTCCACTAAAATGTTGTTGACTCTATCATCTGATAATTCTTTGAAAACGACACTATCTTCATTCTCTTGTAGCGCATTCAGATAATAATATCCATCGTACAGCAAAGAATCGTCGATATCTGCGGTATAATTATTGTTATTATCTCGTTCTTCAAGGTTTTGATAATTTTCAAATGGATTTTTATTGTCATTTTTGATTATAGATAATCTACTGCGACTTTTAGTAAATGTTGGGTTTAAATGATCTATATCAACATTTTCATCGTATCCATTAATTTTTTTAAAAGGTAATGATTTCAATGGAGATGAATTAATTAGCATTTTTTTTGGAGAATTACTAAAAATATTAAACAGGTCGTCAATTTCTTTCTCTTTAAAATCAGCATCCCAATTACTTTCTTCTTGCATAAAATCTTCCTTGTATTTGGATAATTTATCCTCATTGTTCAAAGCTGACTTAATCCATGGATGATTCAATAAATCCTTAGCAGTAGCCCTTTCAAATATATTTTTTTGTAAACATAACTTTAAAAATTCTTTACTTTCATTTGAAAGACTTGCAGGTGGGTAATATTGTTCATCTTTATTCTCCATTGCATAATAGATGTTGATATCTAATAAATTATGATATGGAGGTTTCCCGGTCAATAATTCTACTACTGTAGCACCAAGAGACCAGATATCACTAATAGTTGAAGCACCTTTATTAGTAATGATCTCTGGTGCCATCCAATTCAAAGATCCCGCCAAAGTCATTGCAGAGTTATTGACTTTAGTGGATACACCAAAATCGGCTAGTTTAACAATATTATTTGCATCTAAAAGTAGATTTGCAGCTTTAATGTCCCTGTGAATCACCCCTTTATCATGCAAATATGCCAATCCATTTAATGTTTGACGTATATATATTTTTGTTTCTGATTCTGATAAACATTTCTTTGGTCGATTTGTCATCAGAGTCTTCAAAGAACCCTTTGCTGCATATTCTAAGATAATGTAGAGATTTGACATTTTTTGAATGAAACCGTGATACTTCACAATATTTATATGATTTAGATTCTTAAGTAAATTTATTTCAATCATAATCTCTTTTAAATCGTCATCGTTATCATAATTTATCTCTTTGATAGCTACTATCTGACCTGTAGTTTTATTTTCCGCCTTATATACGATTCCATAAGAACCTTTCCCAATAACTTGTTTAAGTTGGTACTGTGTAGATGATTTAGAACTTGATTTGTCCCTATCATTATTTGACTTTTTCTTATTGTCATTATAAGATCTTTGACGAACCTGCGATGGAGTAACACATGAGTTATTTTCTGGTTCAAATTCTTCCATTCCTCCTTAAGTACAGACTCAAATAATTACACTACCTTCATCAACTATAAGGTTCAATCCCTCTATTACTAACTTTCTCTTTCTCTCCTTCTTTTTTTCTTTGATTCTCTCCTATCCTTATATATGCGTAATACTATTCGTCTTACTCTTTTATTCTCTATATTAGGGTTATATGTATAAAGTGTAATGGAGCAAACTCCGTTGAGTTTATCTTTAACAAATTTAATTGATATTATTAATGCACGCAATATTAAGCTATTATGGTTGTGTATTCCTAGCTCAATACTTCAGCATACCTTTGTCTGAGAGATTCAGATACTATTTTTAGATATATTCAATTTTGTTTGTTTGTTAAGGAAAGAAACATAGAAAAAGAAAACCAATGTTAGTAATAAAGAAATGGAAAATTTGGATACTGTACATAGTTTTAGTATGTATATCTACATACAGCCACCTACATAGATACGAGTATATACATTAGTGCTTTTTGTTGCAGTAGATTTGTGCTACAGGTTATGAAGGGCTGTCATTGAATAATTAATAAAAAAGAGCACATTGATTGGCAGAAGAAGAAAAGCATATATAAGATTATACCTGTTATTTGTAAAACCTGTTTGTGTGTTCATTATATATGTATTAGTTTGTAGAAGATGTCACAGAGATTTGAATCCCCAATAGATCTTCCTTCTGAACAGGAATCTACAATTAGTAAGCCTTTACTAAAGCTGAAATTATTAAATGTTTTAAGAAAGGGTTCCTTTGATGATCTTTACCAATTATTAGATGCTCAGTTTGTTCCAAGAGACAATCCAACAGTCAAAGAAGTAGCACGTTTAATATTACATTATGCAGTGCAAGTAGCGCCACTGCAACTAATTAAAGATATTATTAATCAAAAGAGTCAATTTACAAAATTGGGTTTTGGATTTGAGTTGATCGACATTAATGAGAAGGATAATGCTGGTAATACACCATTACATATGGCTGCATTCCAATCTAGAGCAGATGTTGTGTCTTATTTAATGGATTTAACAGATATTAATGACACTATTATTAATCATCTGAATTTGCAGCCTGTAGATATGTGTAAAGATTTAAATGTAGCTCAATTAATGCAGATTAAAAGAGCAAATTATATTGCAGAGATTGCTAGTGAATTTAGGACAGCCTTTAATAATAGGGATTTTCAACACCTTGAATCAATCTTAAGTAAACCAAGAAATTTTAATCTGTTAGATATTAATGGTATGGACCCAAAGACTGGAGACACCGTGTTACATGAATTTGTCAAGAAAAGGGACGTCATTATGTGTCGTTGGCTTTTAGAACACGGAGCAGATCCGTTCAAAAGAGACGCCAATGGGAGGTTGCCCTTAGATCTACTAAAGAAGGTGGATATTTCCTCTGGTTCTAGTGGGACTGTAGATTCAATCAGTAACAAAGCTACTGCTACCACTAAATTGGCTATTGATATGGAACTTAAAAAATTATTGGAAAAATCTGCCATGGAACAATCTGTAATTGATATAACTGGTATTAATGTGGCTAATTTCCCAACTTCCTCCAATTCAGAGAATAAAATTGTGATTAATAGCGATTCAAATTTTAATAGAATACCATCACCACCAACATTCAAAGGCTATTTGAAAAAATGGACTAATTTTGCTCAAGGTTATAAACTACGTTATTTTATCTTAAGTGAGGATGGAAGACTTTCTTATTTTATTGATCAATCTGACACTCAAAATGCATGTCGTGGTTCTTTAAGTGTGTCCAATTGTTCTCTTCATTTAGATTCTTCCGAAAAATTGAAATTCGAAATTATTAGTGGGGAACGTAATAGTCCATCTGCCATTATTTGGCATTTAAAGGGAAACCATCCAATTGAAACTAATAGATGGGTTTGGGCCATCCAGGGTGCTATTAGATATGCCAAGGATAAAAATAAAGGTCTGTTACCTACAATGGCTAGTCCATCTCAGCTACACGCCAGTTTATCGATAATTGATAATGTTGTAGATAATAACATGAATAATAATGGAGATGATAAATTTATTGATGATGCGATCTCAGTTAAGTATTCACATAAACATGCAAGTGAAAAGCAAGCCAATACAAAACCAGTTTCTAGCAATGCAAGTACTATTTCCATAACTCATAATAACCATGATGATAAGGATAACGATGGTGCTGACAATATTGAAATAATTTCAAACAGTGACCAGATTGAAAATAATACCTTTGATGAATCAGATGAATCGAATAGTGAAATGGAAGATGGTGAGATGTTTGACATTATAAATGGTACAAATGGAGAAGATTTACATATCACATATGGTCCCTTCTCCCATAAACTACATATGTTGCAAAGGTCTATTACTTTAGATTTTACAGAATTGAATGAACTTTTATCTGATCAATCAATTAAATCTAATAAAAATATTAATCCAAGCAACGATATATGGTCTACCGTAGAAAAGACTTTAATGGCTATGAATGCTAACTTCACAAAGTTTAATGAATTGAGCCAGCAAAGAGATAGAAAGCTTGTCTCTATGTTATCTAAACAAAGAGATTTAAACAATGTTTGGATTCAATCTATGAAGGAATTAGAACTTGAATTGATCGAAAAGGATACCAAATTAAACAACTTAACTAAAGAAAGGAAACAATTAAAGAAACTTTTGGAGGATGTTACCCAAAATGCATTAAAGAAGGTTACAGACAATGATAGTGTAGAAACCACTAAAACTGAAGAAGGTAGTCGTGATACACTTCAACAGATTGCAGAAGCAATTACCACAACCGAAGGTGTTACAGATTCAGACGAATCAGATATTGATGAATTTTTTGATGCTGAAGAGATTGATATTCAAGATGCTTCTAAATGTGATCATGTGTCAGGTCAGGGGAAATATGATGAAGAAAGTAACATAAAGGAAGAAATTGCTGGTAAACTCAAGGAGACTAGTGAGAACACTGAGGAGAAGACTATCTCTATAATGGAAACCATAGAAGATAACGTCTTATTACCTGAAAGTGATACATTAAAATGTGTGACTGCTACACAAAAGGAGAAATATGATATGCTAGAGAATGAAGGTACCTTTTTGGGTTATGAAGAAGGTCATAGAAGTAGATTAAAACTTGATTCTGATAATAGACCCAAGGTCAGTTTATGGGGTGTTTTGAAATCTATGGTTGGTAAAGATGTGACAAGAATGACCCTACCCGTAAGTTTTAATGAACCATCCTCTATGTTACAAAGGTTAGCGGAGGATATTGAATACTCTGATCTTTTACAATATGCATCAAGATTTTCTGATTCTACACTAAGAATGTTATATGTTGCAGCATTTTCTGTATCACCATATTCATCTACAATTGGGAGAATTGCTAAACCTTTTAATCCACTTCTAGGTGAAACATTTGAATATGCAGATAAGGATAAGGATTTCAGATTTTTCACAGAACAAGTGTCACATCATCCGCCAATCTCTGCATCCTGGGCAGAATCACCAAAATGGGACTATTACGGTGAATCTAATGTGGACTCAAAATTTAATGGTCGTGCATTTACGATCAAACATTTGGGTCGTTGGTATGTTAATATTCGTCCAGATAATGATCCAAATATCAGTGAAGAAACTTACACATGGATGAAACCATTAAATACAATTATTGGTATTCTTGTTGGTAAACCTGAGATTGATAACTCAGGGGAAGTTAAAATTGAAAATAGAACTACAGGTGATTACTGTACAATGGTATATAAGGCAAGAGGCTGGACTTCGATGAGTGCATATGAAGTTCGTGGTGATGTTTATAATAAGGATGGTATTAAATGTTGGACATTTGGTGGTCGTTGGAATAGCGCATTGTTTGCTAAAAAAGTATCTACTAGAGACAATGACAATGAAAGTAGTGATAGGTATAAGGGTAACAAGAACAATGGAGAGATTAATGGTAATAACATGAATAATAATATTGATATTGATGTTAAGGGTGATAATTATGAGACTCAATTAGATGAACCTAAGTATGACGGTTCAAGATTTTTAATTTGGAAAGTGCATAAAAGATTGGAAAAGGTTCCTTTTAATTTGACATCATTTGCTATAACTTTAAATGATCCTCAACCTAAATTACTTGAATGGGTTGCACCTACAGATAGTAGATTAAGACCTGATCAAAGAGCCATGGAAGATGGATTATACGACGAAGCTGCTACAGAGAAACACAGAGTTGAAGAAAAACAAAGAGCTGTAAGAAGAGAAAGAGAAAAGAAAAAAGAGAAGTACCATCCTAAATACTTTATATTAGAGAAGGATCCAATTACTCAAGACAGAATATGGAAATTCAAAGGTGACTATTGGAATTTAAGAAAAGAACGTAAATGGGAGGACTCTTATGACATTTTCTAGCTCGGTGCGAAATGGATGAGATACGGAGGAGGGAGAGACCAGGGCAAAAAGATAGGAAAATTCAAATCCCTCGTTATGATTTGATTTTATTCAAGCCGTATATGTATATATATACATATGATGTTTGTGTTACAATATGTATGATATAATGAACATTCTCCGACATATGTCAGAAGTAATGATTATTGTTGTATGTATCTGTTCATAGTTAGATTATATAATGCGGCACAAAAGTTTGAGACATTGTTTGTTTGTTATTTTCTCGCAATGGCGTTTATATGCATCAGATGTAGAGTAATTTAATTACATAAGTGATGAATTGCAAAAATTGGCTACTTAACGGCACTGAATACACTGGTCCTTTTGTTTCCTTTTTGTTTTGAGTTAATTAAGTAAGCGATCAATTTTTGGTATAGGAAACTCTAAGAACCTGGCACAATGGCTTTTTCCTTTTTTCGATCTAAAAAGTTTCTTCCTCTCTTTTCCCTCTGCAAGCGATCTCAATAATATATATATATATATATTTAAGGCGGGAAACAGGCCTGTGGAAAGACACGGCTTCTCTCCGCGGTTGTTGATTCCGCACTTCTCGATTCCGCAGATCTCGATTCCGTGTACTTTTTTTTTTTGTTTTTTTTGCTGATCTGACACTGTCGTGCTCTCGAAGGAAATAGCAAAAGAAATCACACGAGTCATTTTTTATCAGATCTGGGCTCATCGACCTGTGAATCATTAGTATACACACATACATCTTCTTTACACCTAAATTCAAAAAACCATAGTTAGGTGCTCATTTGAAAAATTTAGATCCAGATATCTATTAATCAAAAAAAAAAAAATTAGTTTAATAAGTTGGTTCATTTTAACCCAATATATTAGTTTAAAAATATTGAAACCCAGACCCACCCCAATTCCGTCATGTCCTCCTCTTACACCTCAGTGACTATTAACGCTCCACCACCATATTTATCCCTATCTCGTCAAGAGACTCTACCTGTTGTCATGACAATTGCTGGTTCTGATTCTAGTGGTGGTGCAGGTATTGAAGCTGATGTTAAAACTATCACTGCCCATAGATGTTATGCTATGACATGCACTACTGCTTTGACAGCCCAAACGCCAGTCTCTGTCTATGGTATTCATTTGATTCCAAAGGAATTTATTGCTCAAGTACTAGACGTTAACTTAAAAGATATGAAATGTAATGTCATTAAGACGGGTATGTTAACTGAAGATGCTATCGATGTATTATCTGAGAAGTTAAATCAACTAGGTCCTATAAATAGGCCAAAATTAGTTGTTGATCCTGTCCTGGTGGCTACTTCAGGGGCTCCATTAGCTGGTGAAAATTTAGTAAAGCTTATTAAAGAAAAATTGACCCCCCTAGCTGATATTTTAACTCCTAATATTCCAGAATGTTTTAAATTGATTGATGAAAAAAGAGAAATCAAACAATTAGCTGATGTTTTACAACTGGCCAAAGATGTCCAAAAAGCTTGCAAGAGTGTTAATGTTCTTGTCAAAGGTGGTCATATCCCATGGAAAGATACTGGCAAAGAGTATATCACCGATGTGTTATTGCTTGGTAAAGAAAGAAGATTTATCGTATACAAAGGTAATTACTCTGATACTACTCATACACATGGCACTGGTTGCACTTTGGCCTCAGCTATTGCTTCCAATTTGGCACGTGGTTATACTTTACCTCAGGCGGTCTATGGGGGTATTGAATATGTACAAAATGCTGTGGCAATCGGTTGTGATCAAACTCAACCCACAGTTAAAGAGAATGGTCCAATTAATCATGTCTATGCGATTAATATTCCATTAGAAAGAATGATTGAAGATGAGTGTTTTGGCGGTCATGAAATCAATGAATCAAACAATCACTGTGATGTTGAAAAATTACCAATCTATAAAGAATTGCCAATTATTCAGAAGGATTTTGTAGATTATTTGCATAATCATCCAAGGGTTAAACCACATTGGGAATCATATATTAAGCATGATTTTGTTAAAAAAGTGGCAGATGGTTCTTTAGAACATTACAAGTTTCAATTCTTTGTGGAACAAGATTATGCATATTTGGTTGATTATGGTAGGGTCCATTGTATTGCAGCTTCTAAAGCACCAACTTTGGACGATATGGAAAAAGAATTGGTTATAGTTGGAGGTGTTAGAAGAGAAATGGAGCATCATAAAGAAAGATTAAGAGAAAGCTTTGGCATTAAAGATGATTCTTATTTTGATAATATTAAGAGGGGCACTGCGTTAAAAAACTATTCGAGATATTTTACAGATGTCTCTAAGAGAGGTAACTGGGCAGAATTATTGACGTCATTAACTCCATGTTTGATGGGCTATGGTGAAGCGGCTGCTCTTGTTAAGGACAACATTACTACTACTGACCCAGTCTATCTGGCTTGGTTAGATGTGTATTTATCCGAACTTTATCGCGATGCAATGGCTAATGGTAGAGTTATGATGAACCGTATAATTGCTACTTATCCACCGCAAGATATTGAAACTTTAATAACCATCTATTCACAAGTTTGTGAACTTGAAACCAAATTTTGGGATGCAGCACTGCAATTCGAAAAAGAATAGATTAGCATGATGAAATAAAATAAATGAAATTAAAAATAATAATTAAAATTTAATAACTATTAATATATAAAGGATAGGACTATCTATATATTTGTGTGTACTTGTATCGTTATTTGATGAATATATGACTTAAGAACATTAGTGTTTAAGCTCATAAAGCTACTTACATTATTTTGGAAGAATTGTCCTTTTTTCTTTTTCCTTTTGACTTAATATGATCATTCAAGGTATGCAAAAAACAAAAGTTTTGTTAATTTACATATGAAACTATAGTAATAAGATGAAGTGTTATTAAATGTAAGTTTGTTTTTTTGTTTGTTTTGAAGAGGGTATAATTTTATATGTTTTGTTGATAGGAAGATGAATTAATGTAATTGCTGGAAATATCGGACAGGTATACACACTCATGCAAAAAATGATGGATATAAATCACAGGTCAGGTAATAAACGAAAAATGTTGTTGTTCAGAGGGTTGGGAAAATATAAAGAAAATTTTTTTATTTTTTTTTTTTTTTTTTTTTTTTTTTTTTTTTAAATTGTAATAATCATTAGGGGAAAAAAACAAGAATTGTAACCATTTTCTCACCGTTTTTTCTGATTTTATAATTTTATTATGAAATACTTCATTTTTATAAACAAAATTTGTGATTTATATGGATACTGTTATAATTAAATATTAATATCCCACATTACAAGAAGACAATTATTATTATTATTATTATTATTATTACTATTATTATTATTATTATTATTGATCACTGAGACCATATCAACAATGGAGTCAGATTATTTAGAAAATAGCTTTATCGGTCATTTAAATATTCAAGACTGCAACTGTTTGAAACCAGTATCTCCAAACGATTCTCAATTAATATTTACACTACAAACTTCTTCTCCGCTTAACAAATATTTTAAAAGTATTGATTTGAAACCAGATGAAAGTATTGAGTCTTCTCCTAGATGTACCTCATATATTTTTCCCTCTGATGAAAATTCATATTCTCAGAAAACAGTACCATCACCAAACAACTTCTCAAAATGGGAAACAGGAATAGATACTGGTAATTCTGAATGGAGCTTCATTAATACATATAGCAAAAGTAATAAAAAAATACCATATATAAATGAATACGGTGATCCAAATTCAATGTTGACAAAATCTTTCCCATTTGTCAAAAAGGGGAACTTTATTAAAAAAATATCCAAAACCGGTCAGGAGTTGTCTACACTACCACAAGATAATTAATGCAATATTTACTTTAAGGTTATTCATTCTTATACCAAGTTTGTTAACGTTATTGTGAAATTTTTTTTTGTCCCTCCAATAAATAAAAGGAAGTTTTCTAATTATCTTAAATAGATACTTTATAAATAAGAAAGGAACTCCTGGGATATAAAGAAATTATTTAATTCAGTAATCGACAAACTTATTACCAAACAAATCATTTGCTATTAATTTTTCTTATTCTCTTTCTGTCATTAATATATTATTATATAAAGTACCTTAACCTATCATCATACAAAATTATATAAATATGTTGCAATAACAAAGTGAAAAAAAAATAATTCTATTACTAAAACAAAAGTCATTAAATATTATTAGTAAAAATCATCAGAATTCTATAAAATAAAAATAATTCGACTCACAGAACAGAAGGAACCTGAAAGGATCCCTATGAATTCTTTTCAAAACCTTCGTTACGAACTTTAGCTGCATTAATCTTTGCGGATTCAGGATCTAAATAAAAGCTCCTAACCAATCCAAAATCACTCTTATTCAATTCAATAACCAATGGTATACCATTTGGAATATCGATATCTTTAATATCAGAATCAGAAATATTTTCCAAGACCTTTAAAATAGATCTAACTGAACTTCCATGAGCCACAACCAAACATGAATCTTGGTCTTGTTCTTTCCCAAACCTTAAAATTATATTTTCCAAAAATGGTTTCAATCTTTTCACCACTTCCGATAAAGATTCACTAGAAGGTAAGATCTCACCTTTAGTTTCTTCTTCGTGGTACTTTTGATGTCTATTTGGTTCCTTGAACTCATAACCAGTTAATGCACCCTTTTCATCATTCTCTTGAATCATCTCCAAATTTAAATCCACTTTCGGTGGTTTACCATTATAATCTCTTCTAATATACATATATTGCTCATCCCCATATTTTTCTAAAATCTTTGGTTTTCTTTGGCCTTGCCATGATCCATAATGACGTTCATTTAATCTCCAAGTCTGTAAAACTGGAACGATACCCTCTTCTTGTTCCTTAGAACTGAGAGTAGGAAAACCAACGTTTTGCAAGTCATCAGCCAGTGCACTTACGATCTCAAATTTTCCACTTTTACCTAAACTTTGTAATATAACTTCCATAGTCTCTTGTGTTCTTACTAGACGTGAAGTGTACCCAATCTCTGGTAATTTGATATTATTAGTACTGCAATAATCCTCAATCAATTTAGCTGTATTTCTTGCCTGATCTTTCCCCTTTTCTGTCAAATGAGCATCTATCCACCCACAAAATATATTCTCATGGTTTAATTCACTTTGTCCATGTCTTAAAACGAAAAGTTTGAAAGTTTCACTTGATAATGTCATCACAGGTAGGTCCTTAAACGATGAAAATCAGAAAAAAAAAAGATTAATAACACACAATATGAGTTTCTTTTGTATCTATCACTACACTTATGTTAATTCTAACAGAAGAAATTACCTTACAGTAGACTACAGAAGAAGTATTATCTGTCTACGATAAAAAGAACAGGACAAAACCGTTGTGCAAATATTTCCCCTGTCCATCAGTAGTTTGTTTTGCCTTTATTTAATATGTTCTTATCTTTAATCCAAAATTTTCAGCAAGCAGATAACACATTTCCTCGAGCATTTTTCATTAAGTGATCTGCCAAAAAAAAGAAAGTACCAAAAAAGGAAAAAAGCCATCACGCCGACGAAATCTGGAAGACTTTCCATTGTGTGAATCAATTGTTCGTCATCTAAAAAGAAATTAACAGATAATTGAAGGCACACCCATACTTTGTCCCAAAGGGGGAACAAACAACAGACAGTTAGGTAACTTTGAACGAAGCTGTCAAAATCACCCAAGAGATTGTATAGACGAGAAAACCACTTACATGGAGTTTTTAGGAAGAACAACAGAGGGATATCTCAGGTTTACCACTTCCTTTACAGCTTTAACTATTCTTCCAAGGACTAGATGCTAGTCCCTCACTTACTCTAGAGATAAGTAGGCTAACACAGAGCACTTTTCTCAAAGATAACGGAAACCAGGCATATGACAATATTTACTTCTTGGTTAATTTTAACTATTTGCAAAATCGAGGTGCTTCCTTCTTAATCACATTGGTTGCCATGAAGAGCCTGAAACTTTTCTTCCAGCATCTTTCTCTTTCTCTTAATTTTTGAACATTTTTAATGTAAATAAACTTGGAAATTTTCAAAGGTAAATAAGATATAAGAAAAAAAAATATGTAAAATAAAATAATTTTATTTTTATATTAAAAGTCTATACATAAAAATGAGGATAAAAAACAGAATTGGTCTGAATCTTGGCAACACAATCAATTCAACACTCTCTTTCAATAAAGGATTCAATCATACCTAACGGAGTTTCTTCATATTCCTTCAATTCAACTTTATCACCCTCTGAAATGGTGTTAGCTTGAATAAATTGTCTTCTAGGTAGTCTCTTTGAAATAACCAAATCTCTATATTGAGCTAAATCAGGTGTAACAGTAGATCTATCTACGTAATACTGAGTACCTCCTTCAACATCAGCTGAACATTTATAAACATGTAAATGGTGCAAATAATCTTTAACACACTCATGGCCAGCTGTTTCAATCAAATCTTTTCTTAGTTTGATGTACAACTCACCCTTGGAATCCTTTTTCAAAGTCAAGAATTCGTGCTCGGAACAATGTTTCAAAAATGTCTTCATAATGGAAAATCTGGCTTGCATATGTGGTTGACCCCATTTGCCAGTCTTTGGGTCCCAATATTCTAAAGCCAATAAACCAGCTCTTGCCATTTGCAAGTAACCAGCATAAATAATATTATCTTGCTCTTCACGGGTCTTGAAACCGAATATTTCTAATAATTCTCTGTTTGTAATTAAATACATAGCAACAACTTCAGCTCTTGTTTCTTCAAATGCCCCAGCCAAGGAACCAAACCTGGACCCCCAAGTTTCACCTACTTTGTAGTATGTAGATACAGGTTTCCCGTCCAATCCTAATGGAGGGTTTTCAATATCAAAATTGAATTTACCTGGTTCGGTCTCCATTAACAGTTTACCAGAACCATGCCCCAATAATTCATGGATCCCGACTTGAACCTCAAATGATTCACCTTGATATTTATCAAAAATAGGTCTATCCTCTTCAGTGATGAAACTTGGTGGAAATTTTTTGGATGCTTTTGCTGAAGCACTCAAAATATTACCTAAGGAAACGTTTTTAAACCCAACAGTTAAACGAACATCATCATAATTTGGAATGTTGATACCTGCTGGGATACCTGAACCAGTAAAAGTTAAGACTTCTAAGGATGTGAAATCAGGTGGATTAAATTTTGGTTTTTCATAATCTTGACTCCAAGGTAACAAAGATATAAATTTTTCTGCATTGGATACCATTTTAGCAAATTTTGCAGTACGTAATTTATTTTGGATAGACACTAACGATTCATATTCACCAATGATGCCTGATGGCTCTCTATAAGTTTCAATAAAGCCAATATTAGTCTCTACAAGTGGAGACAGATCTTTAACCCATAACTTTTGTGATTCTTTATGAGCTTTAGAAGAACCTGTTTGGAAATGATTGATATATTCAGTCAACATCTGATATTGAGTCTCGTTAGCAGCGTAGTCACGAGCCAACTTCAAATATTTGACAATCAAAGCTAATTCTTTAGAATGATCACCAAATTTAAATTTAACAGTAAAGCCATTAGACAATTTAATATGTTCTAAAGGATATTGATCAGGGATCTCATTTTCTAAATTTACTGATGCAACAAGGATTTCAAATTGAGAATTCTGTAAATCTTTTTTAACCCTTGTATTCTCTGGTAATATAGATAAAGGCGCAAATATTTCATTTTTCAGCAATTTCATATCATCGAAAGATATTGGATCACCTAAGTAATATGATGAAACATAACCATCAGCTGGGAAACCTAACATGGAGATTTGATCATCAACATAATAAATGCCTTTAACCACTAAATCATGCAAAGTAGCATATGGACAGTTTAAGGTCTTAACTTTATCGGAGGGATCCATTTGACATCTTTCCATTAGCTTAAACCAAGTATCCTCTGAACAGCCGGGGACAAATTTAGAGTCACCAAATGATTTATAGTTTCCCAAATTACCTAAAAATTGGGACACATAATCTAGATATAAATCGATTTGTTCAATGTCAACTGGATATTTCCCCTTAAGTCCTTTGTGGATAGAAAGAATTAAATCAAATATGGCTTCACTTTCATAAGAAACTTGCCTTAATACAACTTTTGTCCCTGCATGCGAAGCCTTTGACATGTAATGAGCATATTTTTGTTCTTTTTCAGTCAGTTGAGAGAAATAATCCTTGACTGATAACATAGTTAAGGGGGCTTCATGATCTGCCACGTACTTAGACATCTCTCCCTTATTTTTTTTTCTTCTTTTTTATACTAGGATGTGTTTGGTCTTTAAATCGTTAGTGCCACAAGTCTCTGAGTCAAATAGACTTGATTATATATATTGATATGTGGACAAAACAGCTTCAGTTTTGAAAAAACCAAGAGGTAATATTTCAAATTATTTTGTTATTTCTATTTCTATGTTACGTATATTTATATATATCCACATATCTGCATACTATTTTCCTCACTTTTTTTTTTTTTTTGAACCTGTTTGTTATTTTTCCCACCTTCTATCATTTTTGTATATTTGATAAAAATAACAAACAATTGACAATGATAAGCGATTGGATGGACGAATCTTAAAGATAATCAAAGTTGTAATAAGCTGAAGCCGTCAACAGAACAGAGATTATAGTTCTTGAAAAATGTGACAATTTCCGTAATAGGCAAAACTCTTATTCATACCAAATACTCATATTAATAACAAAGACAGAAATGGACAAATAAATAAATTGCGCTGGAAAATAAAAAAAAGCATTCTTATGGACAAATTTATACAGGAAACATAGTTTTAATTTACATAAGCTGGCGCTTTTATTTTTCCCCCCTCCTATCCATATGATTGGGTCTAACTTAGGGTATAATGTAGAATCAAGAAAGTCTATTTTATATTTTATTAGGTGTAAATCAAAGTACCTGTTTTTTTTTGTTGTTTCTTTTTGATTTTACATTACTATTTTATATCCCAATTGGTTCCAGCTCTCTTGAAACAAGGGTTTGTTAGACTATATACCGATATATTCTGTAGGAAAAGCAAAAGTATCGTCAATCCCCTAGACAATTAAGTGTTCACTCTGAAATGTCTATTATAATTTCATTTGTCTATTTTTTAGTGATAGTCATAACACTACTGAAGATAAGCCTGAACAAATTGATGAACTATGGAATGGGTTAAGTTAAATGAAATTAACTATCAAAAACAAACAAACAAACAAACAAACGAAAATTATAAACCACCACTAGATAAAGAAAAACCAATAATAACAAAATACAGAATTCCTAAATTAATTACAGAAGTTCGAGTAGGTGTACAAATCATTATATCATTCTACAAATATCTACATAAATGTAACACATAGGAAAAACAGCATGCACAATATTATTATTTATTGATATCATTATTATCATTATTATTATTATTATATTTATAAAGTCAACTTTTCACCCTTGTCTCTCTTGGCTTGACCGTATTTCTTGATTCTAATTGCTTGGATGGCAATGAAACCAGTGGTATCAGTTGGCATGAAACCAGTCAATTCATCCATAGAAGACTCAGTAGCATCGTATAGGTTCTCAGTTTCAGAGTATCTACCTAGGATAATGACATTACCCTTATATAATCTAACTCTAACAGTACCATTAACTGTGTTTTGGGATGGTTGAATCATGGACCTAATATATTCACATTCTGGTGTGAAGTAAGAACCGTTGTATAAAAATCTAGAATAGGATGGGGTAACAAATTGATCTCTTAATGCACGGACTTCTTTATCCAAAACAAGACCTTCTAAATCAACATGGGCCTTTCTTAAAACGGTTAATGGAGCTTGTTCGTAACAACCTCTGGACTTTAAGTTAATGTAACGGTTTTCCACAATATCGATTCTACCAACACCATTAGCTCTAGCAACATTTGAAACAGTTAAGAAAATATCTAATGGAGAAGTAGCCACTACATCCTTACCAGTTGCATTATCTTTAAATTGTACTTTAACTGGAAGACCCTTTTGGAAATCAATAGTTAAGTCTTGTGGTTGATCTGGTGCGTCCAATGGATCAACAATCAATTTCCACATATCTTTTGGTGGAGTAGTGTTTGGATCTTCTAAGATACCAGCTTCGTAAGAAATATGGGCTTGATTTTCATCAGTAGACCATGGCTTAGCCTTAGTTTGAGCAACTGGGATACCCTTTTCAGCAGCATAGTTAATTAAGTCAGCTCTACCAGCAAATCTTTCGAAGAATTCAGGTAGTCTCCATGGAGCGATAACTTTAACATCTGGCTTCAAAGCGTAAAAAGACAATTCGAATCTGATTTGGTCGTTACCCTTACCAGTACAACCATGGGCAACTGCAAAACAACCTTCTTGTTCAGCCACATCAATTTGAGCCTTGGCAATGACTGGTCTAGCTAAAGAAGTACCTAACAAGTAAACATCTTCATAAACGGCATTGACTTGAACAGCTGGGAACAAAATGTCTTTAACAAACTCTTCACGACAATCAACACAAACGAATTTGGTAGCACCAATCTTCAAGGCCTTTGCCTTAGCAGCTTCAAAGTCTTCTTCTTGACCAACATTTGCCATGAAAGCCACGACTTCATAACCTTGATCTAACAACCAAGCCAAAATAACAGAGGTGTCAAGACCACCAGAATAAGCTAAACAAACTTTACCTTTAGACATTTTTTAATTGAACGTTGTTTTTTATTTGTTTTTATAAATAGCTCCAAATGTGTTGTGTTATACCAAACAGTCTAACCTGAATAGGAATATTAGATAAATATAATATCAGTGACTATTATTAATGACCAGCAATTGCCTTTAGTGATTACCAATATTATCCTTAATTGACTTGTGGATCTTTCTTTAATGTTATCAAACAAAACCCCTTAAAGGGAAAAATGAAGAACCAACAAAAGCAGCTCGAGAAAAGAAGAAAAAAAAGACACACTTTTTCTCTAATGGAAGGAACAAACGATCGCCTTTTATATGTGAAAAAAATAGGATAACGGGAGTGAACCGTTAAGTGACAAAGATAGCGAGGTGACTGATTAAATTGTGCCGTTAAGTGAAACTGGGAGCGGTACATGGCACGGTGTGAGTCAGAGTCTTTTCTTCTGGTGTCAGGATGTAAGAAAAGTAGGACTTATACCTGCGCAGCAATTGAGGAGGACTTCTTGTTTCTTTTTTTTTTTTCTTTTTTTCTTTTTTTCTTTTTTACAGTGGATGGTGGTGTCTGGTTGTGTGCGATCCCAATGATTGGTTCAACTATGGAAAATTTCCCTCAACACTACAGAGGCAATTTCGTTATATGTGACAATAAGAAATAAATGAATGGGTAAATATAAATGAGTAATTGCCTATTCATTTTTCTATAAGGCAGATATGATATTGGTGATAAGACTTTCTACAACAGATTCTTCCATGCCTCTCTTTCTCTCTCCTCCTCTCTCTCTCTATGTGTGTGTGTCTCAATTTCTTCCACAAACCATGATTCGCCTACAAACGCCTTCTTATTACTTTCTTCCAAAATGACACCTAAGATTTCAAAGATAAAGCAAAAAAAATAAGATAAGATAAACTAAGACGAAAATATACTATAATTGTATCATTACTATCACCTTATATACATTAGTATACGGTTATGTGTATACATATATATATATATATATATATATATTGGCAATTCTGTTTATTATTAAATGGTTGTAAATTTGTATACATATGTATGTTTATATATACATACGTCACACTTCCTTGGTATTATACCATAAAATATGTATGGATTCTCATAATTATTATACATTTGACTAAACATCCTTTCTTTTTTTTTTCTTTTTGTATTTTTTTTTTTTTTTTTGGAAATAGACATAACATTTCTTCATTGGAAGTTCTCTTACATTCCTCTATCTTGTTTTTAATCATCTTCAGTGACAAAAGAGTCTAATTCTTCAATCATTTCAGGTAAGTTCTTCATTGGAACATTGTTGTAAACAATTTGATAGACAGCTTCAAATAATGGGAATTCTTGTGTCATTTCACAAGTGTCCAACCATTCGTGCACCTCCTTACAAGTAATAACACCTTGTGCAGACTGACCGTTCAGAAGCTCCTTTTCACTCTCAAATGCATCTTTGCCCGTCTTAGCCATGTGTTTAGCAACTTTAACGTTTCTACCACCAGAACATGTAGTAATTAAATCGGCAACACCTGCAGACTCTTGATAGTATGTCTCAACTTTACATTCAGGGAAGAAAGTTCTACCGAACTTAATAATTTCACCAAGACCAACACGTTGAATAGCAGCGGCGGCATTGTTACCCCAGCCTAGACCTTCAACGAAACCACACGCCAATGCAACGACATTCTTCAAGGCCCCTGCAATAGAAATACCCGCCACATCATCAATGACATTAACATGGAAGTACGGCCTATGGAACAAAATTTTCAAAATACGATGGTCAACATCGTAACCTTCACCTCTGAAATCCTTTGGTAATTGATAAGCAACGGTAGTCTCGGACCAGTGTTCTCTTGCCACTTCAGGAGCTAAGTTAGCACCTGATAAAGCACCACATTGGATACCCAGTTCGTCAGTAATATAGGAGGACAGTAACTGGACACCCTTTCTACCGACTTCGAAACCTTTCAAACATGATATAGCACGGACATGTGGTTTGACATGCCCCTTCAAGTTTTCGACAATTTTGGCCAAAAATTGGTGTGGAACATTAAATACCAAAATATCTGCGTCCTTTACACTATCAAGTAAACTTGGATTAGCATGCAAGTTATGTGGTAAATCAATATCCGGTAAATACTTGACATTTTGATGTTTTGTGTTTATTATATCAGTTAACATTTCGTATTCGTCGCTGTCCTTGGATTTTGGGATCTTTTCATCAAAAACCCACATTTCAACTGTCTCCTTAAATAAATGTGGATGTAACTTTGTGTTTTCGGCAACCACTTTAGCAATAGTGGTACCCCAGTTACCTGAACCAATAACAGTGACTTTGAATGGATGACGGTGTATACTGACTACAGACACTGCAGACTCAACTTTTTTTAAGGGGAAATTTTTCTTAGCTGCGGTGACATCAGATTTATTAGTACTTGACATTTTTGAATATGGTAATACTATTTGTAATGGACGATTTGAGTAGAGTTGTAGATTCTTGCCAGTTAATGGTGATAACCTTGATTTGATGCGGGGCGATCTATAGAAAGGTTTTAGTGATAGTAATAATGTTTTATTCTTAGTTATGATATTGTTATACATATTTTCTCCTTAAACCAAAAAGATAAAAAAAAAACTACAGAACATACTCTAAGACGAAGAAAGAAAAGAGAAAAAAAGAAAACAAGGTAAACGTATGTTAAATAGGAGATGTTTAAAGTAGTCAACAAGGAAGAACGTAGGAAAACAAAAATGAGAGAATGGAAGTGTAATTCAGAAAAGTAAGTTATTTATTAAATTCAGGTAGGCAAGCTACTTACTAAAGAAAAGGAAATATAGGATGGGGTTTCGAAAACAAGGGGAATCGAAGAATTCAATTGAGTAGATAAATCAAAAAAGGGTAAGCTATATAAATAAAATAATCAACTTGAACTAGAAATACTGGATGTTTTTGTTTAGTCTAAGCTTATTAGAAACAAACTTTTTTCTTTTGTTTTTAAAGAAGGAGAAACAAGTGTTAGAATAGAATGAAATAGAAGGCATCAAATATCAGCATTTTTTTTTTTCATAGAAAGACAGAAATTACAGTAAGAACAAACTGGGAATGAGTAAGTTAATGAATAAAGTTGATTCATTCATTCATTCATCCTCATACTCGATCACTCAACCAAGTTATTGGAAAGGAGAAAAAGAGGAAATACACATAACAAATTTGTTAAATTGTAAGTGTTATTAGTAATTTTACCTAATTGAGTAATACATATAATATTAATAACAATAATAAAAGCAATAATCCTTCAAATTTTAGTGTGGCAACCCTCCTTTGAGACCAGTGAACGAAATTAAAAAAAAAAAACTGAAATCTCATATGATACGAAAAAAATAAAAGCCACAAAAAAATCGGAGAAACAACAGGCCTCGGGAAGGTCAAAAATTAAGTAAACAAGAAATTTGGGACAAATTTGGCTCATGTAAATGCAAGAAGAAGAAGTTAGACGAAGAGGAGAAAGGAGACAGAGAGAGAGAGAGAGTCATCTTTCATGAAAAGTATTTACAAAACAATCTTGTAGTTGTTCCACTTTTCATTGCCACTTAACTTTTTATCTTTTTCTCTTCGTACATGACTCAACGTCATATCTTCACCTCTTTCTTTTTTTTAGTTTTTTTTTTTTTTTTATTTTTAAACCATTTTTTTCCTACTAACCGTCGCCTAAACTTAGTATCAACATTACTCAAGGTATCTCTGACTTCTTCTTAAGAGCTAGTTCCTATAATTTTCCTATAATTTGAACCTTTCAAAATTAGATGATGCCACATCTGCTTTTGAGGAATGTTATACAGACCCTAATTATTTCTTGCTCATAGAAACACTCGAAACATTAAAACACTTTTCTTTTACTAATGTAGAAATAATCGGAGTTGCACAAATTTTTGCCACAAAAACATCACGTTTTCTTTATGGTACAAAAAAAATACTATTGTTCTAATTTAATGGTGGCGTGAGGACGAATTATTTTTTTTACTCTAAAAAAACACAATACATCTATTTTTTCCTTTATTTTTCTTTGACCTATATTTTTTTTGTGACTTGGCTAGTCATGCATTTTTTTTTTACTTTCAAAAGGATAGGGTTTACAATATTATTTATACCGCATCACGGGGTAATATGGTAGCAGACTAAGGGTTTACGCTCTTTATTTTTTAAAATCCTTCCATTTCTTCTTCTGGTCATTTTTCACCTTTTTCGTTTTCTTGACTAGTTCTATTCAATCAATATCAAATAGTTTAATGTATTTAAAAGATTCTTATGTCTACAGAATGTGAAAAAAAAAAAGATGGGAAATACTACACATATGTATACATTTATACACGTATAGGGAACACGCATCTACAATTTTCTAAAACCCATATTCAAATAACATTGAGATAGACTCACCGTTATGAATTCTTCTTATAGCTTCGGCAAACACTAGTGAAACATCAATAATGCCTACTCTATGCTTACCTAATTTCCTAATTGTACGTTCTTGAGGAATGGTGTTTGAAACAATAATCTTGTCAATAGGACTCAATTTAATACGGTCTAATGCATCGCCTGAAAAGATACCGTGTGTAGCTAATGCATAAATCTTAGTTGCACCTTGGTCTTTCAATAACTGGGCTGCACGTGTAATTGTGTAAGATGTATCAATCAAATCATCAATCAGAATACATATCTTATCCCTAACATCACCGACTAACATAGTAGTCTGGATATATTTAGAAGATTTTGTACTTAAATTAGTAGACCCTGTAGATGCACCATTTACAGATAATATTGGCACCTGATTATTATTACTATTTACAGTATCATCAGCTGAACTATGTGCAATTAGTGGTTTGGAAGACAATGAAACACCACTGGTTAAAGTAGCATCTGGTGGGCCCTTGGGTAATTGCGATCTTTTCTCCTTATGAATAATTGCAACAGATAATTCTAATGCATCCGCAATTGCCGTTGCTCTCTTAGCACCACCAGCATCTGGGGAAACAATCACTGCATCCTTATACCCCGGAATGAAATGTTGAATATAGTTTTGAGCCATAGGTTTACAATATAAATTATCCACAGGAACAGTGAAAAACCCAGGGAATTGCCTATCATGCAAATCCATTGTAATAACATGATCTGCACCTGCTGTTGTCAATAAATTGGCAATCAAAGTACCTGCTTGTACTACCCATAATTTATAGCCGGAATTTTGTGCATTAAATAACTCTTCTGCATCATTATTAGCACCACGAGATATTCTGCCATCTGGAATCACTGGTATTCTCGACATGGATGGTGTCTTCACCAATTTTGGTCCTCTAGCAGGGGCTGGAAACTCCGTATGAATAGTGGATCGTATCGCATTATCCAAGGATTTAAAAGGAAAATCAGAACCTGGTCTGTTAATCGTATCTGTACTTTGTAAAACTCCATTATGTAAGATTTTTGATTGATTTGTAGTTGTGTTTTCATTATTGGTTGTCGATGTGCTAGAAAGTGAATTTCTTGGTTTGGAGACTAAAGGTGCCCCCTTAGCTGTGTATGGAATGTCTGGTTGTCTAGAATAACATAGATAAGGCATCACCGCAGTGATTCTAGATGCAGATGCAGACTTACACGCACTGATCAAAATCAATAATTGCATAAATGTGTCATTTACATGACCACAGCCACTTTGGATCACATACACATCCTTTTCACGCACAGAGGAACGAACATTAATACTTGTTTCACCATTAGAAAACTTGCCTAATTCCACTTGAGATGGTTTAATGTCCAGGTTTTCACAGATTCGATTGACTAATTCAGGATGAGAATCACCCCCAAAGATAACAATATTATTACTCATTTGGACTTTTGTTCTTTTAGCTCAACTGTTGTCGTTTTATTTCCTTTTTTTTTTTTTGGTTTTTCTTTTACAGGATCAATAGTTAATATGGAGAAAAGTTATGGTATCCAAGTTGTCAATACATATAATCTGGTTTTCCACCCCACTAAGACATTAACATACTTAGTTATCCTAGAAAGATATTACAGAAGATTAAGTAGATCTATTTTACATGGACTAATAGAACTTCCCAATCAATACATATAGACGGATAATGGAATTCCAGTCTAGAAGTTCAAAACGTTCTCATTTGTGATGAGTTTCAATACATTTTCTCTCACTGTTAGGAAAAAAATTTTTCATTTCCAATTTTCTTTTTCATTTTTTTTTTTATTTGATCTTTTATTTTTTTTAATTTCGGAATCTCGGATAAGTGGAATTACCCTGTGCAACGGAATTAACAAACCCGTTCATATTCCGTACTATAATCCGCCGAAGATAATTCTTTACATTTCGAAGTTTAGTTCCTTATTTTTTTTTTTTGTCATGTTCCTTTTGAAAATGACATAAAATGAATTATTTACATACAGATCAATTGAAGATGAGCCTAAGCTTGTCCTGGTTAGTGGGAGGGTCGTTTAACTTGTATGTCGAGCATGTTTAGACTACTGCATTAATTAATAAGATAAAGGTAATGTTTTTTATTTTATTATTTCTAGAACAACCAATTAAGCAAGAAATATAAAATTCTTTGCAAAAGGAAAGATTAATAAATTTAATTCAAAATCATATAGATACAAAAAGTTTTTCGTTTAAACAAATTTAAATAAGTAACATACATAAGTTTAAGATGATTGGGGCTGTATTGATTTTTTCTAATAGAGGAGAGCTCATTGTTTCAAAATTATATAAGACTACACTAAAAAGATCTGTGGCTGATGTATTTAGAGTGCAAGTAATCAACAATCAAGACATCCGATCTCCTATTTTAACATTAGGGTCAACAACATTTCATTCCATTCGATCTACATCAAAGGATCATCTCTGGTTGGTTACTGTAAGCAGAAATAATTGTAATAGCGCTGCTATCTGGGAGTTTTTATATAAATTAAATGATGCTATGACAATTTATGGAATCAATTCCGAACTAACTTTAATGGAAGATTTTATGGTATGTTATGAATTGTTAAGTGTTATGCTTATGCCAGGTGGAATTCCAATCGAGACGGATCTAATGTCAGTTATCAATATGATGTCTACTAAACCTAAAGAACCATTACAATCGATCAACCTTTATTCTAATGATAATAACAATAAATATTATGAAAGCAATAAACTAAAAAGTATAAATAACATATTGACTTCAAATGGTGGTGATACTGTATTAAGAACGAATCTTCCTAGTCCAACTAATGCGATCCCAAACTTATTGAGACGTGCAAGCTCTATTAGTCCAATATCTACAAGTAAAGATTTTATGATTAAAAAGAATGAGCTAATACTAAATGTAATTGAAAAGATAAACATCTTGGTCTCTAAGGATGGATTTATACTAAAATCCTATGTTGACGGTGTTATCGAATCAGATAACAGGATGCATGAACGTCCTGTGTGCCAGATAATACTGAATGATCTAGAGAGCATGCGTCGTTATTCTAGAAATTCTAAGATTGGAGATAGAATAATTGAAATGAATAGTACTGTGAAGTCAGATGATAAGGTTATTCTACAAGATTATAAATTCCATCAGTGTGTATCCTTTGACAAATTCGATGAACAGAGAATTATTCAATTCATCACACCTGAGGGTAAAACAGAATTAATGAAATATCATATTGCGAACAATTTACAAATACCATTTAAGGTTACTCCTGTGGTCTCGAAAAAGTTTACAGGTAGTATGGATTACCATATTACTCTAAAATCTTTATTCCCTGCTAAATTATCCGCCAAAAATCTTCTTCTTAGGATACCTGTACCACCCGGAACAATAGATTGTAAGATTAGTGTGTCTAATGGTAACTGTAATTTTGTACCTGAAGAAAATGCCATAATATGGAAATTTAATAAATACAATGGTCTGACAGAAGATAAATTAAGTGCTGTTACAGTCTGTAGTAATGATACTACAGAACTAACCTCACAGCAGTGGCAACGGCCACCAATCTCACTACAATTCAATATTTTAATGTTTAGTAATTCTGATCTTAAGATCCGTCAGTTTAACATTATTGACAAAAATAAAAGTCACCGTATAACAAAATGGATTAAGTATGTCTCACAATCGGGATCATATGAGATTAGATATTAAATATATCTATGAGAGATTTGCGTCAAAGGTAAAGATTTCAGTAGTTATAATAACTTACTGCTCATTAACTTGTATTCATTTAGGTTATTTACAATTACATCTATTGTACAATAACCAATCTTGTGTTGAACATGCAAATATATTCTACTTCTAAAAATCATATATATATAACAAATGCAAAGAGAAGAATATGCAACACAAGTATATACTCAAACAGCTAATATAAATGAATTCACTAATAGCTTTTAATAGTATATTTATAGATTAGAATATGAATATAAACCTTATTATACATATTTCCAAATATAATAGATATTGGTCAACCATATTCTTCCTTTATGCTCTTGGACTAATTATCTTGTATTATTATGTTGTAGTTATAATTGAATCCATCAGTCAATAGCCAATTCATTTTTTTCCTTTCTGTTACTTGTCTTAGACTCTGTCAAATTTGATAGCGCTTCTATTCAGTATAATGCAATTGCCATTTTTTGATCTTCCTGAGCCGAGTACAATGAACAATCCGTATATGCTTATATTCACTTTTGATAAAAGAATAGCTACCTTTTACCATCTAATAACATAACACACATACACATCTATGAACTTCTACCCTAACCTATCATTACATATAAATAAGGGGTAGATTGGTTTAAGCTATGAATTTTTAATATGACCTCAAATAATCAAAAATTTAGCAATTGGTTAAAATATAGAGAAATAGCTTCAAACCCTCACCATGGTACGTGTTATGACACTGAGAACTTTTTGAAAAGCAATGGTAATATACAGAATTATGAAGAACAACAATTATTTGATAAATTTGATCCAATAACTCCTAATGATTCAACTTTAAAGTTTCCACCCCGTATCGAACAGTCTATTAACAATTACTTAGATAAATTAAATGATCTTGCAATTACTGAGGAAGAAGTATTGAATGATCTTGGCGAACCTTTGGTTCAATCAATAAGAGATGCACAAGGTAATTTGGAGCCTGCATGGTCATCTACCAGAATATATAGTCCAGCAGAATTATTACTTCCTAATGATTGCCGATTGTTTGTCACAACTAGAGGGCCTGAATATAGTTTTCAATACCCATATGAAAGAAAAGAAGATATATCTTTTAAGAATCAATTAATGTGTAACTATGGTAAATATGTCTTCATCGCTGAACATGGATTTATTAGTGTTTACGAACAGAGGGACCTTCATGACTCAGTAATGGATTTAAATTACATGGATAGTGAACTATTGAAAAATCAATATTACCTGTATAACATGACTAATAGAGACTATAAAGATATAGATGATCCTTATATAGATGAAAGTGAGGTAGTTGCGAATTATATCTGCATAAAAAAGCTATTTGATAGAGATGTATTAGTTATTTGTCTAATATATGGTTTAGTGCTTTTTTACGATCTTGAATCGATCATTAAAAATGTAAAGAAATATGGAAAAAAACACTTACAGAATAGTAGTTTTAGTACTACAGTGCCATGGTCTCCACTAGTGTCTTTGAAGGTACCTGAAAGTTGTTGGAGTGTTGATATTATTAATATTAAAAATGTGGCATTTATTGCAGCTGGTCATAATTTACCAGGAGTTTCTTTATTTGCAATTAGAGAGGAAATTGACAAATATTCATATAATGATAGATACAAGGAATATGACTTCTCAAGTATATTATCCAATATACCACAAAATCACTGTAAAAATGAAGGAATAGGGAAAAATGATAGGGAAGGTTATGGACTTTCCTCATTTGTAGCTAATATGCCTGCATTTTCAGATAATAATTACAAAGTTATTTCAAGAGAATTGTTCTCAGAACATAACGTACCTTCTGTCACTTTTATTACTCCTGACCAATTAAATACAAAAAGTATTACTTTGGTTTATGGTTCTATTTTTGGAAATGTTACAACCATTGAAATTGACACTGATGTATCTTCTGGTACTATCAATGTTAAGCTTTTAGATATTCAATTTTTTGGAGAACAAGTTTGGAATGTTACTGCATTAAAAAAGAAAGATTTTTTAAGTGTCCCACAATTTGAATTATTAAATTTGAATTTCCAAGAAAGATCAAAACAATCAATACAAAAGTCGGTAATTATGGATAGTAAAATATTAAATTTTCAACCAAAGAATATATATAATTCGGGTAATTATGGTATTGGGACATTGACAACACAAGTTCCAGTACCAACTGTCAATCTCAATTGGTTGTGTTTAAAAGGTGTTAAGTCATCAACAGTTCGACTAGATTTCACTACATTCGATAAAAAAGGTTTAATATCAAAAGGTGAACTTAGAGATCAAGTTTCTAGTTATGGAATGCTACTGCCTTCTTTAAGGGAAAGACCCTTAGAATCAATAGAAAGAGTAGCTTGCATATGTGAAAGTGACTCTTTGAGTTTTACATATAAATACTCACAGTATCTGAAGAAAAATTTCAAAGAGGATTCCAAAGAACTTGACGTATGGAAACAACAAAATTTTGAAATTACATTAGCAAATGATACTAAGAATAGCTCTGATTATAAGGGGTATATTATTTTGTCAGGTAATGAGAATCACAATCTCATGGATCTTGATATTTCGTATTCTCATCATTTTCCATATAAATCTAAGTCTCATTTGTCTAAATCTGCATTAACGTTCACAAAGGAGTCCATCATATATGCTGCTAGTGCCTATTTTCATAAGGATTATAAACGTCCAAGTTGGAAAGACATGTTAACCTCTGATATTGAGGTGCCTAATAGGTTAAAAGATTGTTTCAATCTGGGAGACGATGAAACAGAGAAACAACGTTCCTGGTGGGTTCATAATCATGTATTAAAAGTGAAGAAACTATTGGATGTAGCTATACCAGGTCATGAACCATGTGGTTTTAAGCTACCCAAGTTTGAAAATGATATTTTACTAGTAACAACCGAGTATAATATCTATCTTGTTAGACCATCACCACTGATTGTCACCTCGTATACAGTTAATGAAATATTCCCACTAGAAAATGTATCAGCATGTACAGAAATTATAACAGCAGGCTTTCTTAATCGGATAAATTTTGTCTGTCATATAAAAGAATTGAATTGTATTGCAGTTGCTTCACAAGTTGGGCTTGTCTCTCTATTGCGATTAACTGAATTCAGGGGGATCTATTCCTTTAGACAAGAATATATATTGGGATGGGAATCTCAAAATCCTTTTGAGGACAACAATCTCCTTTGTAATCGATATTATATAACTGGGGAAGCCATTTCTCCCTGTCTGCATGATGACACTTTATTACCACTAGCTTTTATTGTTGGTATGGATTATACTTACTTCCCTGAGAATAAGTCAGCTGGCGTAGGTGAATATGTTGAACTTATTATTACAAGTCGTTGTAACAAACAAAAATTCAAAATTTTTGCAGAGGAAAATATTGGTAAAAATTAGTTTCATAGCTTAAGATCCACAGATGATAAAAGCCATAATTATATTATTAAATACTTATAATATATATGTCAACCATGAAATAATAAGACAGGGCCATCGTCATTCACCGTTTTGCATTCTTTGTTTTCAGACATACTACTTTCTCATATTAGACCCACTTCAATATAACTTCATGATGTAAAGTTTCTTCTTTCCCTTAAGATCGTTTCATTTCTTTATAATTAAATATTTAAACAAATATGAAATAGAATTATACAGTACTGAGACTAGTTTTCATAAATTCAATAGAATATTTATATATAAACTTTGTCTTATCTCGGACCAAACTTTGCCATTGCAGCTGCACCACTTTCTTGCCACTCTTGTTTTGACAACCACATGTGATCCTTATCTGCCATGATATTAGCTAAAACAGCACCACCGATGAACACCATATGTTTTCTTCTTGGTGGATCTTCAATTCTTACCTTAAATTTATCCATTCTTGTTGGATCATTATGTAATACTCTAGTAAACCACAATTGTTTCAATTCTTTTTCTAATCTAGATGGTAAACCTGGATACATACTGGAACCACCAGACAAAACGATTGCCTTATATAACGAACTTCTAATATCGACATCTGCAGATTGGATGGTATTGAAGAGCAGTTCTCCAACACCTGGTTGTTCAACATCAACTAAGTTTGGTTGGAATAAACATTCAGGAGCTTCAAATCGTTCTTGTCCAACTTTGATGGTTCGACCGTCGGGTAATTCATAATTTTCAACTAAAGTTGTGGTCTCTCTAGCCAATTTAGTATCCAGATCCAAATCGTAGGAAACATAACAAAACTTTTCTTTAATTTGACGAACTGTTTCAAAATCGGCACTTCTATTGAAAGAATAACCACGACGTGATAATAAATCAATTAAATGTCTAGTTACATCTCTACCTGCAACATCTAATCTTCTTGTTAAATGATTCAAAACCACAGATTCATATACAGGCACAATATGGGTAACACCATCCCCAGAATCAACAACCACACCTGAGGAAAGACCTTGCGCATATAAAGCTAAAACGGCTTGAATAGCCACATAGACACCACCAAAATCATACTTTTCAAACATAACTTCACACATTTGTTCTCTGTTCTTTACTGGATTCATTGGTGGTTCAGTTAACAAAATTTTACCATTTGAAGTTGTAGGTAGTTGCATTTTGTTATAGAATGCATAGTCCCAAAGTAACTCCATATCTGTCCAATTTTTAATAATACCATTTTCCATTGGGTATGAAATCTGTAAATAAGAACGAACTTCACTGGCGTCCTCACCTATCATGATATCTTTTAATGGAGTGGTAATATTTGCACGCTCTTCTGCTCTTAAAATTGGTCTCCCTACAATGGATGGGAATGTGTAATCTGGGAAGTTTTCCCCAGCACGACCAATTTTAACAAAACCTGTACCTTGATCAAGAACTAGACAAAATATATATTAGAGAATGACGTATCTCATCAATGTCATTATCATATAACAGAAAAAACACATCGATATCAATTTAACATTGTTAGTATTTATTTTCAAGCATTTAAATAATCTTTATACAATTTCACCTCCTTTTTCTTTCTTTTTTTTATCATATATGACATTCTGTCGAGATTATTTAGTAGAAAAGTCCAATATATATATAAATATATTTCAATATTCCCTAGTTATATTCTGATAACAGGTTTAATGTCCACAATGCTCGTGTTAGATATTGCACTGGATAATCGGGTTTGTTGTTTGCTATAGGATCAAAATGAAAAGACAGATAAAAAAAAATAAGATAAGATAAAATAAAACCTTAAAAGATGAACATACCAATTGGACTATGTGGATCCATATTTTCGATTCAATTAGTTATATTTTATAATAAGTGACTGACGTAACCACTTGCCTCTACTTCTATTGGCTGTATTTCCCTTGGATTCTCCCCCCATATATATAACTCTCTGATGTTGTTTGAATATATATATTAAGATTCATAGACTTTTTACATTATGTCCATAGTAGAAAAACCATACTACTCAAGTCAGTCACGTGCGCCAAAATGCCGATCGGGTTTTCTTTTTCCAAACAATTCCGCACGGAGGCTTTACTACTACAACCAAGCCTGGTTTCCGGCTTTCATAATCCCTTCCCTATTCTGTGTTATGCAGGCAAAGAGTGAATACAAATCGTATATTCATGTGGATAATGAACAGATAATATAGATACAAATGCACAAGTGATGATTATCTCTAACGATACGTTTTTGAAACCTCTTATTTACGTATATAACGACTTTGTATTCCAGTGGAATAGGAATCTAGTTAATCCTTTGAATGACACATCTATATATTTATGAAATTGATATTCATTGATCCAGAGCGGTAATGCACAGAACTTGTGCTCTGATATAACCATGACTACATCAATGTATTTTAGTGACTTTTGATTTTTTGCTTTTTCATTCATAAATGTATATCTGACGTAAAATCAAGAAAATAGAGGTGAAAATGGCAATTATTGAAATATTATGTCCCTTTCATAAAGCTTATAATAAACCTTGTTTCTTTAAATCATTATATACTTGCTCAGTCATAACATTGCCATCTTGATCTTCAACTTCAATATCCATTTTAATGGCATTTGTGGTATTTGATTTAATACTAGGATCGTTTTTCATAGCCTTGTTAGAATTTACTGGTATCATCTTTGCAGAACCACTGACCTTTTTCCATAAGGATTGAGCTTCAGTAATACTAGTAATACCCTTGAAAACAGCTGATGGGGTAATTCCTAAACACTTTAAATGATATATATGCATTGCTTCACGGAAATGTTTTTCAAACATTCTTCTTCCTTGGAATTCTTTATTACCACAAATTTCACATGTGTATTTGACATCCAATCCTTGTAACTTATATAACCAATATGGCATTGGCATTCCATCAGGTCCTATTGGCATATCAAATGTTCCATGCAAACTAGTGTTATTTCTTTTATTTCCCTCTTCTTTGCTATTAGCATTAATATTTTTATCGTCTACATCATTTTCCTCTTCATCTTCACCATATATTGATGCATTATATACCTCTGTAATTCTTTCCAATTCCTCTTTTCTTTCATCAAGTGTAAATGCCAATTTTCTTTCAATAAAGCTTCTGGTGTGATAAAATGTATCCTTCAGTACATTCAAAAATCTCTTCACTTTCAACTCACAGTAGTAGAAATCTTTTCTATTGGTTAAATTCTTTTGATGATTCTTGCCGCCTAGATGATTTTTAAATACAGATGAATTGGCAAAATTTTTCCCACATACTATACATAACAATTTTCTAGAAGATTCCTTATGGGTAATTGGAGTATTAATATAATGATTCTCAAATTCATGAACAAGTTCATTTTCAACAGTGGTTTTATTTATTAATGGATAAGACTTATAAAGAAAACTTTCCAAATATCTAGCCATATTTTTAATAAACATCTCATATCGTTTATTCTTTCTATCAATTAAAGGTTCAAATAAATAAGAATGATTCAATCTATCTGTATCTTCCTTTTTATCTATAAATTTTTCTTCTAACATATTTAAAAAGTCTGAAATGGTGTGATCTGAATTTCTAATGACATTTATCCATTCACTATATATTGTATCAAAATCAAAATATTCTCCATACTGTTCCTCTCTGGAAAATAGTTTGTTAAGATTCAAATCTTGTGCCCTTAAGGATAATAGTTGCTTCTCATCTCGATCTGCAATCTTTGGAAACATCCTATATCTTGACTGTTTTTCTTTTAAAGATTCATTAGGAGAATCCTCCTCAGACATTATAGATTTCTTAAAATCCTTAATCGATAAATTAGATTGAGCAATTGGATCAAGATTCATAACTTCTAATTTTCTAATTATAGCGTCTCTATCTTTTAAAAACAACTTTATTTCATGTCCTTGTGCAATGCACTGTTTACGTGAACGTTTATTCTTTTTCACATTGTATATCTTATTTTCTGAAATCTGTGTAGAATCGTAATCAATATGATTTAATTTTAATAGATCTGATAAAACAGGTAAAGAATGGTAATATAAGGATGGGTTTCTTTGGAACCTCTCTGATATTGCGTTTTCAATCACTTCTAAATCCTCCCACAAAGCTCTTCGTTCTTCTAGACTCATTGTCAATCAAACCACCTTGCTATTTTCTTCGAGCTACCCTGTTTCCTCTTCTATTGACCTTCTCATTGACCTAGCTCATCTATGTTCTTTCTCAAGTAATCTATACCGCACTATTCATTTTTTCTGATTGATTATTTTTTCCACATTCAGTAGGTCTGATTACATCTAACACGATCTATAAAAATATAAAAAAAAAAGAAAGAAAAAAGATAAGTAAAAAAAAAAAAAAAAAAGAACAGAAAAACTAATAATGGCAAATATAAATGTTAATATAAAATAAATAATGTACACATTTTACCAGAAAATAATGAACAAGTCTATTCGTGGATTATTGTCCAGATTAAATTTATTACCTCCTCTTCTCTATTAATACACAAACTTACAAAGAATTACCAATATCTTATGCAACCAAGAATCTATAATTTTCTTTTTTTGGAGGGACGTGCATTCTTTGCACGTCTTTTTTCCTTTTGGATTCTTTCCTTTCTAATTTGTTCAGTAGATTTCAATTCATTCTTATTACCAGGAGCATTATAACCCTTAATAGAAGAGCCTCTCTCCAGTGCTTTAGCTACTTTTTGCTTTTGGGTATGGTAGTCATCTCTATATTTATCTGGCATTTTTGGTGCCTTCATCTGTTTATGTTTAAATTTCCCTGTTGAAGTTCTCAATCCCATAGATTTTGGATCAGCAAGTAAATTAGATGGAATGGAAGATTCACGTGCTCCAACTTTTAAAGGTTTTATCTTTCTAGCCTTCGACCATTCATCAAATTTACCCGATCTAAAACTTGCCGCAATCTTTTGTCCACTCTCACCTATGATATATTTTTTATTATCAATCCCGTTCATGTTAACATACTTTTTCCTGTTCTTATCCCATTTCATTTTCACTGTTTGTTTATGAATTTGTACTTTATCATCATCGTTGATATCATACGTGGCTTCTGCTGCATCATTCGCAAACCCGTTCGTTAACTGTAATTGTTTATCTTGAAGATCTGCTGCTGGTGCATAATGACTTAAGAAGAAATTTGGATCTTTATAAGACTTCTTTGTCAGCTTTTCCCTTTTTCAGATTCTAATATCTTGTCAGCATCTTCAAAGTCTTTCAATAAAGCCTCCTCAGATACTGAATCACTAGTTGTTGAATTCAGTATATCTTTAGATTTTGTACTTTTTTCATTTCGTAGAATTTCATCCTCAATTGAGTGAGAAAGACCTGCTAATCTTTCTTTTTCTAAAAGTGCCCTTCTTTCCTTTGCCTTTTGTTGTATTGGTGCCAACTTTTGTCTTCTTCGTTTCATAAACACTGCCATTTCATCATCTGGATTTCTCGCAAACTCAAATACTGTTTCCTTGTTATGCCTATTTTGTAATTTAGCCAAAAATAACAACTTTTCTTTCTCCATATTTTTACCAAAATATATATTTTGCTCATCCCAACCAGAGGCTATAATTTCTTTACTTCTTTTCATTGACTCTTGTGATGCAGATGTCCTTGTTCTGAAATATAATTTTTCGGCCTTCAACGCAGTCTGTTTGGCTAACTTAAGGTCAAACTTCTTATTAAACACATTATTATAAAGATCAGTGAAATTTTCTAATTCGTATCTTGGACATGAACCCAATACCATTCTGTCAGTGTATGAGACCTTAGGCTCCACAAACTCCGAATCATCGTCATTATGTGATTCCTTCCATCTTTTCCTTAAGATGTCACAAGTTGTTTCATACATTGTTGTCAATAAGATTTTCTTGGCTAAAAACAATTCTAAATCTAACAGATAAGGTAATTCATTTTCGGCAACAATCGAGTATGCCCAACCGGCATTACCAGCTCTAGCAGTTCTACCAACACGATGAACAAATATTTTAGAAGAGGATGGTAATGAGTAATTAATAACATAAGGTAACATGGGGATATCCACACCTCTTGCTGCAACATCTGTGACTACTAGAATCGAAGTTAAGCCAAGTCTAAAATTGTAAAGTTGAGCCTTACGTGCTGTTTGATCTAAAGAACCATAGATATATGAAACAAGATAGCCACAGTTTTTCAATAATTCAGAGATATATTCAACATGATGTCTAGTTGGTACAAAGATGATAGTAGCTTTTTCGGAAGGTATCTCTGTTGGGGAAGGTAGTTTTTGTCTCCTTTTTTGAAGATATTTTTTATTTGATTTCCTATTTTTCTTTTGATTACTATCTATATCATCATCCTGATCGCTGGATGATTCATCCAATCCTTGCTCTGCTTTATTCAACTTTTGTAATTGCTCAGGGGTAGCCAAGGGGATTTTAATAATTTCTTGTAAAACATATAATAAAGTAGATTCTCTTTCATCATTTTTAGTGGATAAGAATAACATTTGTAAATTCTCAGAGATCCTTTGCTCTGCATCTAAACGAACCAAGACAGGATTAGTTAACCCTGCTTTTGCAAACTCGACTAAAGAACTTGGTAATGTTGCAGAAAACAATAAAGTTTGTCGCTGTTGCGGTAGAGCAGCCAATAGTTCATTTAATTGCTCTTGGAACCCCATCTCGAACAATCTATCAGCTTCATCAAATACAGCATATTCTACACTTTTCAAATCCAAAGACATTTCTACTTTTAAATGTAAGAATCTACCTGGAGTAGCAATGATAACATCAGGGTTGGACATCATCATAGAGAATTGATCTTCTAAGGAATCACCACCAGTTAATAGGACAGCACGTAAATCTGTACCTCTTGCAAATTCTTTGAAAACTGTAAAAGTTTGTTGTGCCAATTCTCTTGATGGAGACAATATTATACCTCTAGCACCGATTTTAGTTGAATGGGTCTTCAATTTTTCAATCATTGGTAAAATAAAGGCAGCGGTCTTACCGGACCCAGTTCTTGCCATACCTACAATATCTCTATTAGATAGGATTAAAGGTATAGTTTTTCTTTGAATAGGAGTCGGTTGACGGAATCCCTTTCTTTTAATATTTAAAAGAATTTGTCTAGATAAACCGAAACTTGCAAAAGAACCCTTTTTATGTTTAGAATTAGAAGTAGTATTTGTCGTAGAAAAATATGAATCGATATCATCGTCGTGGTCATTATCATCATTACCGTTAGTATCACTAACAGTATCAATTGAATCTAAATTAGGGAAAGATTTAATAGTTTGTTTATTCTTTTTAACATAATTATTTTTACTATCATTGTTATCTTCCTGTACATCATCACCTTCCTCGTCACTATATTCAATAATATCGGGAATATCTACATCTTTGTCACTAATATCACTAATATCACTTTCACTATCACTACTTCCCATAGCAATTAAATCGTTTGCAATGTCAAATTCACCGTTGCCCTCATCACTAAAACTATCTTCGTAATTAGGATCCCTGACTCGTTTCATAGTTTCTATTATATTGTTTTAGTCAGTGCTAAAAGATCACCCAGTTTATTTCTTAGATCAACTATTATGTAGGATGGGGATAAGTGACGGTAACACAAAACGCAACAGATATGATCAGAGTATACCTATGTTCTTGTAGTAACACTATCCAGAGTTTAAACTAGTTAGTTAACATTTTTTCACATCATATAATAAAATTATTAATATCAAAAAGAGAATTTTTCACTTTCGTCAAATTTTCAACGTCGCTCATCTCATCTCATCTCATCGTGTCCCAAAGAGGAAAGAAGACGGGCAACGCGAGAAAAACAAACAGTTTGTACGTGGTGTAAGGTTGTTGTGGAAATTTCTCTCCGTTTTTCTCCAGCGCTGCAATATTCTCACACCCAGACATCCACGCATGTTTTCCACTCTTTTTTTTTTTTTATTATTCGTACTTCTTTTAACATACACAATTCTCTTTTGATCCATTTAAATACACACACACACATACATACACAGTTTAGTGATATATTTACTTAGTTCAGAAGATATAAAGAGCAAATTTTCGTTCATTTTACTGAATTTATAGAGTTGAACTGTATTCTCTGCTGTTAAGTGTACTTTCCATCAATTTGTTTTTTTAAAAAAAACGAACTAATCTTTATCTAGTAATTATAGCATATCTGTATACGTGAATCTTATTTATTAGTAATATCTTTGTTGTGATATCTCAAACTAATTGTAACCTTATAGAGACGAAATATTGGTAAAAGAAAAAAAATGGCTTTCGAAAGAGAATTACTAGTAGCTACTCATGCTGTTAGAAAGGCTTCCTTTTTAACCAAAAGAGTTCAACAATCCATCATTAAACACCGTGATGAGACTACCATCACAAAGAGTGATAGTTCTCCGGTGACTCTTGGTGACTACGCTGCTCAAACTATAATCATTAACACAATAAAGTCCAATTTCCCTAACGACAATATTGTAGGTGAAGAATCTGCTAATGGATTAGATAATAAATTTTTATCTTCTATTTTAAAAGAGATTAATGATATTGATCAATATTATCGAGATAATAACATTGATACTAGGTCTGTGGATTTCTCTAATAATGAATTCCCTTTGAAGTCAATAGATGATGTCAAACAAATTATCAATTTTGGTGATTATCAAGGTGGTAATAAAGGTCGATTTTGGTGTTTAGACCCAATTGATGGTACAAAGGGGTTTTTAAGAGGTGAACAATTTGCTGTCTGCCTAGCTCTTATAGTGGATGGTGTAGTCCAGTGTGGTGTCATTGGCTGTCCTAATTTGAAATTGTCTCACTATGATTCAATCCAAGATAACCTTGGGAACGTTGATGAGTCCTTTGGCTACATTTTCCGTGCTGTTAGAGGCCAAGGTGCAACTTTCACTGATTCTGTATCTTTATCTAATTGGAAAGATATCCATGTTAGACATTTACAAGATACTAAAGATATGATTACGTTGGAAGGTGTAGAAAAGAGTCATTCTTCTCATGATGAACAAGCTTTGATTAAGAAAAAATTAAACATTACACAATCAATTCACTTGGATTCCCAGGTCAAATATTGTTTACTGGCTATGGGTCTTGCTGATGTGTATCTACGTTTACCAATTAAAATGTCTTTCCAGGAAAAGATTTGGGACCATGCTGCAGGTAATGCTATTGTTTTAGAGAGTGGTGGTTTCCATACTGATGCATTGGAGAATCAAGATTTAGACTTTAGTAGAGGTAGAACTTTGTTGACTAAAGGTGTTATTGCTACAAGTGGTCCTGCTAAACTACATGAACTAGTTGTGTCTACATCTAAGGAGGTTTTAAGCAATAGAAAATAGAAAAATAAAAAAATCAGATCTTTATCATTTATCATATATATATATATATATATATATGATACAGTATAGATGTATATATATTTATTTTATTTTCCTTATTACGTACTAGATTTTTAGATAATTGAATGAAAAAACTTTGCAATTTTAATCCCTTTAAGTAGAAAAACATTCCATTTTTTTGGCTTTCTTAATGATTGATTGCGAAGATGTTTTGTGTTCATATCTCATCTACTCTCCCGTCACCCTTTCCTTAAACTGTATTTCTCAGACGATCTAAAATTGTGTATATTCTGTATGAGAAGGTTTGAAAATTTTATCATATTAAAAAAAGGACTATAAAATAAAAAAGCATATTACCACAATACAGATTTTATATATTATTCATTGATATTACTAGAATTACTATATTTGCCGATTGTTAGATCTCTTCGTGTACTATTTTAATGTATATGCATATCTGTATACATATATGAATGCATACATATATCCACATGTGAAAAAAGAAGGAGCAAGAAGGGGAGTAAAATGTCTAAAGTTTCTATAACAACATTTAACTGTGGCAAATTATTCCCATTGCATAACAGTCAATTAGCTAGTTCTGTTATTAAATCAATTCTTCCTGATGCGTCAGATAAATATGATCTTATTGTATTAGGATTACAAGAAGTTTCAATGATCTGGGAATGTTTGGATCCAGAAATTATATTAAACAAGATTGAGGAAATGAGTAAATTAATATTGAATCATTTAGGCAATGATTATTCATTAATTGGATCTGACAATACAGGTGGGACAGTGCTTTTCTTGTTTGCAAGAGACAATATGTCAGTACATTCTTTAATAAGGGACCACTGCAACCGTGGCATTATTAACTCTTCGTTGAAAGGTTCTGTATCTCTTACATTACAAGTAACTAATTCATATCAAAACAATTCCTTAGAGACTTACTGTTTTATTTGCTGTCATCTAACTGCAAATGAGGGTATCAAGAATCTGAATTATAGAATAAAAGATATTGAAGCTATTATGAATTCTTGTAAAACAAACATTCCGTCTCCTTTATTTGACAATTCTTTGTTATTTCTTTTTGGTGATTTAAACTTTAGGGTTAACCCCTTAAGTATAGCTTATAAAGGAGATGAACTTTTATACCTTCTTAATACACATCCCATACTTAAGGATTTTAAAGAGTTTACAATTAACTTTGATAAGACGTATAAATATACGTTATACGATCCAGCCAATTCATTTAATATGAAAAGAAGTCCTTCGTGGTGTGATAGAATATTATATCAATGTAGAAATAGTGAAAATAAAATTAACATCGAATCGTATGATGCGATTCCAAGGAGTTCAAGCCTACTATTTTCCGATCATCAACCCGTTCAATTAAAACTTTTCAATAAAACATCTTCAGATTCAATCGGGAATAGAAATATTATAAAGAGAAAGGATCTCATGTTACATGAAGTTAATTATTCTGATATGATAATTTGTTACGTGGACTGGTTGGTTTATAAAAGATTCTATTATTGGATTATATCTGGCGTATTTATTCTATTCATCATAAAGGTTACAATGTTTTGAGTTAACCAAGTATAATAATAATAGGAAGAGAGGAAGGAGAAAGTATTAGGTGCAAATAGACGAATGTTGTGGGTAACTGTATATATTTTTGGTAATTTTTTAATTATCTAAAGATAAAAGAGAGAGAGGGTAGATTGTATATTTTCTGGAGTGGTTTTAGGAAGTAGTAAGATTATGCTATTGTCTGTGGATAGCACAAGTCTCTATTCTCAACCTTATTTATTGTATTAACATCACATTATTCTTCGGAAAAAGACAAATTTTTGTTTTCTTTTGTTTTTTAATGCTAATTTGTATGAAGAAGTTGTTAATGTTATATGGATGAGCAGACAACTTTCCTCGAAAGAAACGCTTGGACGTAACAACTTTAGGAAGAATTATGGGCTTTTTCATTCATATCCAAAAATAAGGTTGCATGAAATATCGTCATATAAAAGAAATCAATTATCGTCAAAAGGCAGATAATCACTTACAAAAAAAATACGGATTATTATCTTAATTACTCAATAAGTAGCATTTGTCATATATTAACAAAAAAACAGATAGTGCAATCAACAGAAGAAAAATGATTGGCTCTTTGGTACAGTACTATTATGTATTTTCTGTCAATGTAACGGCCGTCCAAACAAAGATGGATCCGTAATCATGCTTATTATTTTACGTGCAATTTAGAATATTCACACAGATATGATAGCGCATGTGCATATATTTATTAACATTTTTTTTCTGGTCCTATGAAAGTTGAAGTGGTTTACTGCGTTGTTCTCAAGTACTTTTTCTAAAGAAGATAGAGGGGTATAGAACGTCGAGGGACCTCTTACTATACAAACTTAGCTAGTAGTTTCTTTTTTGAGGTTAGTTCTGTTAGCCCTATAATTTTCGTATATACAGTTTCTAAGATATGTCGACTGTCATTTACTTGCAAGTACCATTTTAGAACAAATAGAAATGTCGATGAATTTTATGTGCAATCGCAAGTTTATCTCTGATGATTGTTATAGGTGACCGCCTTTACTAGTCTTAGCATACTATATATTCATGTTACACCACTTCTGGATATCTTATTGATAGTTAAATGAATTGGGTATGTAAACGTTAGTGTTATTTTGTGGATATTGTGCTAAGGATGATGCATAAAGTACTTAATGCAGATTAGAAAATGAATAGTTGTTTATAATACACTTAAGTCTCATGGAAATACCACAAAATAGATAACGCGTATACAATTATTACATCATTTAGAGAGATCACATAATAATATGTATTTAAGTTACCATCATTTGAAGTATTTTCATAGTTTAGGACACAAAGAAAGTAACCTATGACTTATACATACACTTTAAAGAATTAAAAGATGATATGTGGTAGGACTTTAATAAATGCAAATCCGATAATATGTCAGACAATATTTGAGTTATGTCGGATTATATTTGCTAGCACCATCAACTTTTGGGGTTCTTCGTATTATATATAGGAGTAACAACTTACATGATAAATTGATATTATCATATATTGTAGTTCAACCTAATTACCATTAGTTGTATAGTTTTGTTATGAACAGCATCAAAAACCTGAGTGTTACAAGGTGACCAAAGCGAGTACCTCGATATAACATCATGTATATGAAAATTGTTACAAAATTAATAGAAAGATTATTTAACTAGTTCAAATCTGAAAAATGTGATTCAGATAAGTCTATAGATAAATAAAAGAGCCAAATTCTGATACATTTGACTGTTCCAAGTGCTGGAAATATCGGACAGATATACACACTCATGCAAAAAAGTGGGTATAAATCAAAGGCAGGATAATAAATCGAAAAATGTTGTTGTTCACCCACAGAAGGGTGGCGGGGGGGGAAAATATAAAAGGGGAAAGGAGAAAAAAATTTTTTTTCTTTTTAAATATTTTTTTTTTTTTTTTTTTTTTTTTTTTTTATTAAAAAAAGAGAAAAAAGGCCAAGGAATTGATGATATTAGTAAGTATGCTGTACAATCATTGAAGACAAAATTAAACTATAACTTACGGTGATGTGGCTTTATTAACTAGGTATAGACTCCCCGGCACCACATGAAAAATATATAACATCCCCTTTAGAGGCAAGATAAAAACTAATATATAGTATTCTTATGGATAACTTCGTTAAGTCTATGCAAGTTATTGCCAAAATCTAATCTAATGTCTTCTTACTTAGCTCCTATTTATTCCGTTGTAATTTTTATTTGTATCCATTAATTGTTATTATCCTATTAAGAAAAGTATTAATTTAGCAATCTTTTCCAGTTATGTCATACAGGTATGATGTACATGAGGCAATTGGCTACTCTTTTTTTTGGAAAATCCACTTTGTTACTGGTTCATCATTTAAAAGGCGACTTGTATTTGGTTAGGTAAGTGTCTAGTTTAAAAACAAATTTCATATGAGACTCTTATGATATCAAACATCTTTGTTAGTAGTTGTTGTATTGCGATAGAGCGAAAAGGACACCTTTAATATAAAACTGCTAAGAAGGTGTTTGAAATGATTCACCCGAAATAACTGAGAGTGCCAAGTGTTTCTTAAATAACTCTTGTAAACCTAACTCTATTCAAGTATTCCATAATAGAATTTGATGCATTATTTGGGGTGTTCCTCCCACTATTTGACCAATCCTCTCCTCAGCATCTCAAATGTTACCGATAGAGTTGGAAATCTGCTACTTTTTGTTTTAGTTGTTTACTAGAAGTTATATATGTTAAATACAAAGTAAAGTGTACTTTGTGATATAATGTTAAGTGTATGTATGTAAGCTTTAGGATATGATAACAATGGAAACTGAGGTGTCAGTTAACTATATACAAAATCTCTTTTAAAAAGGTAGGTTATAGTAAGCAGGTTGTATCTGCAACTATAGTAATTATTTTTATTGATCAATACCAGATAATAATTGCCTTTACCTTCAGAATTTCTCCAATGATACATGATTGGTTAGACTGTTGTATTTAGTGTTTGACAATAATAATACTTCTATATTATTTTTTCTTCAACTGTTATGTGTTGCTATAAGATCTGAATATATTTAATGTTAAATTTGACACTGTATTGTTGTAAGTGAAGAGTATTGTTACTTTCTTTAGATACAAGGAAATTTTATATGGAAGTATACTTTCACTATTCTCCAATACCTACCTTCTTTTATTATTTACAGTATATATAAAACCTCTATATATAATAATATATTATAGCAACAGATTTTATCTTCTCTTTTTAACTTTATATGAAATCCACGCTTTTTATATAATTTATAATATCTATGTACTTATAAAGTTCTAGTACATTGAGTCTCTATTTTTAGATGAGAAACTTAGCGTTTTTGTAAATGTAACATGCTTTTTTTTAGAATCATGGAACCGTAGTACACGGATACTTACATATTACAACATATCTTACGAAATAAGAAGAAATCAGTATAAGGGATTTTATTGAAGTTATTCCAATAAGATTTGTTTGAAATTAATATCTTAGTGGTTCAAGTATGAACTGGTATTCAAAACATAATGTAACAGATATATACAGCTTTGATAATATAGCAACTCTCACTAAAACATAATGTTCATTCTTTTAAAACAAGGTTAAATTTACTGTATATTACTCTCTAAATCTGTATATATCTGGAAAATCCCCTTTCCGCAGTCGAACATGGGATGTTTTTTTAAGAAAAACGACAAATTTCCTACCTTCTTGACTAAACAGTTAAGCTACGTATCCTAATAAAAATGGGAAAAATAAAAAAAATTGTTTGGGCGCCGATAATAACTTTTTGGTTTCTCATGTTACATACAAATAGAGCGTTTTTAGAAAATATACAAATACATGCTTAAAATGTTGAAAAAATGATTAAAAATAACAAGTAATAATATTAAAACATTAAAAGGTACATAATTGCCAGGCATTATTGACAAAAAATGTTATAACTTTAGTCCTTACAGGTACTCTACCTTGAATCTATTTAATCAGTTCAAAATTATCTTCAAATCCATAGCAATCATTTCAAGATATGCAGTAATAAATAATGTAACATCAGTATTTTTTATACTTATGAGTAATCGTATCTCGGATGGTACAATAACCTCCTTTTTTTTTTATTTTTCTTATTGGAAAAAATTTTGGGTCTCTGTTTTTTTTTTCCTGTTTTTCTATTTTTTTTTTCGTTGGACAATGAAAAATATGTTTGTTAACAATAGATTACCAGAATTAAACCAACAATTATCCGGGGGGGGGGGCACAAGCAAACCTAACTTACCGTTGACAACAAACAGAAGTTCTGATATGTTAGACCCGTTTTGTTTCGGTGTATATATAGATAATTTTTTTTTCTAAAAATGTTATGTCCTTATCTGTCTTACAACCTCTTACTAATTCCATAAAAGAAAAAAAAACATAAGAAAAAAAAATCAAAATAAAAGAAATAATAACATACAATCAACAACACAGATACAAGGTAGTTGTAAGCAAATAGCGTCAACTACATCAAAAGAAAACACACATAGGAGTTGTTTTTGAACATTTTATAGATAGAATACCATCCAGACAATACTATATCATATTTATTCTATGTCTACTGACGTTGAAACTTCGAATACTTTAAAAAGACCTTTTGATAACAAAGAGATCATAAAACGCGAACAAAATGCACAGTATCCAAGTGATGCTATAAACAAAAGAGCGAAATTAGAAGGAACTAACCAAAACAAACAACTACAAGAAAATGATACCAATAATAATTCAACAAATACAAGTGTGGATAAGCAAGAAGATGATCTAGAAGAAAATAAATCTATCCAAATACCATATGGAGGAATAAGGAGCAAAGAAAATGAAATATTAAAACCAAGAACACCAAAGGAGCCTATACGTATTGGTAGGAATAATAAAGATAATAAATATGTTTTTCCAACTATCAAAAAGGAAGACACACAGAATGCTAGAATGTTTTTGAAATATTATGGTTTAAGAAAATTTCTGGATACATACCTGCCTGAAGAATTAAATTCCTTATATGTGTATTTTCTTATAAAACTTCTAGGTTTCGAATTAAAGGATAGAGATGTAATAAATGCTGTTCACACATATATTTCTCCGATGAATCCAAATTCTAACAATGTTAATAAAACTAATAATCTCGAAGAAAGTGATTTAACATATGAAGAATTTGAAGATCCTTTAGAGAAAAAACATGCTGTTAGATTAATAAAGGATTTACAAAAGGCAATTAATAAAGTTTTATCTACTCGCTTAAGGCTGTCTAATTTTTATACACTAGAACATTTTATTGATAAATTACAAAAGGCAAAGAAAATTCTGGTTCTTACAGGTGCTGGTGTATCAACATCTTTGGGTATTCCTGATTTTAGATCTTCTGAAGGTTTTTATTCTAAAATTAAGTATTTAGGTCTAGATGATCCACAAGATGTATTTAATTTGGATATTTTTTTACAGGACCCTTCAGTATTCTATAATATTGCACATATGGTATTGCCACCCGAAAACGTTTATTCTCCATTGCATAGTTTTATTAAAATGTTACAAGATAAGGGGAAATTATTGAGAAACTATACACAAAATATTGATAACTTAGAATCATATGCAGGAATCAAGGCAGAAAAGTTAGTACAGTGTCATGGTTCCTTCGCTACTGCATCATGTATTACTTGTCATTGGCAATTACCAGGTGAAAAAATTTTCGATCATATTAGGAAGCTAGAATTACCACTTTGTCCATATTGTTATCAAAAGAGAAGGGAGTATTTCCCATTGGAATTAGAGGACGAAAATGGTAGTGATAATGAGTATGATAACCAAATTAGAAATAATCAAACTTCTAAGAGTTCGATTGCTGGTACTGTATTAAAATCATATGGTGTTTTAAAACCTGATATCACTTTTTTTGGTGAAGCCTTACCATCCAAATTCCATAAAACTATTCGTGAAGATGTATTGGAATGTGACTTACTAATATGTATTGGTACCAGTTTAAAAGTTGCACCCGTCTCTGAAATTGTCAATATGATTCCTGCACATGTTCCTCAAGTATTAATAAATAAAGATCCTGTAAAGCATGCAGAGTTTGATTTAAATTTACTTGGATTTTGCGATGATATTGCTGCATTGATTGCACAAAAATCAAATTGGGATATCCCACATAACAGTTGGTCAGAATTGAAAAAAAGAGAATAGAATATATAGAGAAGGATAGAGGGTTTTATAATGTCTTTGTGGCTAAAGAAAGATTAAGTAGTAAAGCATATAGGAAAGAAACTGAAGAAATTACGTCGTCTTCAGATGAATAAATAGGCAAAATTATTCACAGTTATCTAAATGCACTGTTATGTATTATAAACCTATACATACATATCACTATTCTAGTTATTTATTTAATCTAGGTTACTTAAAACAGTAGTCATATAATCTTTGACATGATTGATAAGAAGTATATATTCTTCTTCTAACTCATCCAATTCATTGTTAAATTGTTGTTTTTTAGAATGAATATCTAATTCGATAGATTTGACTTCTTTCTCTATTATATCATTTGTGATATGTTTATCTGTTTCCATTAATCTTTTCATGATTTCATTGGAATAAATATTATTTAAATCAGTAATTTTCTCTTCATTTTCCTGTATTTTTGAAGCCATATCTTTTTTCAAATTTGAACGTATTATCTCTTGTCTAGAAAGTTGTTCTTTAGCTAGTTTCAATTGTGATGATAAAGAAGTCTTTAATAAATTTTCTAAAGTCGTTTTCTTTTCAATTAAAGTTTTTTTTGTATTGATTATTGAAATTTCTCTCCCATATGAGACTTTTAAATCTGATGATATAACATTAGTTAAATCATATAATTCACTGATGATTCTTTCTAAAGTCTTCAGAGTTATTTCAAGATTGTCCTTCTTAGTTGCCAAAGTTTGTAACTTGTCTTTATTTGTACTTAATGTTTCTTTTAGCTGTTTAATATTTTCATCTAACTCCACAATGTCAGTATCAGATATTTTCTTCAGTTTATCTCTTTTGGATTCTAATTCTACTAGTTGGAAACCATATTTTTCTAATTCTGCTAATAGATCATTCTTAGTCAATTTATATGATTCGTATTCAAGCGATAACGATTCTTGTTTTTTTGTCAAACTTTTTAATTGAATTTCAAGGTCGTTGCTCATTTTATCTAACTTCTCAACATTGAACTCTTCATTGTCCTCAATATTTTTCTCTTCAGAATTCATATCATTATTCAGATAACCTAATTCTGATCTAATCTCATTATTCTGTTGTCTTAATAGATTGAAAGAATCAAATTTCGATTCTAGCACATCAGATAAATCAGACATCTGTTGAATTGACTCCTTACAATCAAAAATTCTTTCTTCCCTAAATCGAGCATAATTTACCACAGCACTCAGCAACCTTCTTGTCCGTTGAAAATCAGGTTTGCATAAATCCATCATATTAAAATCTGATATTCCAATGACTTTGAAAAATTTATGACATGTTAGATTCAATATTGCAATAGGAATAGTGTTTGAGGTGTCTAAAGTCTCTATCATATCTTGGTTAGGTTGAATAGAATATGTCTCGGTGTTAATGTTTGCAAAAAGATCTATGATCTGTTGATATAGTTTGATTATCGAATGAGAAGTTGGTTTTGTAATAGTTTCCAATGTTGCTGCAGAGAAATCACACTCTTGCAAACAGGAGACCAACTCAGGTACATCTAACAAAGGAAATTCATCCATAGACATAATTTCAGGTATATAAAAGTCTGTGGTAGTTGAACTTAAAATTGAGAAATACGTATGATTATTCTTTATAAACTAGTTGGTATGTATTTACTGCTGACTTGATATTAAAGGGGGAGGAGGGGAAGGGGGGAAGGAGAAAGGGAAATTCACATTGAAGATAGTTGCATGGACGTGAAACTCATTTTGGATCACTCACATCTTGCCAAAACAAAAAGCTTAATCTTCTTCTCTTATTTTGAAATCTCTTTTCACTAAATCAAAGGATTGTTACAATGATGAGCTTACTGGTGGTAATCTATAAACAAAAAAAAGAAAAAAAAAAGATGAAATTTCACTTCAAAAGAAAAAGAACAAAAAAATTAATCCTTGACCAGAAAAAAATAGAAACCAGATCTGATATTTTTCAGTGTTCATTACTATACCCAAATAGGAAATGCTGTAAACATAGCTGGTGTCTATTTCCCTCGGTTTATAATAATAATATTATCCAGATCAAAAAGTAGAGTAAAAAAAGCTAGAAGAAAGTGAGTGAAAGGTACAGAGATCAAGTTCGTGTGTGAATGCAAGAAAGAAGGGTTTTTTAGTTGGTGCTACCGGGTAAATGCCCATTATTTAGCGCGTTTAGAATACTGAAAAGTTGGAGGAACTTTCCAATACATATCCTATTAGATAAAAAAAATAAAAAAATCAAGGTAAAAAGAACGAAATGCAGGAACCTGTTCTGAATAATAAAATGAAGATTGGAACAGGTGACTTAAATAATCTAAATCAAGACACTGCTTACAATAGATTTGCCGGGTCAATTGAAAAACAACCAAGTATTCCAAACTTGCCATCAAAAGAGACTTTAGCATACGCAAGAAAAATAAGTGAACAATTGAATTTAGAAAATACTAATGGTGAAAACTTTCAGACTAAATTAGGTGATGATCAAGTACTAACATTATCAAATAATATAAAGGATATTCGCAGACATTATTCAAATTATTCTTCTATAGGATCAGGTAACTTAGCTAGTGAAAGTGGGACTTCTCATGTTAGATACGAAACAGAAAGTGAACTTGAACATTTTCATATGAGAGATGCTTTTTATCAGTTAGATAATGAATATGACTCAAATATAGGTACTTCCGAAATGACTGTACCACCTCCAAGAAATAAAAATAGACCAAAATCTCGAATATGTATACAAAGGGAAACTGGTTCATTAAATACAAATATTCAAGAACCTCCATCGATTAGAATACAATATGTGGATGATTCAGAGGTAAAAGCAGATGAAAGATATGGTAACACAACTGTTATAGATAATAATTACACGTATAAGCATGTTGCTCAAAGAAATGATCAGGGTCAGGATCAGGGTGATGAGGAAGGAAAAGAGATCAATGATTATTTACAAAGGCCGGTTCCTGAAGAGCCATTAAAAGCTGATGATTTAAGTGATAATGTCAAGAATTCATTAAAAACTAGAGATATCAAGGACAGGGGTAGTAATATCGGTAGTCATTGTGATACCGATGATAGCACCAATATAGGGAAGACTCTATCTAGTCAACAACAAAGGAATATAAATACTCTTTCCCAATTGATATCTATAGCTAATACTAGTACAGTAGGGGTAGAATTTGATCGATTAGCTATTCCTAATGAAGAAAGAATATTATTAGAACAACTTATTGACACATTATCAAGACTTGCAGCGGATATATTTTTAGACCCTTCTCGTAGAACAGAAATTCTTAGAAGATTAGACTCTGCTACACGTGTCTTAGAAGGGTTTTAGAACATTTGATAAATTACAATAATTAGTATTGTATAAATTCAAAGGAACCAGTCTATTTCTTTATTTTAGTAATATTTGAACTTTTGTGTATTAGGGATTAATAATAGTGCCGATCATCTCTATTTAGAACAATAACTCCATATTGGGACTTTCATAGTTATTTATTGACTACGAAAATTTAGTTCCTATTATTTCTACATGAAAGGGAGAAGGGAAGAGAATGAGTGTACATATCATGTAAGTTTATTATTTAAAATAATAGGTAAATAGAACAAGTAATTTACTAAAAATAGTGTAAGAGTGATAAATATAGAACAAGATAAAACAAATATCATGTAAACAACATAAAGACTGAAACTGAATGACGGTAAATATATTCTCCTAGTCACAAAATAAATGACTCTATCATAAAGAAAAAAGCTGATACTTTACTGTATATACGTAATTTTTAAATTAACCCATGGAAAGTGAGGGATAACGGAATAAACATTATTAATTCATTTGTCTACCGATAATTGACAGTTTATTGCTACTATTGTAAAATAAACTGTCAGCCGTTTCAATATAACTTTAATGGAAAACGGATAATTTTATAATAACATTCTTCTTTTATTGTATATCAATATTACGTTGCATATTAAATTTTTGTGACTCCGTTTTTTCGTAATTCCGTTTTTTTTTCTTTTTCTTTTCTGCTCGAGAAAAAATATGCACTCTGGGGAAATAACGAAAAATTATGTGTATATCTGTTCTTTTTATTCTTTAAAGATAGAAACCCAGATATATGGGGGGGAGGACAAGAAGGAGTTTGATAAATATAGTTAAATTGTTCTTTAAAACAATTCGGTATCTAAATGTTTACATATGAGAGGCAAATGACGTTTATAATCAAATGTTGTGATCATGTTCGTTATTGTTTGCTTTAATGAATACATTAGAGATTAGACAGATATCATAACTCCTGAAATATTTTTTCTTAGAGGAGTGGTATATATAAGTGCGAATGGTAAATTGTTGAAAGTATATTGTAAATAATGAAAATTCTTTTATTCCTTTAACAGCACTTTTTTTTTCCATCGTTGTAAGCATTATTCTCAGACAAAAAATATCACTAAAAACAAAATAATCAAGAATACCTTACATATACAACAGTTTAACAAAAACAAATACAACAAATTTATTAACTAGCTAAAACAAAATATTTTTTTTGCTTTTATGAAGGCTTTAGCATACTTTGGAAAAGGTGATATCCATTTTACCCACGATTTGAAAGAACCGCAAATCACGACTGCAGACGAGCTGGTCATCGACATCGCATACTGTGGGATCTGCGGCACAGACTTGCACGAGTACACGGACGGGCCCATCTTCTTCCCCAAGGACGGCCACCGACACGAGATCAGCGACAACGAACTACCGCAGGCCATGGGCCACGAGATGGCAGGCGTCGTCAGAGAAGTGGGTTCTGCCGTCACGCGGTTCAAGGTGGGCGACCACGTCACGGTGGAGCCCACAGGGACGTGCAGAGACAGGTACCGCTGGCCAGGGTCGCCCAACGCGAACAGGCCGAAGTGTGCTGCGTGCCAGAAGGGCATGTACAACACCTGCGCACACCTGGGGCTCATAGGCAACGGGGTGCAGAGTGGGGGGTTTGCAGAGAGGGTGGTGATCAACGAGTCGCACTGCTACAAGGTGCCCAAGGGCCTTCCCCTGGACGTTGCAGCCTTGATCCAGCCGATAGCCGTCAGCTGGCACGCTGTGGGGGTGGCCAAGTACAGCAGGAGCCAGGGCGGGTCGGTGCTGATCCTTGGCGGCGGGCCCATAGGGCTGGCCACCATCCTGGCGTTGAACGGGCACGGGTGCACAGACATAGTGGTGTCGGAGCCCGCCAAGATAAGAAGAGAGCTGGCAGAAAGGATGGGTGCTCAAGTGTTCGACCCCACGCCACACTCGTACGACGAAAGCGTGCAGCTGCTGAGACGGATGGCGCCGGGGGGCGAGGGTTTCGACTACTGCTTCGATTGCTCAGGCACACCTGCGACGCTCCGCACGTCCATCGACTGCCTGACCTTTAGGGGCACTGCAGTGAACGTGGCGATGTGGGCGCTAGATAAACCGATCGACTTCTTTCCCATGGACATAACTAGACAGGAGAAGACCTACACAGGGTCCATGTGCTACACATACCATGACTTCGAGGAGGTGATCGATGCGTTTGAGCGGGGGATGATCGATCCGCAGAGGGCCAGGCACATGATTACCACGAAGGTGCCGTTGGAGAGGGCGTTTGAAGATGCGTTAATGCGGTTGATCACCAGAAAGGAGGAAACGATCAAAGTGTTGGTCACCCCGAATAATTTTGGTGAACTAGAAGAAAAAAAAGAAAATGAAAAAGAAGAGAAAGGGATAAGAAAAGAATGTTATGCAAGATTATAATATTCTACCCATCCTATTATCAACTTTACTCAAATAATCTTCCTGTATCATATTAACAGACGATTATAATAATAAAATGTTGCATATATATTCTATAGCTGCACACACATACATACATACATACATACATGCACACATATATATATTATATTCTATCTGTAATAGCATTATGAAAATAAATTCCCCTAGTTATCTACATATTTATTTGATTTTCTAACAAACAAAAATGTCACACACATATATACTCGCAGATTGAATTTATTGAATGTACATGCTATTAAAAATATGTATAATTGAATATGTAAACAGTAAGACATATCAGTTGTTTTTCTTTTTTTCTCTGATTTATATCTGTCTATATTTGATTTGATAAAATTTGGTCAATAACATCTTGACCCACTTCGTCCTCGTATTGTTCATCTGATAAATTGGTCTTAGGACCATGGTAATATTTCTTTTTATACACCATATAATATACCCACGATAAAAACCATATACCTGGTCCAATTACACATGCATAATTCATTGTTGACTTATTAATACCATGTCGAGATGATGGGAACATTACCAATATAATAACAAAAGTCTCAAAAAATATAGAAGTCCAAGCTATTACAGGAGACCAAAATTTCCCCATATAGAATGGACCTGGTCTGAACAAATCACGACCCCAAGTCAACCTCATAAACGTTGGCATGCTCCATGCCAAATTGTTACCTGCCACAGCAAGACTAAATAAAGCACTAGTTGCAGCATTATCAATTAAACATAATAAACCCAACACTAATGATCCGCAACAAGCAGCAAATATCGCAATAAAGGGAACAGAATATTTCTTATCCACTTTCTTAATATAACAAGACAATGGTAAACCGTCATCACGTGCAAAAGCCCAAACTTGTCTTGATACTGCAGTCACAATAGAAGAACCCATCAAAAATTGACAGAAGGCCATCAATGACATAAAGGCAATAGCCCAGTTTTTCCCTAGGGAGTCATAAATTACTTGGGCCATAGCAAACCCATATGAATTATTTACCACATGCTCTATATCGTTGGACATACAAGCACATATACAGATTAAGATTAACCAGCCTAATATCCAACACACACTGATTGATGCAAGAATCCCAATGGGAACGGATTTTTTAGCATCTTTAGCTTCTTCTGATTGGTGTACACAGGAATCGAAAGAACCAATTGTCCATACTGCGGGCATCAACCCAGCAAGCAAAAACTGCCATCCATTGTTCCAATCACTTAGATTCTCATATTTACCAAAAATAAACGAACCGTCATTGAAACCACCCATGTTTTTTTTAGTACCAATAGGCAAAGCAATGAAAAACAACACAATGATGAAAACGTTAGAGACAATACTTAAGGTCTGTAAGCGTGCAATTGCCTTTGAAGCTAGACATGTACACATGCCCATACATACAACAGCTGCTGCAAACACACCATATAATTTACCACTTGTAACTTCAAAATTACCGTCTTTTGATATGACCACTGCGGCAAGCACTTCTTCGGCAAAGCCATAGTCAATAGAACATACGCCTGCCGCTAGCGCCAGTGAATTAGAGCACCCAATAACAAACGAAATTACTTCCTTAAAACCTTGTGGGGAGTAATAGTATGTCCAATAGTAAAGACCACCGGCAGTGGGGATGGCACTAGCGTTTTCTGCCATTGAAATACCGACTGTCAGAATGAACCCACCAGCAATAAACCAGCCCCACACAAGAGTAGCAGGGCCACCGGTAAGTCCACCACCCATGACAGATGCGATAGAGGGTAGTAAACCCATGATTGAGAAAGCAATCCCAAAGACCTGAATCGTAGAAAACTGCCTTTTCAATTCTTGCTTGTAACCAATTTCAGCCAATAACTGGTTGTCAGTAGTAGCAGTACCAGCATTAATATAATTGACTTCACCTGCTCCTGTACGAGATCTAATGGAACGAATATTTGAAAAACCTGTTGGATGGAAATCCTTTGTTGTACCTACATCTATGGATGTTCTAATCTCTGTAACGGTAGGTCCCTTCTTTTCAGTTGAATCAGACATTATCTTCTTCTTCAATATAGAAATTTCTTCTTGTCACTGTACTTATTTTTAATCACTATTCAATCAGGGGATCTGAAGGATTCCTTTGGAAGGAACCGTTTGCTGCATTTCAATGTCAGAAACAAAATAAGACATAGAAAATCATAACTCTAAGATCTTGACAGTCCTTTTATATATTTAAACATTATCTAGCAAGGTCAGGTCTCATTATCTTTCTTATCAATTTACCGAAAAAGGATATATTTTCCTATCGATAAGAACCTTGCAAAGATTAGTAGTTCTAACATAAATATGCAATGACGTTTACTCCTGATGTTCTAACCGTATGCCTTTATGTTTCCTGTTGTTATCTAACCAAAATTTGAATGATTCATTCGAGAATCAAAAAAAAAAAGAAAGAAAGAAAGGAAAAAGAAAAATTGTCATGTTTATAATCGGATCTCTTATCTTATTACTATCATTGATTTACACAAATGCCTATATGACTGATAAGAAAACAAAAAATGATATTTCACTTTTCTTTTTCCCACCTACTTCAAGTTATTGATTTGCTAAGCTCTCTGGATCGGATCCGTCCAGTTAATACCTGCAGTTGCCTCCTGCAGACAAGACTTTAAAACGTTTTCAAAGAATTTCTTGTGACATGGTCAATAAATTATCATCCTTCCAATTTTAAGAATGGTCCTATATGATTTATACACTTACTTTGAAGATTTTGGGTTACATTTTTTTTTATAAGTTCATTTGATCTGTCTCACTCCAAGATAAATGACGAACCAAACAAGTATACTCCCAAATAATAATGAAACTATTATATATAACAAGCAAAATATCACTCAATTCACTTTTTGAAAACTTAATTCACCTACTTTGAGGGACTATTAGTTTCATAACTCTAATAATTATTGTATATTTGTACCTTCTTCCTCTTTTGAATTTCCTTAACAATGTATTCTTAATCGTTGTTTTCAACAAGAATATCCAACAGCTGATTGAGTATGTTGTAAAAATACTGATCATTGTCTATCCTTGATATATTTGTAGAATATAGCTCTATGATACACCTTTTGGAAATATTAGAAGAATACTACTGGATATTTTAGATAGTAATTGGCGAAGAATCAATTGGCAATACCAAAAAAACCAAAGTATTTGAATATTACTGCAGATAGAATACATTATAGTAATTAAATTACAAGGGGTTAATTTCTTAGTCCCTAAATAGCAAAGTGTAAATCGAAACTACTCCAAGAAACTAAAGTAATCATTTCATAAATTTTCTCTAGTATCCGGTTTTTATGGTTTTTATATTCGTTCGTTAATGTTTATAAATTATATATAAAAAAAAACGATCAAAGAAGTTTATTAATTTCTGGTGTATGTTAAATCACAAATAGTAATGAACAATAAAATTCCTTAGTTCCAGTAACTGGTGAGAAGGATCTCATTATAATTTACTGAAATAAGTTAATACATAGTTATGGAGAATTGGGTCATTCTTCTGATTAGACACTTGTGAAATATACACTCTACAGTTATTAGTATATGCTATACAGTCACATAATTACCAAAATTGAAAGGGGAAATGATTATGGGATCCTTATCAGTGATTAAAGATTTATAAATAGGCTGATTTGTCAATGAATTTTCAATCTAAACTAAAGGCATCTAAAATAACTCTTCTTATCTAATTTTTATGTATTTTTGTTAGTTCTATGTTTGCTGGACAGAAAGCGAGATGGAATTTTTCTTACAATATTTAATAAATAACTAAAGTGGTTTAATCATTTTAATATCTGTTTAGAAGAGCTTATCATAGTCACGTTCTAAAATGTTAAAACGACTAAATTTTATTTACATTTAATAACAAACTTCACGAAATGGATAATCAATTTTTACTATCTGTTCACTTCTTCTCAATCTCTATCGTTATTGCCCAAAGGCAAATATGAATGAGAAAAAAATGTTTAAATAACAGAATAAAGTTTTCTTCATGAACTTCGAAATAACTATTGAAAAATAAATAAAAACAAATTGAAGACATATTATCACAACAAATATCACAAACATGTCATCAAAAAAAGACCATCATACTTTAGTAAGACTATGAATTACGTCAAAGATTTCAATACTCGTTATAGTTCTTAAATTAACTACTGGAAGTTCGAAAACCCTTTCAAACTATACTATCCCATAACCTGCTGTTCTGTCGACATTAAAAGTGAAAACGAAAAGGGGATTTTATTCGCCTTTTATAGCAAGATCAGTGAACTCTTTAGTAATGTTGGACATTTATTGATCCTTATTATTATATAAAATATCTCATGAAATAAAATTAATCTCTGGCTCTTCACTTGTAGCTAAGAGAGCTTATCATATGTCAGAATCTGAAAAAAAAAAAGAATTAAATACACAATTTAAGGAACTTCTTCAAGAAAATAAAATTGAGCCCTGTAATTCCCCATTTGGTGTGCTGATCATATTTGTCAAGAAAAAGGATGGTGCTAAGAGACTATGTGTAGTTTGTAGACAATTACATGATAAAACCATTAAAGCTAACTATTCTATCCCAATTAGTGAAGATCTATTTGATCAATTAAGAGGCGCTGCTATATTTAGTAAATTGGATTTAACTAGTGGACTTCATCAAGCTCCAGTTAACGAAAATGATAAACCCAAGACAGCTTTCATCACCTTCGCCGGTCAATATGAATGGAATGTCATGCCTTTTGGTCTAATTAATGCTCCAGCTACGTTTCAAAGACTCATGAACCACGTTTTAAGAGCCTATTTAGGAACATTTTGTGTCGTTTATCTAGATAATATCTTGATTTATTCAAAGAGTAGACAAGAACATGTGGAACACTTAAGAAAAATATTAAGTACTCTAAGATAACATCATCTATTCACGAAGAAAGCAAAATGTGAATTCTCTTTAACAGAGATTTCATTTCTAAGCCACGTTGTTAACTCTCATGGCATTTCATCAGATCCAGGTAAGGTAAAATGTATACAAGACTGGGCAAAACCCAACGATTACAAGGACTGTCAAAGGTTTTTAGGCTTAATTGACTGGTATAGACAATTCATCAAAGATTTTTCAAGGATTTCTGCTCCTCTGCAAGTTTTTGCTAACCGGAAGACAGTGCAATGGTCAACGACAAAACAAAAGGCTTTCAACACCCTAAAAGAGAGATTAATGAAAACCCTTATTTTAAAATCATTTAATTCTTCTAAGTCGCTAATTTTAACTACAGATGCAAGTGATTATGCTGTTGAGGCCACTCTAGAAATGTATGACAAGAATTCTAAAGCGGTGATCGGAGTAGTTGCATATTTACGTAGAACACTACATGGTCATGAGGTAAATTGGTCCATTAGAGAAAAGGATTTTTTGCTACAGTTCATGCTTTACATAAATGGAGAAATTATTCACTAGGAACAAAGTTTTTATTAAGGACTGATTACGAATCTCTCAAATTTATTATGAAAGCAGAAGGCACTAAATAACAACTAATGAGATGGTAGGGAAGACATTGCTGAAATCAACTTTACGATTGAACATATATCAGGAATAAAAAATCATGCTGATGCTTTATCCCGTCTAAATTCCATTACCACCAATACTAACACTAATTTTCAAAATAGTCATGTCACGATATCTCAACAATATCATGACACCTTACGTGCAGAATATTCCAAAGACCCCTACTTCATGCCCATTTACAACTGGTTTGTCAATTATGAACCTTTAATCAAGGAATACCGTTCCATCATAAAACATTACGCCTATCATGACAGCCTAATCTACTACAAAAATAATCTATCCAACCATTACCGACTGGCTATTCCATTAGGTACCATAAGAGCTAAGCCCCTCCAACTCCACCATGATTCCCATTGAGCAGGTCACCCAGGTTCTTATAAAACCTTACAAAGCTTATAAAGATATTACTACTAGCCAAACATAATAGTTGCCATTCGAAATTACATTTGATCCTGTGTCAACTGCCAAAACTCCAAAACTGTATGACTTTTTACTCCTGGTACATTTACTCCTTTAGCTATTCCTAAACAACCATGGTCATCAATTAGTATCGATTTTGTGATCGGTTTGAAACCCTCAGGTAAACTGGATTGTATTTTAGTGGCAACTGATAGATTAATAAAATGGACATATTTTATACCTACATTCAAGAAGCTTACAGCTGTTGCTTGTACAGAACTGCTTTTAAATAAAGTTACTGGCAATCATGGTATTTCAGAAGAAATTGTTTCAGACAGAGATAAGCTTTTTACAGGTGCTATTTGAGATCGTCTTCATCAAAGACTACGTATTAAACTACGTTTCTCTACTTCTTACAACTCAGCAGCTAATGGTCAGGTGGAAAGAACTAATGGTACTATGGTAACAATTATCAGAGCGATGGTGCAAGAACATCCAGAAGATTGGCCTCCTTTCATCGACATGGCTCAATTTGCTTATAACAGTTCGTTTTATGAATATATCCAGATGAGTCCCTTTTGTGCTTATTTTAGTTGTCATCCTAGAGTTCCAGGATATTGGAATGAACTTACTAACCCTACTCCAATACTGAATGAAGAAGACACTCCTGTCCAAGGTACTATCAGACATAAATTTGATCAACACCTCCAAGCACTACAAACCTTATGGTCTATAATACAACAAAATATACCTGAAAGTCAAGATCGTCAATCCATCAATTTTAACAGAAACTATCGAGAGGTTGATTTTAAAGAAGATGATCTAGTGATGTTGCATAAGGATATATATCTGCCTAAATCTGGTACAAAATTCCACCATTTATGGTACGGACCTTTTAGAATCACAAAAAAATTATCATCATAGAGCTACAAACTAGATATTAAGACAAACCATCCTCGTAGGTATGATGCATTGGCTCTTTTAACCTAGAAATAATGTATCCAATTATTGTCAAAATATAAACATATTTTCTATAAAAATATTGATTTAATTTAAATCAAGAAAATTTTCTAGTTATTAATGTTTATCTGTATGCATGAAACTGGATTCGTACAAAATAATACCATTATCTTAATACTTTGAATATACCTGTAATTACAGCAAAGATAAACATATTTCTTCGTAACTCTGAATTATTCCAAGATATGATTGAACCTATGAGAAGATTATGAAATTATCACACTGTTTAAACTGACTCTAAGCTATGAAATCATGTGAAGGTAATATCATAATCGCATAACATTACATCCTATTACCTAAAAATATTAGGTTAAAATAATGAGTTAAATAAACCATATTTAAAACAATTTAGTATGTAAAACTTAACTATTATCATATAGTTGAGATAAAGTGGGCAATTTCTTGAAAAAAAGCGTACAATTATTCCTGCCCTTAAACGATATTTATATTGTGGGATTTTTACTAAAACAACAAAAGAAAAACTAATAATGTCCATTAAAATTGTTACAATAAATAATATGCATAATATATAGTCTGTAGAGGATGACACTTATCCAGATAAGTATCACTATATACTAAAATCATAAACAAATGCATAAAAATAAATAGATTAAAAAAAAAAATAAACATCAGTGTCTAAATTATAATTTAGCAAGAAGGACACTGGAATTCTCGGGATGTAGTTCACCAAAATTATTCGGGGTGACCAACACTTTGATCGTTTCCTCCTTTCTGGTGATCAACCGCATTAACGCATCTTCAAACGCCCTCTCCAACGGCACCTTCGTGGTAATCATGTGCCTGGCCCTCTGCGGATCGATCATCCCCCGCTCAAACGCATCGATCACCTCCTCGAAGTCATGGTATGTGTAGCACATGGACCCTGTGTAGGTCTTCTCCTGTCTAGTTATGTCCATGGGAAAGAAGTCGATCGGTTTATCTAGCGCCCACATCGCCACGTTCACTGCAGTGCCCCTAAAGGTCAGGCAGTCGATGGACGTGCGGAGCGTCGCAGGTGTGCCTGAGCAATCGAAGCAGTAGTCGAAACCCTCGCCCCCCGGCGCCATCCGTCTCAGCAGCTGCACGCTTTCGTCGTACGAGTGTGGCGTGGGGTCGAACACTTGAGCACCCATCCTTTCTGCCAGCTCTCTTCTTATCTTGGCGGGCTCCGACACCACTATGTCTGTGCACCCGTGCCCGTTCAACGCCAGGATGGTGGCCAGCCCTATGGGCCCGCCGCCAAGGATCAGCACCGACCCGCCCTGGCTCCTGCTGTACTTGGCCACCCCCACAGCGTGCCAGCTGACGGCTATCGGCTGGATCAAGGCTGCAACGTCCAGGGGAAGGCCCTTGGGCACCTTGTAGCAGTGCGACTCGTTGATCACCACCCTCTCTGCAAACCCCCCACTCTGCACCCCGTTGCCTATGAGCCCCAGGTGTGCGCAGGTGTTGTACATGCCCTTCTGGCACGCAGCACACTTCGGCCTGTTCGCGTTGGGCGACCCTGGCCAGCGGTACCTGTCTCTGCACGTCCCTGTGGGCTCCACCGTGACGTGGTCGCCCACCTTGAACCGCGTGACGGCAGAACCCACTTCTCTGACGACGCCTGCCATCTCGTGGCCCATGGCCTGCGGTAGTTCGTTGTCGCTGATCTCGTGTCGGTGGCCGTCCTTGGGGAAGAAGATGGGCCCGTCCGTGTACTCGTGCAAGTCTGTGCCGCAGATCCCACAGTATGCGATGTCGATGACCAGCTCGTCTGCAGTCGTGATTTGCGGTTCTTTCAAATCGTGGGTAAAATGGATATCACCTTTTCCAAAGTATGCTAAAGCCCTCATTGTTAATATTTGATGTTGTAATTTTAATGATGTGTTTGTGTATTTATCTTAGTTTTAATTGATGTTTGTTTGTGAATCAGATCTGAATGTTATGTGTTATACAGAGTAGTATTACATCCCTATAATATTAATCTGCATTCATATCCATGACCATATCTGTATCCGTATCTGAACCCATGTATATATATATATCTGTTATCAATGATTTATATTTGAAATACTGCATATTCAAAAGAGATCGACTATATAAAAAATAAAGTGCGGAGGGAAGGGGAATCTTCTCGAGTACTCCACTTTTTTTTTCTTTTCTTTCATTTTCTTCGAGCTGAAAAACAAAAAAAAAAAAAAAAACAAAACCACTTGGCAAATTTTTGGCGATGGGAGAACAAAGAAAATCTGTAGCTTGATTCTTTTCTTTGTTTGTTGTATTGTTCTGTTTTTTCTGTTTTTCTATTTTGTTTTGTCTCCCTGCAGCTTCTTTTGTTTGTTTCTGCAGGTGTCTTCCCCTCACCTTATTTCCGTGGAACAACAGGGAGGTGCGTGTGGCAGCTTCCGCGGATGTAACTACCATGATAATAGTGATAAAAATGGTGATAATGGTGGTAATGACGGTTATGATTGTTAGTCTGTAGTTGTATTAGATAAATCCCCATACTTGAACTATCTTTGTCTATATTGGATATATTACTACAATGAACACGTTATTTATTTCTTGGGTTTTGGTATTTAAACAAACAAACAAACAAAAAAAAAACTTTTTAATTATATATACCGTTATTATTTACAAGCATATGTAAAATACATATTATCCTTATGGATGATGATGAATATTCTTAATATTTATCTAAATCTGGCATCTTTAAAATTTCTTTATTTTTATTCTCAGCGAAATCCTGTAATTTTTGTAAAATCTTTGAATTGACCCATCTATCAGGTATTTTACTTGTTTTATAGTTTTTAGTAGCCCAATAATAAATATCCCAGTCCAATTCATTCAATAATTCATCGTATTCTCTCAATTCATCCAAACTCATTTCTTTTAAATACTTAGATGCAAAACTTGATAAAAGTAAATCGGTCTCCAATATACCTCTTTTCCTTGACTGATATATCAACCGTGACCTCATTTTATCGATCGATTCATCGGTTCTTTTAATTGGTGGTATTTTGATCCTTTCAATAAGTTGAGAATGTGTAATTTCGTCGTTCTCTGGACTCAACCTCTTATCATTCTTGTCATTCCCATTCTTGCTATGTTGAGTGGACAGATTGTTCAACTGACATATATTGGGTAATAAAACCCTTTTATGTTGATTTCTTAAATTATTTAATATTAATCTGTTTCTTACCCCTGATAACATCATTTTAACAAGTCTCTTCCTTCTCTCTCTCTCAATATATATACATATATATATATATATATCTGTGTGTATGTATATTCTCTTGTCTAATACAAATGGACCAATAAGTAATATATACGTAGGTATGTAATATGAGTATACGTTGTGTAAGTACAACAGTTACATAACGTTTCCCCTGTTGAATTATTTCTTTACTTTTCTTGTCTCTCTGTGTGTTTTTTCTGCTTCTTTCTTTTTTTTTTTTTTTTTTCCTTGTCAGTTGTGTCCCTCCCAAATTAACTAAAAAAAAAAAAAATAGCATTGGGATATTGGAATAGAGAATGGAATAGAATGGAATGGAAGAGAATAGAATAGAGAAGGCTTATATTCAATCGTCTTGGTTCCTTTATGTTAGTCTTTTAACCTTTTTTATGTTTTTCACCTGATATGTCACATACCCTCAAACATATATGACACCTCCTACACTACGTAATCATAATAATATCATTACGAAAGGGTCTTCTTTAAATTTAATGCTAAATAACGATCCTAACAGCACCAATAATGGTGGTAGTACCGGCAACAGTAATTGTGACGACACCAGTAGTGAAGACTCCACTAGAATTAAGTCACTTCGTGATTATCCTGTAATTATAATCCCTGGCCACTTTAAAGATAAAAGAGTCGTCTTAACTGATCCAGAAATCTTATTTAATAAAGATGCATTGAACTATAGAGACATTAACTCGGATCCTACATTATCTAGTTTGCAGAAAAGAGAAAAGAAAAAGAAAATTATCCAATTAGCTACTGATTTCTATAATATTAACAACAGCAATGCTTGTACAAATAATCGTGATGTAGAAAAAGGAGCAGAAGTCTTTGGTCTGGCTAAAGTTTCATCGAGAGCTGTGGCAGATTATTTTGGGATACCTAAACAATCCTTTAATGATCATATCACAGGAAAACATTTGAATTCGGCGGTGCATGGACCACAGACAAAGTCTTTAATTAATGATGTTGAGTTTGAATATTTGCAAAATGTTTTGAATTTGTTGAAATGTCAATTTAATCAACGGTTCCCAGAGAAAACTTTTGTCATCTCAAATAAATTCTTACAATATTTGATTAATTTGACACTTATTAGATCGCATATAACCAAGCAAGATTTAAATGCTCTAGATTATGCGATCTCTAATCAAAGCAAAATACAAGGGCATGACAATAATACTAGTAGTAATGACAGTAATCGTAGAACTAGTAGTAATAGTAATAGTAATCAGAACGATCAATTGGATAGACATCTAACAGTCTTACAGATACTCTCTAAGTTATTAAAGGAGGATATATCAGATTCAAATCAGATTACAAAGAATAAAGCACTTTTCCAGTTATTTGATACAAATATGTTAGAAGATTTGGTGAATCAACTAATTAAATTTCTTAAACTACCGTCAATAGTCTCATCTAGTAATAATAATGATCTTAATTTTCCTAAAACTTTTAGTAAAAGTACATTAAATAGATTAAGGAAGAGACTTGGATTATTACGTCAAGAAACAAAATCGACACAAATTGATACATATCCTTCCAATCATAGCGAAAGTTTGAATTCTACTAAATTATACTGCTACTACTACTGCTAATAGCAATAATATAACATTAAATGACCCCATTATTGAAAATAGTAATACCTTGAAGAGGAAAATGGAGATCCAGGATGATACTGAATTGAATCAATTTACCTATATAACATCTATGTTGACTAGTATGCAAAAACAACTAGATACATTTAGTAAGACCTTTATTGGACAAGAGATACCTTTAAACAGACAAAGGTTTGATTCAGTATTGGAGAAGATGACATGTATTATTACTGACAAAGATTTAGGGTCAGATACAATTACAAAGATTAATAATTACAGGAAACTTCGATTGGAATTATTGGAGCTTCTTAAAGAAATTAAAGGACCACAATCAATGGACATTTCGCTTGTAAATCATATTGGTGTTGCATCTGAGGTAATCTTAAAGTTAGTCTTTGAAAATGTTAGATTGAAAAAAAATCCAAGAAATCTAAGTCAAATATTACATAACAATAACAAAATGAGTCATAATAAGAATAATAATAATAACCTGAATAATATTCTTAGTGATTCTATTCCATTACCATATAGCAATATTACAAATAGTAATGTTCAACAACCTATGTCGACAGGTAATCCTTTGTCTAATCAAACTCACAACGACTTATTGACGTATGATTCTAATGAGATGTCTTTAAAGAAAAGACAAAAAATATGACATAAGATAGTGTTTATATATATATATATATAATCAATTGTCTAACCATGAATCTTCATGGTTTAGTGGAAACATGGTTAGCATTCGATTTTCGATAGACGGTAATATATCATTTATATCTGTGGTTCTTTGAAATACACAAAGTTGTAGTAATGGGAAACAATTCCCACGAAGGTAACCTAAATTTATTAAAGTAACCAAAATATTTTCCACGTTTTTACTTTTATGAATACTATTGAATATGCTAATGTTAGTAGGTTCAGTGTCATCTTTAATGGACATTCTTAAACATTTTTCAAATATATCATATGGTAAACGATTCAAGTGTTGTTCAATAGACCAAATTTGAATAACTCTTCTTAATAAATATCTGTATGTGATCATAGGTAATTTCTCTAGTAAAATTAAGAAGAGGTGTCGTTTCCTTAATATAATTTCATTAGAATTTAACCATTGGTTCATCATGAAAATGTTACCACTTCTAACGTATTGAATCAATTCCTTATAATTTAAACTATTTTCTTCCTCTACCAAAATTTTCGAAACAAAAGATAAATTTGGTAATTTACCCATAATCACACCCAATGGTATTAAATATTTTAAGATTCTCTGTAAATTCCTCGTAGATCTGGGATCATCAAGAATATTCATTATTTGATAAGATTTGAAAAGTAAGTTAAATGAAGTATTCAATTGTACAAAACTGTTTGAGACCCTATTATTCAATAAATAAAACCTACCCAACAGATAACGATATTCAATTTGTTGCCACATTGGATATTCATTGAAATTTTTAATCGAACTCTTTGGTTTAAAATTTCTGAAAATATTGGAACATAATTGTGGTGATTGAATCATAAAATATATGTTATTCAATTTATTGACCAAATATAATAGTATCTGTTGTTTCTTGGATAATGTGGAATCCAATTGGTCTAATCTATCATTTTGATTTTGGATGATATTAGAACTGGGATATTGGGATTTAATACTATTAAAAGTTCTTGATATAACAGAGGATGTGTAAGACAAAAACTGGAATCTTTTGACCTGTAAATATCTGTAATTGGAATCTAAGAGTTCAGCAAAAGGTATAATATACTCAGTGTTCTCTATGAAAATGTCGATCAATTCATCAACCGGGTAAGTATCATTTAAGATACAATTGTTTAAATCTGAGTAGAATTGGAAAATGGAGTCACAACTATTCCAAGATGACCATGGATCAATATTTTGACAAAACTTTAGGAATGATACTATCATAATATTAAATCTTGTCCATTTACCAGAATAAAAATTGTTAGATTCCACCATATCAACTAGTCGTTGATCATCATAATATGAAAAAGAATCGTCACCAGGACTACTTTTATTACCATTCCCCAAATGTAGTTGTGATTGTAAAGCAGCTATAATATGGCCATTTTTAGACAGATCTAATCTTAATACATGAAATCTTTTATTTGAAATATCATCACAGAAACTATTTAGAGTATATTGTAGCATTGTCATTAATTCATCCCACTTTAAAAACTGAAACCAAAGATGCACACCACTTGATCCAGAATATCGCCAATGGTAAATTCAAGACTCAGAGGATACTTAGCTATCATCTGGTAGAATGCCCCACACTAATATCCATCAGTAAGACCGGTGTACTCCCGTCATATACCTTCTCTCCCTCTGTGTTTTCTCTATCTGGGTATTTATGTATTAATATTATGGTATTGAGGGAAGATGAATGTAAAACCCATTCACCCTGCCAAAGTTCCTCTGAACAAAAAGAAAAAATTTTTTTTCTCCAAAAATTAAAGATCAAGAAAATATTTTGGAGTAATAACAAAGAGACTTTGATTGTGACCAAAAACATAAAGAAGGAGGGAGAGGCTATTTGGATGGGTTCAATAGCCATTTCCTAACAACATCAAGAAGATTGTGTATTAGGTTATCCTTACTAGTACCTTTTTGCCTCTTTTTTTTTTTTCATTTCAAGTTATCTCGCAGATTTATACGTTTTTCAAATGATCTAAATAATAATGGAAAGTAATGCCAATAAAAGCAGTGACAATTTGAAGTCAACAAATTCATCTAGAAATTCCATTAGGAAAAATTCACAGCAGAAGCGTAACCCTAAATCCAATGAAGGTAAGCAAGATCGTGAGCAAGATGTTGCTTCTTTAGCAAAGGATTTTCAAACGACCACTAACAGTAATTTGAATAAGAAGACCAGTGGTGTAAAGACGAAGAATAAGAAGAAGGATGCTAATGCTATGAAGGGTAAAAATAATAAAGATATAGATAATAAGAAAAGAAGGAAGCAAACGAACAACACTAGTCATGGCAATACTGATAAAAGACGGCCTTTTAATGATCAAAAAAAAGACGCACAAAATAAGAATAATAAACAGTCTCAAGACGAACCAAATAAAAACTCGATAACGAAATCAAAATCGAGGTCGAAAGCAAAATCTTATTCTAATACAAGTAATAAAAATTCAAGAAATAATAGTAGTCGGAAGAGAAGAAGAAATAGAAGTAAAGATTCAGATACATTGCAATTTAGAATTGTTGTAAGATTATTACCACCCAATTTAGATGAGATTTCCTTTTTAAATGAAATTAAAAAGACATTAAATAATAATAGTTTCATTAAAGAATATGGGATCGTGGATTATTACTTCGTCCAAGGTCATTATTCAGTAAGAGCATTTAATGAACCAACCTACTCAAGAGCTTATTTCACATTCTTAAATATGAAACAATTAATGCTTTTCACTGAAAAGATTTCAAGTATTGTATTTGTTGATGATAGAGACACTGCAATGAAACCAAGGATTAGAATGACATCATATGTGAAGAATCTATCAAGAGACAAGGATGTGGAAACTGATATTAAAAATATAACCGAAAACATTGTTGAAGCATCAAAGATTACTAATAAAAATAGCAAAAATGGGAAATCTTTAGAAAATACTTTAAACAGCGATAAGATATATCAAACTTTTTTGAAATCTTTATCTATCTTAGAGACTGCAGAAGATTCTGATTATTTATTAGATGGGTCTATTAGTTTATTAAGACCTTTGAATAATGAATTGATTAGACAGAAAAGAGTTAACGAGGGAATTGAAAAGAAAAGAGAGAATGCATTAATTGAATTAGCTGGTTCTTTGAAAAAGGATAAAAAGAAGAAGAAACAGAATAAAGATAAGAATAAGAAAAAGAAAAAAATGATTCACTAGATGATCAAAGTTCCATGAAGAGGGGGAAAAGGAGGAAGAAAAAGGCAAAGGCAAAGAATTCATCCAATGGTTCGGAAGGTAATCTTCATTCAAAGTATAGATTGGAAAAGCAAAACAAGAAAGAAAGTAATAATAATAATATTGTAATCTTAGAAGCAGCAGGTAAGAAAGAATTACAAAAAAGATTGAAATTACAGAGGCAGAAAGAGTTGGAGAGGGGGAAAGAGAAACAGAAAGAGAGAGAAGAAGAAGTGCATGTTGAAAAGAAAGATGGTGTTATACCTTCCAAATTTAATATTAATAGTCAGCCTTTTGTTCCTGCTTCAATTAACAAAACATCAAAGATAAATCCATCACAAGTTACTCTTCTTAAAAGGGAAAATCCTATTTAAGTAACTGATTAAAAAGGACAGTTTTTGGTAGATTTTGCTGTTGTTCTCTAATTGGTTTACTCCATTTATTTATTGGGGTTTCCTCAGCTTTTGTTGTTTATTTAAAATAATAAAGAATGATGGGACAGTAAATCAATTGAAAATAGTTGAGAATAGAAAACAGAAGATCCTTTCGAGAATTATTCGTTTAGGTCTAAATACCATATGAGAAAATTAAATAATTATCAACTGTAATGAATCAGCTGCGTTATAGGCATGCGTACATATATATATAGACCTTCGACTGAAAGAGATATGCAATTTCTATATATGTGAAGTCAATTTATATGAAAGTTTTTGTTAGATAAAACTTGATAACATAATACTTCTTTTTATTCTTTGGAACCGTATGAGGTGACCATTATTCATACAATATAACTAAAAGTTCACGAGCTATTTCTTTTAAATATATATTATCTTATCTTATTTTGATTACCTTCTATTTTATTTGTTCGAAATTGATTCAGTCAGAGTCACTTTCAGAATTTGAACTGTAATCTGAGCTGGAATCTGTATCACTTTCTTCAACAAAAATATTACACCATCGACATGTACCGAGTGGAATCCCCCAGATTTGATTCTCGGTTGATAAATGGTCGACAAGTTCATCCATATGTTTAATCGATACAGCAATATTATGTGATTGAGACCAACAATCATCTTCAAAATGAAGACTTTTTAATTTTCTGAAGTCTTTTATAAAATGTTTAAACAAAGTATGAAATTTCATCGCTCTTGGATCATCTATTCTAAGATAAAAATACTGTATTCTAATATAAACTAACAACAACGCAATAATATATTTATCATTAAATGGTTCATATTTGGTGTTATTACTTTTGTACTCATCTAATTGAAAAATGGTAAATAACTGATCTATAGTTGGTCTTATTTCAATCAATTTCATTAACAAACATTTAAATTCAACACCACCTAACATGTGGACTACATTAATAGAATTCCCCTTTAAAGTTCCTAAATCCCTAATTATTATTCTAGTTAACTCTAACATTGTATCACCTCTCAATGAACTAGAAGTTAAATTAACTTTATAATATAACATGTTATGTATTTTATCTCTTGTAATCCGTGGGATTACTAAGGATACCGATTGATTATTTAATTCTTTATTAGATAAGAAATTTTCCGTTTGGAATTCGTATGATGCAGAAGACATTATTCGATATTGTTCTTCTTTTCTTATTCTGTATTGTATAATTAATAAAGGATGTTGTAGGTATTAATTTGAAGTGCTTATAATATGATATCCAGATGCAATGGTAGTTTTTTTTTATTTCATATCTTTGTTTACTTTTCAGTCTGTAGAATTATTATGTGAATTCTAACTGTTTTATTTCATGTTAACATGATGATCATGAACCAACATACTCTTTTTTTTTTCTTTTGGAGACAATTGAGACGTACTATGAAGTGAGTTAAGGCTACACTAACGTTAGGAAAGAAGTGGATCAGATCATATTGAACATCATTTCCTATTTCTAAAAAAAATATTTTTTTTCGAGCGATGTCCTCTAATTAGCAAGTTTGGACTGAGTTTCATTTTTGTTGCAATTTCCTATTGGAAGTAGTATTTTTTCCCTACTGATTCCAAGAATAAAATTAACATGAGAGAACAACTTGCAACTAGTGTCAAAGGTAGAAACAGGGATAAATCTTCAGTGTATCTGCCAGAATTACAATACTATGAGTAGTTGGGACTGGGTGATCAAGGATTCCTTTTGGAAGATTCTTAAACCAGAAATTTTGCTTTTATTTTTGAACATCTGTTTTAGACAATGTTACTTTCTTAGCATTATTTCTTAAAAGGATAGCCTACAAAACTTTAGTAACCATCTTTCCTGTTGGAAGAAATATTATAGGATCAGGATTAATTTAATTCCTTCACCGATGATGGTCATAGAATTGGAGGAAATCTATAAATATGAAAGGTTTAGATTTATAAATCAAGAATTATCTTTACAACTTGAATATTCCATTTTAGACAAAGAGGAAGAAAGTTCACGGACATAGATTCTATAATACAACAAATATTAGATGATGAAATCTCAATATAAAGATATTATCAAACCTTATTTTATAGTTAATTATTTAATGGAATATATCAGAACTTTTTATAATGAGTTACTATCTCAACATCAACATATCCTTTTATATTAGAAGGGACATGTAATCACCATTAAACTTTGGGTTAAATATGTAATATAATACTTACATATTGTTCCTTTTTGTATAGTATAGATTTCTTGGGCTTTCTCTTCCTCAGATTATCTTACTTTAACCCTTAATAGAGGATTAGATAGTGTATATAAATTTTATTATCTTTGTATGAGTATTAGATATTTATATACCAAATAGTCATTTTGTAAAAGGTCTGTTTATTTAATATTCTTGTTCTATGCCTATCCAACTTTTATGATTTGTCCAGTAAGAACGTAATCCAACTGGGAAATGTTATGCAAAAATGACATTGTACCAAAATTTTTAATTACCAACAATAACAGACGATTCTTAATCAAATAAAACAGCTTATGAAGATTATTGTGTTGAAACTAAAGGCTCTAGAATAAAATAGAATGAATCAATAAGATTTTAACCAATAAGCATGAATCTTACAGCAAAAGCATCTCTATAGTAGAATTATTACCAACAAGATACTTCACCACCTGGTACTTAAATAGGATATCCAAGTTTCCTAATGGGTATACTAACAGATATCCCTAAAATACATACAGTGGTAAATTATAACAAATGATGATATTCGACACTCATTTCCAAACATATATAAGGAACATGAACTAATCGATAATAGATAATATTTTCTCACTACTTTCTATACATCACTTTTATAACTTTACATTATTACTTTTATATAACTTCTATATAACCAGAGGGACTTTACTTCTTCTATATTCACAACATAATAATAAAGATAGATATAAAAGTGTAAATAAATTCAAAATAAGATATGCAAACAAGATGTAAGATGGGGGGGGGGTTTTTTGGGTTGTTTTTTTTTTTTTTTTTTTTTAAGACCTTATGCTTATATATACAATAGTGTTTTTATATATACAATTATTAATGGATTTTTTCTCTATGTACGACAATATTATAACCAAACAGTTTCATCGACATTTAGTTTTATCTAAACGATAAATGTTCGATTTATATTGTTTGTAATCTGTTAAAATCTCACTGTTCTATCTATCTTATTCTAGAATATTATAGTTCAGCAGGAACTTTATCTTCTAAAGCTTTGGTCATACCCCGTGGATAAGCCCTTGATACTCAATTTCCAGACCAAAAATATCACACTGATTAATGTATTGAGCACCATTATTTACAATTTTAGTTTCAAACTGTTATTGGAGTTGAGAAATAACCATATTGGTCATTTGACGATTGTTGCTTAATAAAACCATATCATCTACAAAAAGATATGGCAGCACAATTGAATAATTTATTTTCTGATAAAATACACAAGGCTATCCTGGTATAAAATTCACATGGCAACCATTCACAATATAGTTAGTTATTTTCTTGTACTAATTAGCACCAGATTGTTTCAAACCGTAAAGTGATTTCTTTAATTTATGTACTGTGTTTCGTAATCCTAAATGGAGTGGAGAACGAATGTACAATTCTTCTTCTAAAGTAACATATAAGTAAGCTAATGATATATCTAGTTGGATAATGTCATAGTTACTCTGTAAGACTATTGATAGACATGACATCAAAGCATAATGATGAACCGTACTCGACACTAATTCTTGTTGATATGTTGATGGCTTTTGTTGATCGCCTCTAGCAACTAATCTACACTTGTAGCCTCCATAAGGTTTAACAGTAAATATAAACATTGAGTTAATAACTTTAGATTTGTCAACTTCTGCAGCATTAAGTGTTTCTACCGACCATATACCCATTTTTAACAATTGAGATATCTCCCTATCGTAAACAGCTTTATGTTTCCCCTTTTCGAGTAAGTACTTATCGAATGTGATTGCTTATGGATATTGAATTGAACCATGTTAGTAACTCAAGTGTATCTATTAATCTTTTTTCAACTAAAGACAAGGTTCACCGTAAATTTCTACCAAAGTCGGTTAGAAACAGCAATAAGAATAAACTTGGTTTTTCGTCAATGCATTGTTTCAATTGTAATAAAAAAGGACACGATGTACCTATACGACCTTTTTTATTATAATTTTTGGTCATCAGAATCAATATTTACTTGATTTGCTGTGTGGTGAGTTGCTGCAACTTAGTTTACTACATATGTTTTTGTACTCTTCCTATATTTACCAAATGAGGCCTTTGTTCTTTCATCCTTTCCCCCCTTTTGACGTTCTTTCAAACTAACATGTGTTTAGGTATTTCATGATAAGTGTTTTTTTTTGGTCTTTATTAGATTTTCTACCAATCAAGACACTATTTTCAACGTAGAAACTACCAACTGGGATGTGTGCTACTTTGGAAGAAGAATCAGTGGCATGTGGAATAGGTGAAGAGGCATTATCAATAGGAGCAGTACTTGAAATACATGTAGACTCAACAAGAGTTAAATGTAATTGAGTAGTATCATTAATATCTATAGGAGGAACAGGTTCATTGACATCGCTTTGGGGTCAAAATATTGTCGGCAAAATATGGATCAGAAAAAGAGGACGATGACGTAGATGGTGTAGTGTGAGTAGGTCAAACTGTATGTTCTGTACTGTCAGGGGGTAGTTCGTAAATTTTACTGGTTTGTGGAGTAGACTTTTCAGTGTTTGTCATGAAATCGGTAATTAAATCATCAAATATGGTTTCATCATATTCTTCATTTGGGTCAATATTGACGTCATTTTTAATAGCAACAAACTTAGACGAAGACACCACCCTCCATTTTGTTGGAATATAAAATAAATAACCATAAGATTCTACATCTGGAACTAGAGCAAAACCTTTTTTTGTCTCTGACATGCAATTTGGAAGCAGTTTTGTTGAGGTTTATAATAGCAAATTGACCAAAGGGAAACAATGATTTCGAATCAAGACCTAAAATGCCTACTTTAGATCGAGGGAGGTCCTTCATAGAATTGTTTTACATAGAATTATGAATAATAGTAATATATTGTACCGCATAATACCATAGATGATGGAGAAGTTTAGCACTATTCATAATAGTACGACAAACATGTAATAATGATGAGATTGAGTCTTTCCGCAACACCATGCAGCTTGGGAGTCACCTGTATCTGTGTAGACAATTTGAATCCCATTTTCGGAGAGAAAGGTTTTCACTACAGTATTGGTATATTCAGTACCACGATCAAATTGAAATTTCAATACAGAAGTATGGAATTGTCGCTCAATAGTGGCAATAAATGACTTGAGGATATGGAGTATGGTTGCATCATCTTTCTTTTTCAATAGATAGGTCCACTTGAACTTGGATGCTTCGTCAGTAAAGGAAATAAACCATTCAGGTGTAGAAGCCACTGTTACAGGTCCGAATAGATCGGAATGTATATACTGGAATGGTTTAAATTTCTGTTGATATTGCATGCATGAACCAACTATATGTGGGCGTTTACAACCTTTGCCCTTTAAATAGTCATGACATGGGAAATTAGAAAGATTTGACCAATCGATCTCATCCAAGGTAATGTTCTGGAAGGTCTTGTTCTTAATTGAACTATAAATTGATTGTACATTTACATGAACCAATATGCGATGAATAAGATCGAAAGGAAATTTATCTTCCAACTCATTGACAGACTTTTTGTTTATATGTAATGAGAATACAATATGGTAATTTGATAACAAATGTAACCCATTATAAGTGTCAATTTTAGCACCAACATCACCATTTGCACCTTCTATTGTGTGAAGATGTTCATTTGAGTATAAATGGTTGGAACGGAGATTATTAGTAGACAATATAGTATGATCAATGATGGGGGTGTAAAATGCATAAATTTTAATTTGTTTGCCATTTAATGCTTTAATAATTAGGTCACTCTCTTGATCATAGGATATATCAGTGTTGAACCATGAAATAATTTAGATTGAGTCAGGACGAGATTGTACGTAGATTATGTAACATCTCTTTACGTTTGACAAGGGTAACTATAGCACCAGAATCTAGCATCATATAGTGTTCTGGTTCTAACGTAGTTGAAAGAGGCCTACATAAATTCGGATCTATTGGATTATCTGGATCAGGAGAAGACGTACCGTTAGAAAAAATCTTAACTTGGCTAACCTTCTTTGGTCGAGACTTGTTGGATTTGGCCTTTGGTTTCACTGAAGAAGCATTAGTGGTTTTGGGGTTGGAAACAACAGCTGGATTGTTTTTACATTTCTCTGTTGATGGATTCTTAAAACATAGTTTTTTGAAATAAGAAGATAGAGAAGAATGCGGATCAGCAATGATAGAGACGCTCTTATAGTATTGATATTCTCTCTTAATGGAGTAAAAGATATCATTTATGGTATATGGAGTGTCACTTTTTAAATAGTGTTTGAAAATGGATTCATGATTTTGCAGATCCATTAAATGTAATTGATCAAGTAAGCTATGAAGATAACTAGTAATTTGAAAAACCGAGTAATTGCCATTACATTTCAAAGACATAATGGTATTGATGATAGTATTGACATTACTACGTTCAACATCGTATGTCATAGCTTGACAAATAACGTCCTAAAGGTGCATTTGTTTTTGAAAACATTTTTGGATCCATTCTGGATAACTGTTTTGGGGAACAAGTGAAAAAAAATAAATGGATCAAACCTTGGGGCTCTTCAGGCGTTGATTCCCTGAGTGTATGATCATGTGAGTCAGGAACTAAATCTTTTAGACCGGAAACATTCAAACATTTGATCAGATTATGAACCCGAGAGTTAAATAAACCAACACTGGAGCAGTAAAATAAAGGTATTTGTAAGTATGGAGTAACACCAGGTGGTATTAGAGTATTATAAAAAAAGGAGTTGTTAGGCGAACCTGAAGACAAAGATTAGTTGGGGTTCATTGGATGAGGATAAACAAACATCTGTCTATAGAATGAAAATAGCATATAAGCAAAACCAGCAGGTCGTTGAAAGCCATTCATTGCAATATGAGAACCAAAAGATGGACCTGGAGAACCAGCATCAGGGTAGGATTGCTTACCATCCTGAACAGTCTTGTTAGGCATGGAAGAACAGTATGGAGCGGATTGCTGGTCTGGAGTAAAAGTGTTTCCAGATTTCCTTGAAGGTGGGTTAACATCCGTCGTACCATTTAGGTTAGATTCTAACTGAGGATTTGAAGTGATGTTAGAAGCAGTGGAAGCATCTTGACTGGTATTGTCATGTTGTAATTTAATACCAGCGCCCATGGAGAGATTTACAGCACTAGGAGTACTAGTATGTCCAGAGAGAAATCTATCATGTGGGGAATATTTACAATTTATCCATTACCTACAAGCATCCATTCTCAACAACTAATATCTAAAGTTTTTTTTCTTGTAGATAGGTTTTTTTTTAAGTTACACGCATGTATATCCAACGTTATGTATAAAAACCACGTATATTGAATTTAAATATTATGCATTTAGCGTCCAACATCCAACTTTTTTTTCCATTAATAATGGTAAAAAAAATTAACAACAAAAAAATCAACTAAAGAATAACAAAAAATGTGAATAAAATAAATGAATAAATAACTATAATAGATAATCCATGATGCAAGATAACTTAATATCCCAACAAACGTTCTATGATCATATTGTATCGTTGCAATTCCAAGAAAATCCTACGAATGAATTTGAACTATGTTACTCTTTTCTCTTGAATACCACCATTTAATAGCGATATCCGATTTTGACTCACTTATCACATTCCATAATGTATCTATTATCTCATGATAATGACAATCATCAAAAAGTAATGTCTTTGATAACTCATCAATATTCTCTAACCAATCGATTAAATATTTTGCATTAATGTACGGTATTTGATATACAATACATTTCAGCAACGTGGTTCGTAATTGAATCATTCTTGCCTTATTAATATTAGTATTTATATCTAAATTTATTAGTCTTCGATACATGTTATGTAACCATTCTCTTTGAAAATCATGTTTATATATGGACAACCATTGCACAGAACCACCAATTTTCTGTGCAATAATATATAGCTGTTCCTCTGTAAGTAAATTCACAATATATTGATTAAAAGATTGATTCACATACGGTAAAATATTAGATAACTGCCATTGTTGTATGTTTGAATCTGTTGTCATCATTGATAATAATCGAATAATTACCGAGTGCGATACTTCTCTTATTTCCGTATATGGAGAATTCAAAGTGTCATTTAAGATTATTGGTTCAATTACAGATTGTATAACCAATCTTAAATTAGATGAACAAATTGAAGTTATTGTATTTTTAATAAAATCTAAAATGAAAATCATCTTGGAGTCGTTAACTTTATTTGGATATTTTGAGTTCTTTGAAACATATCCTAATAATTTTTGCAAAATTGCATTATAATGTTGTTTTGAAGGGTCATTATTACAACTTTGAATTATCTCTAAACATAAAATATTATAAACCATTTCATAACTTTGGAAACCTATTATTCCAAAATCTAATGTTATGAAATGTAAATTAAATAAAGATTCTAATAATTGTATAAGGATATCATCCTCATTTAATGAATTTCCATTTTTCAAAATTTTACTATTAGATGTTAATATTGATTTAAATACTAATATCAAAGTTAGTAATATATTAGAAAAAAATTGATTGGAATATGATATATTGGGTGTACCTCCGTATTGTTGATGGTTAGATAATATTTTACACTGATAATTTAAAGTTCTTAGTATCTGTCTAATAACCTTCAAATCTGTACGAGGTATGCAATTCTGTAAATTTAGAGCAATACAATTTACTCTTTTATTTAAGTAGATTGGATACTTAGAAGTGTTGGTCATATATTTGATTATTATACTAATTGAAGATTTACTTAACACATTCCAAGGTAAATTTTTGTCATAACTTGTAAAATTTGTGGAATAAGTCACTGTGGAATACAATGTTACTAAATAATCTATAAGATCTTCATATTTTGTGCTAACATTATTTGTATTGGACATTTTAAGGAATAAATTCAATGTATGAATGAAGAAAGGTATAAAATATGTTTCTCTCCATTTTTTATATAATCTCTGTGTATTTGTTCGATCATCAATATAAAATTTATTTTGAAGAGATTCGTATACATTCTCGGTTATAAGAATTCCACTCAGCATAGCCAGTCTTGGTAGAGTCCATTTCCTATTTATATTGTGAATAACAGAATCCCATATGTTGTAAAATATTGAGATTGAAACAGTTGGTTCCGAGATTGAAAGCTTTGATAAAAAGATTGATTGAACGGTCTCTTGTAACTGAAAGGGATCATCTAGCAAAGTAACATTTTCTACGTGGAAAAGGCTAAATACAAGTAATTCCAGTTGTGGAGTATCTCTGATCCTAGGAATATAATAAACCAAATTATTCAGTATATTGTCCTTATCCTTTTTACTGAACTGTATATCCTTCTGTTGCAAAATGTTAATTAAATGGTCAATATCATTGGCATGCATCTTATCAGAAAAAAACAAAAAAAAGAACACAATGCTCTAAAGTTTACTCAAACCTGTCGCCCATACGATGATAACATTCAAACTGGTGGACTAAACTTCCTTCTTATACTCTTCCACTGTCTTCCTCTATACGGTACGTACACATACACCTTGGCAATATATCACATGGCTTCTTCTTTTGTCTAATGATTGTCAAAAAAGAGACAGAGACTGTCTAGACGCAGGGTTAGGGTTTGTTAGGGTTTCCCTGATAATTTTCTTCTCTTGCAGGAAAAGAAAAAGTGGAATGTCACCCTTTGAATATTCTACCACTTATTATATATATATATATATATATATAGTGTATATATATATATATACAGTACAACCTAAGGATGTAGGATTATGCCGTTATCAGAATAGGTTAATGGTAGTTTGTTAAGAATATGGGTGGACTAGCACTCTAAGGTAGACTTCGGATCAATAGATGCTATTTTGAAGTCATATAAGTGGGACTTATTAATCATTTAATACATATACTGAATACATAACGTAGCTGACAATATAGAAATAAAAAGTAAGATGTCTATGGAAACCCCTGTTGGACTAAATGATTATCCAATAACACGTTTTTGTATGATTACTACAGTGGTCGTTCCTGTGATTGCTGCAGTTACCGATTTAAAATATATTTTTCTACTATATTTTAATCCATTTATTAATGACTATCATCAATACTATCGATATTTAATATTGCAATTGTCATGTGTCAATGAGAGTGACGTAATATTGTTGGTTCTAATATGGTACAATTTTAGACATTTAGAAAGATTGTTCGGCTCTTATAAGTATTTAAATCTATTATCATTACTGTGGTTCTATACCACATTAATCGTACCTTTTTTACATATAATGATTAATATATTTATTCCAAATCTTTTTGGATTCAAACTTTGGAATAGGTTACCATCTGGCCCATTACTGTTAATATTAGGGTTATACCATTTCTTTAAACAGTATACACCAAAGATTTACAGTTTCCAAATCTTACTTTATGCACCACCTATTAACCTCTGGGGCAAAGGAACCAATATAGTTACTTCAAATTCTGAATCTAGTGAAAGTGACTTAATATCAAATAGAAAGAAAATAATGTTGACATTATCTGACCAATTTATTGTTGATGCAATTGTTATATTACTTGTTTTAAATAATGGAGTAGTTGGCTTATATGTTGGTTTTATTAGTTGGATAATAGGTGTTTTAATCGACAAAAAGTTACTTTTAGGTTTAGATCATTGGAGAATACCTTTGATAGGACATATCTTAGAGAATAAATCCAGACTAAATCAAAATACTCCAACAGAAAGTTCTAATGAAAGAAGATCAGCTCAAGAACAAGACATGATCAGTGGGGAAGAGCGTGACTATAATTCTGAAAACTCCTCAATGAATATTAATAATATTGCATCAACAGCAAATTTCCAAGGCAATAACAATAATGATAACAATACCACTACTAATAGTAGATTAAATAATGAAATTAATGACCAATTTGCAGAAAACGATGATCCCGCTGGAGACGAACCTGTACGTCCATTACGCCAACAATTTTTAGATGTATTTAGAAGATAAAAGAATAAAATGAATAAATTACCTCTCGACTTCCTCCAAAATAATATAAGGTCATTAAGGTTTGATACTATTTTGTTTCCACAAGTTAACCGAACTGTACAAAATCTCTAAATAATCGAGCAAGCAAAAAAAAACAAAGTTAAGCTGAAGAAAAGCGTGTTTGAATCCAGTTTTCTTCCTGTTCATGTCATCATTACAACATATAATTGTGTAGAAACTTACAAAAGAAAGTAACATTCAGATTGATGTCTCTACTTAGAAATAATAATAATATTTTTAACGTTATTTTTATATGGAGGGCAAATGACAACAATGTCCTTCATATATAAAAGGAATATTTATCGATTCAATAGATCAAACAGAGAACTTTGATCTCTTTCAGAGAATTGACCCATTCTTGAATAATCGATAAAACTAACAAATTATATGCTGCAATAAAGAGAGATATCCTACAAGAGACATACTCATATTAACTAAACAAATCATATAAACAGTAATTATTCAGTTCTTCTACAGATAATATATAAATAGTACCCTGTATAACGATTAGTGTACGTAGATAAATATAAGAGATCAATATATGGGAAGGCATGGAATGTTACCAAACTAAAAAGTTTGCAAGATCGTCTACAGTGACATTAATACAATGTATCTGCGACGTCTCTAATCTTTGAGATACCAGACAAAACCTGAATATTCTATCAACAAAATAGATAAATCTAGTTATAGGATTAAAAATATACAAATAATAATAACTAGATTAAGTAGTTAATATACAAAAAACTATATATTTCATTTCTTGCGCATCTGTCTATAACATTCTCTAGTCCTTGTCACAGTAGCCTCTCAAGATACCATTATATCCCGCAAGTTCATACGCCACAAATAAGATCTTCTTAGACGGCAACACTTTTTACAAATGAATTAGAAAAATTACATTAGACCTATACCACGTATCCTCGAGTATTTTAGGAAGAATTTCAACAAATACTTTGCAATGGAACTTATTTACATGAATATAGATATCCTTATACTCTAGGAGTATATTCTAAAATAAAAATCATTTAACATACAATAGAATAAGTTTAATAAAGTTGTACCATAATTCTGCTAGATAATAATAGGTAGCCTAATCGTCATTTCACAAAGTTAAGGAAGTTGAACAAAAACATTTTGGACACTTTCTTACAAAATACTTAGGGTTTGATTGAAACTAATTATTCTTCTTTGATAAAAAAAGGTATTTACCGTTAATATCTAAATCTTTCATAAATATATGATATCAAATTTGTTAAGCTTAAGATCAGTCAACTTTATAAATAAATAAAAGAAGATGGTTAATTTTTTCATATTTTTCCAGGTTAAGATGTTTAGTCTTCAAGAACAATCAGTATTATAAAATATGTGACATATTTTCTATCCTATCATCTTAAAATATAATGTATCTCGACATTGAAAAGGTAATAGATAAAACTGTACTAAATAAGATAAAAGAATCTCGACTAACAGGTGCAAACGTAATGTTAATGTTCTTTACTTATGATGTTGAAACTAACTGAATTTACTATAGTAACGTTTACCAAGGATGGTTACTGGAAGTTTTGACTTTTGTAGTATTCTCAACTATATAAGGATGGATTGAGGTACAATTTTGATTATTTTTTTCGCTTTGACATGCTCGTATTAAGCAAGAAAAAATGAAGATATTGGTCTATTCTAAAGATCAAGAAGTTCATGCACAACATCTACAGTTAGTGTTAGACACATTCAGAAAAGTAAGATTGTATATCAAAGAGGCTAAAACATGCCTGCTTCAGACAGATATCAAATGGTTAGGACATTGTATTGATGCCTCAGGTACTCAGGTGGACCCAGACCATATACAAGATTAGCTCAACATTATTATTGAAAGGGTATGCAAGTAGATGTGACAGATTGTGTCACCCTTTACAAGGAGATGTTACCAGGTTCTGGAGTCATGTCTTATTTCTTCTGAATTACTAAATATTTAGTCGCTGCAAATTCTTGATTGTGAGGTCACGTTCAATAGCAGAAGCATTTTCTCTGCTCATTCAGGACAGAGCAATACTCATACTCGACGTGTCATCCATTCGTTTATCAAAAGTTGCCTTGAACTTTGTGGTAAACACTTTGACGTCTTCTGCACTATTTAAACGCATGGCGAGTAAGTTACACATGATCATGTTTGGATTATCTAGCATTAAATAACATGACTTACTCACTATACGTTTAAATAGTGCCGAAGACGTCAAAATGTTTACCACAAAATTCAAGGCAACTTTCGTCAAAAGGATAGATGACACTTTAGGTATGAACGTTGCTTTGTTCTTTATGAGCAGAGAAAATGCTTTTGCTATTGAATGTGATCCAACAATTAGGACGTAATAATACCATATTTCTATTATTACCAAAGTTACATCATATGCCACTGTTTAATACTACTCATTCATTAATATTTCTACAGAACGACAATAAAATGAGATATATTTAATGTAAATTCTTTGTTACTACCAAAACTGGAGCATGTTAACATTACTCATATGGTTACTTGGCTGTATTTAAGAATTTTGTGATGTACAGAATTAGCTTACATGTTCGTCTCATTAGCAAACATTAATGATTAGCTATCTTCTTCCTGTAACAATAAACAACCAACAATAGATAATATCGCTATTATTTTTGAAAAAACCACATAATGTGTTCTCCACATGTGAATAAATTCACACCTGAAAAATAACTGTTATTACTGGAAATAAGAAAAAACAACTGATGAATCATATAAACTCTGTCAGTACTTATGATTAATTACACCCCAAATGATACATATACGCATCCTACTTTAAGTTACTATTTTGTTTTTATTACGTAACCATGTGGCTTATGTTTCTCCAATTTTCATTTATTTTTTTTTCTTAGAAAAAAACCACTGTCCTATTTTCCGGTAAGTCCGAATCTATAGATAACATCATTATAGAGAAGATATATAGATAAATGTGGATACATATACATATTAGATTACAATTTATTTACGCTGTGATACTAGACTTGGTGATTTGGTTTAGATTAACAGTAAAAGAAAGCAGCATAGCAGGACAACAATAACAAAAACACTCAGAAAAAAAACAATTGAGAAAAATGATACCGTCACCAACTGATACTGAAGCTTTGGCTAATAGAATCAATCTACACACAAGAGATGCTCATAATAAAGTGGATACCAGATTATCCATAAAGATGGCCTTTGTTATGAGACATGACTTTATTTACATTGATATCTTGAAAAATTTTTATTTAATATTTACCACTATTGAACAAAATATTGATCATATTTTAACTTATGAATGTGACGATGCTCAATTTTTGAAAGCTCGTCAGATATTGAAACAGTTCTATATGAATGAATTTAGAAGATCTGAAAAGATTGCAAAAGATTTAGCTTTTTTCGGAGTGGATACTAAACAATTATTACAGGATAAAATAGAAGAAAATTTACCACCTAAGTTAAGTGAATTCCTCGAATATATTGAATATAACGTTAAGAAAGATCCATTAACCGTATTGGCATATTGTCACGTCTTATATTTGGCACTTTTTGCTGGTGGAAGAATCTTTAAATCCTCATTTATGAGAAATATAGGATTTTTGGGTAATTATAAATCTGATTTACCCCAACGTGAACTAATAATGAGAGCAACCAATTTCTTTCAATTTGATGAATCTGCTCAACAAGAGACAAAATTGAAATTAAAATATAAAGAAAATTTTGAATTGTCAACAAGAAACACGTTAACTGAATCAGAAAAATTGATGATTATCAATACATCACGAGATATATTCAGGTATGTTTATAATATATTTGAAGAAATTAGTAAACTTAATCGTGATAGGTTATTATCCTTTAAAGATTTCAAGATTATAAGTTTCCTTTTAGATGAATGGAGATATGATAAGGACAACGATAAGTCAAAGTTACTTAAACTACTCTTTTTCATTATCAAGTATGCAATAATAATATTGTCAATATTCATCATATGGAAACTAGCCAAGTTAGTTCAATCTTTCATTAAATAATTGAATATAAAATCAAACCAATAAAAGAAAAAAAATAAAGCAGTATTAATTTTTATTAGTCATCAGTATAGATATTCATATCAAATATTCATTTACTTAACTTATTTCCATTTTATATTATTTTTTATTTTTTTTAAGTTACTTTATTAATTAGCATATTGATATACATATATACAAGGGGTTGTTATTTATCACTATGTATTATTATTATCAGTAGTAATAATAAGTGTAGAATAGAATGAAACAACGCAATCTATCTTATTAATACATATAGTGTTCATAATTTCATTATTTCCATCGTTTTCTCCTCTTTCTTTCATAGACAGTTAAGAATATGAACATGAATATTATTATTATAGCTATAATATTTTTGTAATACTTAAGATTATTTCTTTTGACCTTGGGATATCTTTCTCTTTAATGCTTTCTCTCTCTTTCTTCTTTTTCTTAATTTATGTTTCTTCATTTTCTTTCTTCTCTTTCTTAAAACCGAATCCAATTGCAAAGTTTCATCGTTTTGAATAGAAGGATCACAAATGTGATTCTGAATAATATCTCTACACGCAATATTCTTACTAAAAGTATGATTAACGATATTCCCCCGGTTACTTACTAATTGTGACAATTTAGAGGGCATTTGAGGTACATAATTTCCCCTTACAGTGAGTTCATGAAGATTCATCATCATTAATGACATCAGATTATTGTTATAAACAGAAGTGTGATTCAATCTAGTACACATATTTCTAACGCCATTGAGTCTACCTAATTTAGGTCCTAAACTACAGAACTTCTGGATTCCTATTAAAAAATTGCTCATTTTGTAAACATCCAAACTGTAATAATGTTAAATAGAACAATACTAATCAGACCTGAGTGAGGAAGAAATAAAGCAACAATGATCTGTTAACTCTGTTCAACTACACAACAAAAATTGTAACCGTATTACAGATCTATATTTGTAAACAGTATCTGATGAAGAAACAATTTGTTTCAAGAGCCTGTATCCACATATATACAAGAGGGAGAGGAGAGAATACTTGACCTTTAATGCATATCCCAATTTATTTTCTTTGTATTCTCGTTTGTGCTTTTAAATTTTTTTTCCAGTTTCTCAATTTTTTTTTTTTCAGATCCTTCGAGAAATTTGGGCAGTTTCCTATTTGGGAATGCTGCGAGGGGTAGACGAAAAATGGAGAGGAAGCAAATTGCTGAAATCGAATTTTAATGTTGGAGCAATCAAAAGATGATGGACCTTGGTTATTTGAATAGTTGAAGGTTCAAATAGTTAAGGTAGATTCATCGTTTTCTTTGTCTTTGGAAGGTGTAGAGGAATTAAAAGAAAAAAAAAGTCACGTGAAGTAATTCCCAAAAATAAATTATTTGAGATCATCCAATCCTTTTTGATAATAGCAATTAGATCCAACTTGTGTATATCTTCCTGTTTCAGCTTTCTCTCTCTTTTTTTTTTTTTTGTTGTTGCTTCCAATTCTTAGATATATCTATTTGTTATATAAGTGCCACCTACCTGTGCAAGAATGTTTTCATCTAGAAGTATATATCTAAGGAATAAACCATTGATACCAACTTCCATATTTCCTACTTATTCTTCCTCCTCCTCTAAAATAAAATCTCATGGGTCAAGACGTTACTTGATGGGCTTTGTCAGAAATGCTTTGGGTCTAGAACCCCCACCATCTCCTACTGATCCAACTCCAGAGAATAGGTTCCATCCATGGGACCAATCTCCATGTGAAGCTTTAAGAGAAAGAGCAGCAAGGATTAAAGCTTTGGCACATTGTCCAGTTACTGGGAAAAACATTGAATACACATGTCCTTTGTCAGGTATCCCAACTCATCATTCAAAGGAGGCATGGTCAAATGATAAATATTATCATGATAATAAAATATATGAATTGTTGAAGAAAGTTAATATATATGAGCATGATTTAAGGAGTGGCAGACCATTCCCAGAATTTGAGTTTCCACAAGAACAAGGTTTTGATAGAATGGTTAATATGACTAATTGGGATCTATTTTTTTACACAAGAGGATTTTATTCAATGGATACTGAATTTCAATTGGCTGCTGTTACAAAAATGTTAAGTTATCCAATCACCATAGCTTCTCTTCTATCTCAATTCTCTCCATATTCATTAAATCCAAAGGGTCCAATAACATTAGAAGGTCTTAAGTCTTTAGCTGCTTTAAGGTATACATTATACTCCAACCAAGCAAACTATAAGTACAGTAATGATAGTACTCGTAGCAATGGCACTAGTTCTTTTTTAAACAGGTCCGACTCAGATAATGGTAGTTCTTTATTGAAAAATAGATCAATGAGATTATTTATCCTTGGTGCAAGAGCCGAATCTCAGTTACCTGGTCATGTTTGGAAACAATTACAATATCTTTTCCCAAATCAGAAATTTGACATTATATTTATCGGACCAGAATGTTATTTTGATAGAAATAAACAAGAGTATATCAAATCACCAATGGGGTCTCCACCAATTATAAGCAAGATCGATGAATCCTTAAGATTAATTTATTATACTGATTATTTCCACGTATTTCATGAATCTCAGGATTTCTTCCCATATGATCCATATTTTGATTGTTTCTTCACTTTCCATCCTGGATTTGCATCTCCAGAGAACGCAGATCATTGGGTAAATAAAACTATTCCAGCTTTACTAGACACCAAATGTGCAATATTCACCACTGGGTTTGACAAGAATGATTTAATGAATGACATGAACCTATTAGAAAACAAGTTCAGTTCAGAAATGGATGTTTTAATGGATCCTGTTAAAAATGTATTCGGTAGTACTAAATGGGAATTGAATGATTTGAATCCACATGAAGTTTATCGTTTTAACATGTATATTGCCGGGTTTAGAGGTAAAAGATATCATACTGTTGAAACATGATTAAGAATACATCATATTTATTTATTATGAATTTCTCATCTGATAAAAACTAGTTATAACGAATAATTTGTAATTAAACTATATTCCGTACATGATTTTACAACTATAACTACGACACTTGTATACAAATATTTACGTATAAATTACATGTTAATAAATAAAATAAATAGATATTTGTATTAAGATGATAAAAAAAGGAGGTGACTGGGTTCTTTATATGTTCTTTTGAATCATCAATACACAACACATTTGTACCACTTCACTACGAATAGTATCATTAGTCTTTTCTCTCTATTTTTGTTTTTCTCAAAGATTCTCGAGACATTTAAACAAAAAAAAAAATAGAAATGAAAGAAGTTAACAATTTGAAAAAAAAAATAAGGGACTACCTTTTCAAATAAAAAGAACTATACTGACAATATTTTTATATTAATAACGAGTATCTAGTTTTATCGAGCAATCTAGAAGGATATAATCCGTTTATAAAGGAGAAAAGGGAAAGGAAGGAAAAAAATGACTGTAATTAGATATTTAGTCCCTCGTTTCAATGGCTCTACTAAATCTCAAAAACTATTGTCAAATTTTGGATTAATTAGGTCTTATCATCCCTTATCCTCAGAATATAATCAACAAGATACTATATTTGAACCACTAACGTATAAAGTTGATTCTATTCAATCAAAGGTTTTATCATATTGTTTGAAGGAGAAAGTCCCCAAGTATGGGTTTACTGAAAAAGCACTAGTTTCTTCAATTAATGATCTTGGCTATGATTCCACCATGTTAAGTATAATTGGTAGTCCCAATTCTCCATCAATCTTCCATTCTTCTCCAGCTGTTATGGAATTATTGAAGTATAATTTAGTGACTAAAAGATATAATATGATAGATCCCGATTTACGCCAGGGATTAATTAACAAGAAAGATATACCAAGTTTGGAGAGTCTTTTACTTAGAAGGTTGGAAATGGATAAACAATTGGGTTCTAAAGCATTAACTGAGCTTATGGCACAGTTATCTGTACCAAGCCAATTATTGTTGGAAGTGGCATTGCCAGAATTATTTAGATTAGCAGATGATATGATTTATTTTTCAAATGAAAGGGATCATACAGATATTGCTTGGTATACAAAGAGATTAGGTGTTAGTTTGACATACGTTTCAAGTAAATTATTTATGAGTCAAGATAAATCGAATAATTATGAAGACACAATGGATTTTGCTAAGTGGAAATTAAACAAAATTATGACCTTGGGTGATTACTATAACAATATTGAAGAATATGCATGGTATACTGTCATGACATCATATAATTTAATTAAATCCCAATTATCAAAATATTAATTAATTTTATGTTCTTAACACCTATATAAATATATGATATAATATTAAATGGTACGGTGTAACATAATTTTTTTTTGTAATTGAATTTCTTTCACCATAGAATATTATTAATATTACATTCTTTGTATTTGTATTATTGTTAGTTTTTATATATTAGTATGTAAATATTTTGAATATTCAAGACAAATATATTTATATACATATGTACCTATGCATACAATTATGGTTGACGAGATTGAACCAATTGTGATTTAACTTTTTCTAGTTCTTCTTGTTTCGTTTTGATACTATTCTCGCATCTTTCAATCTCTTGATTGATAAATTCTAATCTTTTTTGCACATTCAAATTAGCTTCACTTGTCTCTATTGGTAACAACACATTTCCAGTTAATTTATATATTTTTGAATCATCCTTTAATGAATTAAATTCCTCTTGAACAATCTTATTTTCTTGTAACTGTGTCTCTAATTTCTGTCTCGCAAGAAGAAAATCTTCCAATTCACTTTGAATCTTTTGATATTTTGCAGTAATCTCGGACATCGTCTTCTATATTGGTATTATGTTTATTGTTTTCTTCTTATTAATCAACTTAATGGTATTTCCAACTAATTAGACAGATCTGTTGAACGGTAGTTGGTAATATCTTCTACGTATATTCCTTACGCTACTATTAGTAATCGTACTACCATCAACTTTCACTAAACTCTGCATTCAAGTAAAGTAAAGTTTCCAAGAATCAAATCTTACTTTTTCCACATTTAAATTTTCCATTGAAAAGTAAAAGTGGAAATATGAGGTGAATTTATAACATGCATATATATCCATCCATCTACCTACACATATATACATATTGACATAAATCTATACTTGCCTCAAAGAATAAACTTTATACATATGTATACATATAAGTTATATCCTAAGAACAAAATTGTGTATCAAATATTCCATTAGAAGAATACCTAATTTAAACCTTATATAGTTTTAAAAAAAAAAGAAAAAAAGAACGTTTATTATTAATTATAACTCCCTATAATTATGCTAGTATGTGTCTTCACAAAATTTACCTTTTTCCTGCAAATATTTGAATATCTCAAACGTTATTCGAAGATTGTTGGAACGTTAATTTTTTTTACAAGTACCATTTAGAATACTAACACATATATATATATGAGGATTGTAGGTGTGTATGCGTCTCATGCTTACATATATAAATGCACTATTTATTATTATTAGTTCAAACAATGGAGTGACTTCGTGGAACCAAGACATGAATTAGATTTTCCAATAATAACATCAAACGATGAATCTCTTCAAAAACTACCATTACCTGATATTACAATCTCAAGTGATCTTGATGTTAATAAATACCAAAAAATAGTTTTAACTACAAAAGTCATGAACCCCTTATTTCATTCAATAGATTCAATTGAAAATAACATTATTGGTTACATTGAAAGCTCATTAATTATTCCCAAAGAACTATTATTAAAGCCAAGCGACTTAAGTAAAGATTTGAGTCAGAATGTTAATACATCATCGCATTCTTGGGATTATAACGAAAACTTTCCAAACCAATTTGATCCAGATTTAGACGAATCAAATGGAACCGCAAGTAATATTGATAAAATTGTTCAATTTAAATTCCCGATCATTGAATTATCGAATAATCATTCCAATGATGATAGCAATACAATATTGCTAATTTCAATAGGGGAAAATTTTCTTAAATTTTCTCCTATCTTTTCTAATATCATTGCTCAGCAATTAATTAACAGACTTTTAGATTATTCAAATGAAATAATTATCCTTGGTACATCAGATAAAATATATCAATATAAAGAAATATCTTTAAGTTCTTGTACTTTACAACCACCTGAGTTTCTTACAGGTATTTGTGCAAGCCTGATCCATTATTTGATAAATCTTAATATGGATAATTTTAAAGGTCATTTTGTCCCTAGTGAAGGTCCTACAGGTTTCGAAAAATTATCAATTATATCAATGGATACGTTAATTGATATTTCTATTAATGAATGGATATCAGTTATAGACAATGGATTGGACATCAAAAACTATAGAGACGAATGCCATCGTAATTGGAAACTTGATGGTGCCGCCATGAGTACGCAATCTGGACTATATATTTAAAAATTTTTTAGTATAAATATATATATACTATATATATGATGTAAGTGGTTTCAATTGGAGTAATTTTTTCATTATTACTAACATTATTGTCACAGTAAGCTTAATAGAGATAGAAAAAGCAAAGGTCCCAATAAATAAATAAATAAATACAGATAGACAAAAATATGTTAGGAAGGACTAGGGGAAATTCAAGTATTCTCTCTAATAGCTGGAAAGTAAGCAAATTTTGACTTCGTAGAAATGTTTTTTGTCCCTGTCCTTAAAGTAAATTAATTCATTCACAACAAATGATTGAATTGTAATATTCCTTTTTCTATTCATAAAATACTAGCAAATAAAAGAAATATCAATATGATTATAAAACTGTATATCTAAACACATAAACTTCAAATGACTGCATTTAAGAGGAGGCTATTCTTTTCTTGTGGCTATTTAGGTTTTACCAGATCTTCACATTACGTTCTTTTATATAGTACATATAGAGAGGAAGTAAGCTGATCATAGGCTTTTAAGGTGTATAACCCGTTAATACATATTTTTAATACTTTCTATAGAGTAATATACCTTACGTAGTGATACAATCATTGAGACAAGTTTCAACTGACATTTCTGATCTACATGCGACATATATAAGTAGACAAGACCTCTGAGTAAATTCACGAATTTATGAGTTTGTGAGTTCATAAGAATTTTGTTTTGCTTATAATTTTATTATATAATATACTATATATAATTTATATAGACAAACAAGCGAAGGAAGCGAAACCAAGCAACCCTAAGCAAGTATATAACTACATATCCCTAGAAGCGGTGTTTACCCTAATCCTTTTCTATAAATTTTAATAATATATTCTAATAACCCTCTATACCAACCTTCATATTTTATGGTAAAGTGTAAGTGGTAATCTCAAATAATTTAATACGAAAGTTGTAGTTAATATCTAACGGATATTATAATAATAGTTCTAAGACAGTAATTATTACAAACGGTAAAGTAATTACTATGCGGTCTTAACAGCAAATATATTAAACGGCTATTTTATTCAGCTATATATAATAGTTATTCTTATTATTGTTGTTGTTATTCTTATATATTATATATAAATATTATATAGAGAAGAGTGAACTGTAGATGAGACTTGAATGTTGGAGAAGGTGTCCTTTATATATGTTTTTAGACATGGTGATGGCTTGGACGGCTAACTAGTAGATAAACAATAGACAAGCTATGTTAAGTTGATATTAGCTAAGATACAGTTCAGATCTGGATAATAATTAATGTATTTGTCAGCAGCATGTTGTATATAGTGGGAGTTGCATTAGATAATACGGTGGCGTTTATTATTTGTATTTGTCAGCATCATTTTATCGACCACTATAGAAAAACATATTTGTCAGCGACTTTAGAAAATGGATTTATCAGCAATTTAGAAAAACATATTTGTTAGCAACGTTCCATTATAAAACAACTTCTGTTGTGAACTGACTTGATATTAGGGTTTAAAATGAAAGTCGATTAGGGTTTGGTAATTAGGGTTATATGATGTTTGTCAATTAAATTGTTCTGGTTTGAGACAAAAAAGTTAGGGTTTGTTAAAGAATTCCAGGTTGATTTTTCATAAGAAGAAGCACCTAGAATGTTACTGTAGTTAGTGGTCATGATTAAATGTCAAAGTTATTGGTATATATTTTATTATTACAATTCTTCAATTTCTTTATATAGTGTACATAAAATAAATATATATATAAATAAAATATAGTTGTTTAAAATATTCAGGGATAAATCATAATTACTGATTCTTTTCCTTCTGATGTTTGTTCTTTATATATTTGTATTATTGGAACAAACAATCTTACTTTAATGTAGTCACGTACAAGCTTGTATTTTATCGGATTTAATATTAATAATGCCTATTGATTTATATTCAATCATACTTGTATGTGAGTGTGTACACTTGTCCGATATTTCCAGCATACCACCCATAAATCAATAGCATTAACATATCTATATCTTAGTTAACCTTTTGAAATTTGTAACAGTTAAATGTTTGGTTAACATATCTGCAATATTATCATTTGTATTAATATATTTCATAGATATGTTTTTGTTGTCAACTTTCTTTGCCAATTCGTAATACGTCAGTTCCATATAATTTTATATTTGATCTTGTTCACATTATATTAATATTTAATTAATAGACATAACCGAATTGTCGTTTCATATTATAGCTTGTAGTAATAGTATTTGTTATAGTGACTAGAATGTTCATATATTTTTAAAGGGATATTCATCATCCTTTTGTTCTAATTATCATATCATATGAATAATATTTTTTCTTCTAAATCTATGAGGGTGAATCAATAAAAGATACCATGGATTCTTTTTAATTTTATCATTAATCCATGTATTATAAAATTTTGGTGATCTGTTGAATAATGCTGTAGGGGATATATTTACCAATTTATATTCTTTATATTCTTGTTTTATACCGTTATTGTCACAATTATTTATATAATTTATGACCTTGATATTTTTAATTTGACCAATTGCCACTTTAATGTTTTTATTGCTTTTAATATGCTGGCAATCTTTCTTGCTGTCTGAATATTGTATACCACCCAAAGTGGAATTGTCATTAAAATGGTTTTGTATTGAAGATGATATAGTAGATGAGTTATCACTGTATGATAAATCAGGTTTTTCTATAATAATGATGTTGGGTGTATTGTACGTGGTTGGTTCAGTAGTAGTAATAGAGGAAGTAGTTGTATGGTTGTTGATAGAAGATGCATTGTTGTGAGTGAGAGGAATTTTTGTGGCGCAGTGGATGCGCGGATTGTTTTATGTCGTGATATCACTGGATCGAGAACCAGGCGGCGCTACCATCATAAGAAGAAGCACCTAGAATGTTACTGTAGTTAGTGGTCATGATTAAATGTCAAAGTTATTGGTATATATTTTATTATTACAATTCTTCAATTTCTTTATATAGTGTACATAAAATAAATATATATATAAATAAAATATAGTTGTTTAAAATATTCAGGGATAAATCATAATTACTGATTCTTTTCCTTCTGATGTTTGTTCTTTATATATTTGTATTATTGGAACAAACAATCTTACTTTAATGTAGTCACGTACAAGCTTGTATTTTATCGGATTTAATATTAATAATGCCTATTGATTTATATTCAATCATACTTGTATGTGAGTGTGTACACTTGTCCGATATTTCCAGCAATTTTCCAATACACAGAAAATAAGAAAAAACAATAGTGAGAGATTAGTGAGACATTACTGAGACATTTGTGAGACATAAATGAGACAATATTGAGAAGTAATCATACAAACAAATATTTGATATGAGTTAAATATGAGAATTATTGACAAACATCACGCCATCCCATCAAGAATATTATCAACCCATGAATAATATATAAAGGTCCATCATCTTGTCATCTGAAAATTATATTTGTGTCTGATTTATAGTAGTATGTAGAATATTGTATATAAAAAATAAAAACAAGCAATAATCGTTTAAAGTTTCTATATATAACGTCTTTATATATATTTATTATTGCCCTACTATCCGTTCGATAGTATAATAATCGTTGTTCTAACTAACCGTTCGTTAGTGTTATTAATTAGCTATACTCTTTTACCTCAAACCACAACAACTTCGTAGTCGGAAAGGGCGTGTGGTCTAGTGGTATGATTCTCGCTTTGGGTGATTGCAGTCGCAAATATGCGAGAGGCCCTGGGTTCAATTCCCAGCTCGCCCCGTATTTTTTACTGTACTTGTGTAATATCCCGTGATACGAAGTATGGGTCTAATGTATTTTTCCAATTCATTTTGTAAAATTTTTTTTTGCAACGTGTTGTTGTCCAAGGAGAGCTTATTTGTGGCGTATGAACTTGCGAGATATAATGGTATCTTGAGAGGCTACTGTAAGAAGGACTAGACAATGTTATAGACAGACGAGCAAGAAATAAGAATATATATTTTTGTATATTAACTATTTATTCTAGTTATTATTATTATTTGTGTATTTTTAACTTATAACTAGATTTATCTATTTTATTTTTAGAATATTACGATTTACTTTTATTATAAAGAACAGAGTTATCACATTTTAGAATATTACGATTTACTTTTATTATAAAGAACATGTAATAGATGAAGATCTACTACGAGAGATATACTCTTCTAGAATGTAAAATAAGATAAATGATTCTTGGTTGTGTCCTCTATATATGATACACAAACTATACTGTATATATGAAGTAGATAAGATAAATAGATATACAAAAGATATACAGTTTATAAATATGAAAAACAAGAACGTCGTTGTCGACTAAAGAGTTTGCAAGATTGTCTACTGTGACATCAGGACACTATATGTCACAGAACAGAGTTATCACAGTAGACGTTACAGTTACTGTAAGGAACCTAACTGGAAGTCCAGTAGATACGCAATCCTGCGGGTAACACCTGAGTGTCTGGGTGGAGGATTGGTACAGCCATGTGCGCAGTGGCTCGTATATTGTATTGAACCTGATTGGAGGATTTTCAGGGAGTGATAATTATATCAGATCTTGACGAGAGGCCTTTGATTATTGAGGAATTAGGCCAGAGGTAATTATCTTATTTAAGTGTGTCTTAGTACTGATATTAAGAGGTAACTCTTAATATCATACAACGACCAAGAAGAACAAGTTACAAGTTACATCAGGGTTATTTAATTAGTTTTATATAGAGCTTAAGTAAGAGTGTTTATATTTATTGTGACATATAGTGTCCTGATGTCACAGTAGACGATCTTGCAAACTCTTTAGTCAACGACGACGTTCTTGTTTTTCATATTTATAAACTGTATATCTTTGTATATCTATTTATCTTATCTACTTCTTATATACAGTATAGTTTATGTATCATATATAGAGGACACAACCAAGAATCATTTATCTTATTTTATATTCTAGAAGAGTATATCTCTCGTAGTAGATCTTCATCTATTACATTTGGTAGCGTTCTAGTTTAAAAAGATCCAGCAGTATTCTATACAGTTATTTTATTTGTGTTTACAGATAATTACCCAATTTATTTTATCATGCCAGAAACTAATAAAGTCGCTTCCACTGTTAATTCCATGATGTCAGCTGACAGTTTGGAGACTCCCGTGGCCAGTAATGAAATGGTATCACCCTCAGTGTCAGATTCTATAGCAGAGTCCAGTAATGACAAAGTTGAGTCTTCAGATGCTACTCCAGTTTTAGGGTCCAGTGTTTCAGTCCCTCAGGAGCCACCGATTTGGTTCACCGAGTTTAGCAAGACTCTAGGGTCTACCATAGCTTCTGCAGTTACGAGCGTTTTGACTAACCAGCAGACAGCAGCCAAAGAGACACCATCAGTTGCACATCGTGAAATCATCAAGGATCTCACTAAGTTGGTTTCAAGTTACTCAGGCTTACAGACAGATGAAAAGAATGTTACTTTTTCTACCTGGGAAAGAGAACTAAAGAATTTCTTTGATATGTACCAAGAAGAAAAATTTACAGAGAATTATAAAATTCAATTAGCAGATCTAACATTGAAAGATATTGCTTTAGAATATTTTAAAGAAATTAAAATGTCAGTTAGTTCAGTTGAACAACTAATTGAATTAATGGGTAAGAGATTCGATACCAGATTAAATCAGTTACAAGTTTATTTAGAGTTACAATCCTTTCAATCCATTACAGATTTCGAGGAACTTGCTAAAGCTATTACTAAGTTAGAAACCAAGGCTCCTTCAGGGTTTCCTCAATGTTTTTACACTGCTACCTTTTTAGTTGCATTGCCACCAGAAATTAGAAGTTTTATGTTAGCAGATAATATTAAATTGACATCTCCGTGGCGTACTTGTTTAGATAGAGCTAGGTGCTATGTTAGCAATTCAGGTGTATCTATTAATCTTTTTCCAACTAAAGACAAGGGTCATCGCAGATTTCTACCAAAGTCTTTCAGAAACGGTAGTAAGAATAAATTTAATTTTTCAGCAACACGTTGCTTCAATTGTAATAAAAAAGGTCATATGGGGGCATCATGTCCTTTTGAAGATAAACGCAAAAATGGTAACAGATTAATTACCAAGAGTTCTTCTACAAATGGTGAGTCAAAAAACTACTAGAGTCCCGAATTTTAGATGCCCAGAGGACTGTACTAAGGGCGAAGTTATCAACCATTAGAAAGAATCCAGATATTTATCCACCTTTACAGAAAATAGTAAAAGTTAATAATCAAGATACAGTAATAGAATTAGATTGTGGTGCACAATCCAGTATTCTCAGTCAGGAATTGGTGGACAGGTTAAATTTGCAGACATTTCAGATAGACGGTTCTTATCAGGTTGAAGGTATAGATAAAAGTTCAACAACTATTCCAGTATCCAAGGCCACAGTGGTCCAGTTTAGTTTGTATAACCAACCAGTAGAGGTTACGTGTTTTGTATCCGACCATGCCAATCTTCAAGACCATATTTTACTAGGCTTAAATTTTATTTTTGACAATATGAGAATAGCATTGAGATGGGTTACAGAGGCTAAACCCCAGAATAAGACTCAGGAAATTATTGATAGATGTAGGTCAGCTAATCCTTTCATCCAGAAGAAACAGGTTGTTCCTAGTGATTTTGAATTTAAGTTAGCAGATACGAGGGTCCAGAAATTTAAGGCTTGGCCAGTTTCTATTAGAAAAATGAATAAGTTGTTGCGCAAAAAGGATGAGACAGATGAAATATCTATATTGTTAATCAGACAAGCAAGGATACAATCACCGAAAGAGTATTATCGTCTAGATACTCAAAGGTTGATTCAAGAAATTAAGCAGAAGAATAAAGATGTAATTCGTTCAAGTTTGCCAGACAGTATTGATTATCAAGGGAAAATACTTCATCACATTGATATCATTCCAGGTTCACAGCCTGCTTACAATCGAGCATATAGGATGTCAGTTTCAGAACAACAAGAGTTAAGCAAACAGATTGATGAGTTAATACGTGCAGGTAGAATTTATCCTACAACATCCCCGTATGGTGCTCCTGTATTGTTTGTAAGGAAGAAAGATGGTTCTCAAAGATTGTGTTGTGATTTCAGAAAATTAAATCAAACCACCATCAAGAGTCGTTTCCCACTTCCATTAATTGATGAATTGTTTGATCAACTACATGGTGCTAAATGGTTTTCCACGTTAGATTTAATCTCTGGTTACCATCAGATCCCGGTTAGTAAAGAAGATCAGTATAAAACAGCTTTTGTGACAACACAAGGACAATATGCTTGGAGAGTGATGCCTTTTGGATTGACGAATGCACCTTCCACATTTCAGATGATTATGCAAGACGTGTTAAGAGAATATATTGGCAAATTTGTTGTTGTTTATTTGGATGATGTTTTAGTCTATTCTAAAGATCAAGAAGCTCATGCACAACATCTACAACTAGTGTTAGACAAATTCAGAAAGGTAAGATTGTATGTCAAAGAGGCTAAAACATGCTTGTTTCAGACAAATATCAAATGGTTAGGTCATTATATTAATGCTTCAGGTATTCAGGTCGACCCAGAAAAGGTATCCACAGTTGTAAATTGGCCCGAACCTCAGACTTCTAAAGAAACGAAACAATTTTTAGGATTGTGTTCCTATTACAGAAATTTCGTGCCAAAATTTAGTGCTATTGCTAGACCTTTGCACAGATTTGCGGCCGGTAAAGAAAATTGGGGCTCAGAGCAGAAAAATTCTTTTGAACAGTTAAAGCAGCAATTAATTACAGCTCCAGTGTTAAAACCATTCTCAGGAACAGATATGGTCAGAGTCACTACAGATGCGAGTAAAGAAGCCGTAGGTGCAGTGCTCGAATTAGTTGACAGAAATAATAAAGTTATTGGCCCAGTTGCATATTTAAGCAAAGCTTTACAAAGCTATCAGTTAAATTGGCCAATCAGAGAAAAAGAACTGTTTGCAATAGTGCATGCCCTCAGACATTGGAAACATTATTTAAAGGGTAGACAGTTCCAGTTATATACGGATCACAAGTCATTGGAATCGATTATGAAGAATTATGAGTTAAATGACAGACTACAGAATTGGGTGTCGTTTTTAATGCAGTTTAGTTTCACAATCAAGTATATTCCAGGGGAAACAAATGTTGCTGACAGTTTGTCCAGAATCGCAATCAGAAAATTAACCTTTACAATAGGATCAGTTCAGGAGTCGGTATCAAGACGAGTCAAGGAAGGTTATAAGGATGATCGTCATTTGTCGTTTATTATTGAGATTTTGAAAGGGGAACGGCAATGTCCTGCAGATTATAAAACTATTATTACCAGGTATCGACTACAAAATTCTTTATTGTATTATGGTTATTGCGAAGGCATCAGAAACAGATTGGTTATCCCATATGGAGAATTAAGATTAGAGTTATTAAGAATGTACCATTCTTCAGCTATAGCGGGTCATCCAGGTGCTAACAGAACTTATGCAAGATTAGCTCAACATTATTATTGGAAAGGTATGCAGGCAGATGTATTGAAGTTTGTTAAATCGTGTCATAACTGCCAGACTTCGAAAAATTCCCATCAGTTACCAGTTGGTGTTTTTCATCCGTTACAGATACCAACCAGAAGATTTGAAGCCATCAATATAGATTTTGTGAGTGGTATGGAACCAGATGGTATTTTTGAACAAATTATGGTAGTCACAGACAGATTGACTAAATGGGCTATCACTGTACCTTTACCAAAGAAGGTGTCCACGCTACAGATTGCTGAAATGGTTTTTGACAAAGTGATACTACAGTATGGCATCCCCAGATTTATAGTCTCAGATCGTGATCCAAAGTTTACAAATTCGCTATGGGAATATTTTATGTCCAGATTAGGCATCAGTACAAATTTTTCCACAGCAAATAACCCACAGAGTGATGGACAAGTTGAAAGATTAAACAAAACGTTAGTTGAAATGCTCAGAACGTACTGTCAAGGTAGAAGCCAATGGGTTAAATATTTACAAATTGCTACATTTTCTTACAATACGTGTTACCAGACTTCGATTGGTTGCACTCCATTCCTAGCATTGAGAGGTTTTCAAGAGAGGTTTACAGGTATATTTAATCCTATTTGGGATCGCCCAAAGTATAGGCTTCCTAAGAAAGGTGAGTTCGGTAAATTAGCCGCCAGAAAAGCAATGACAGATTTTGTAGAAAATATGGAAAGTCAGTTAGTAGTTATTCGAGATCAAATTGCACAAGCACAGGAAAGACAGTCAAAGTATTTCAACCAGAAGCACCGTGATATTCCACAGTTTAAAATTGGAGATAAAATCCTGATCCATAAAAAGGCCTATGTGAGTTCAGATTCGAGAAGAAAATTTCATTATTTATGGTTTGGTCCATTTACTATAAAAAGTTTGGTCGGTGATCAGGCAGTGGAGGTCCATCGTGGGGAGTTAGCGAATAATAAGAAACATAATGTGTTTAACATCAGATATGTTAAGAGATATTATCCGTTTGAGTCACAGTTCCATTTTGTTCCACCAGCTACATTGAAAGATCTCAGAAAGAATCCTTCCCAGATCAGTAGAATAGTCGATGTGTTAAGAGAAAATGAAGAAACCATATTTTTAGTGTTGATTGATAACGCTACAGAAATTGACTTAGTAAAAATCAGGGAGGAAGATCTCAGAACAATGTTAGCTCAGAAAAGATTAGATTATTTGTGGAATAAATTCAGAAGAAATAAAACATGGCTCCAGAACCCGGTAACGTCTCCTTTTAAAGGGTGAGCAGATGTGACATATAGTGTCCTGATGTCACAGTAGACGATCTTGCAAACTCTTTAGTCAACGACGACGTTCTTGTTTTTCATATTTATAAACTGTATATCTTTGTATATCTATTTATCTTATCTACTTCTTATATACAGTATAGTTTATGTATCATATATAGAGGACACAACCAAGAATCATTTATCTTATTTTATATTCTAGAAGAGTATATCTCTCGTAGTAGATCTTCATCTATTACATTTATACTAATTGATATAATTCATCCATTTACCTACAACAACTCTTACAGTTTGTAATATTCCTAATCTTTGGGAAAAGATTACTCTTCCTTATCTCTTTTCTTTTTATTCTTATTTCGTTTTTCGTATCGTCGTTGGAGTTGGGAAAAATCTATTTCTCGTTGTCGTCGAAAGAATATAAATGTAGGCAGGTAAATTATAAGGAGTCATGAACCTTGGCCTCTTACTTTAATTCTGGATATTCGAAGATAACAGAAGGAAGGAAGATTAACTCAACAACAACAAAAAGTATTGCGATTCAGTTATACTTTTATATATCTATTATATTTATTTGTTATCGTTAGTTATTTAATATATTTGTTATTTATCTGTATTCTTAGATACGTCTTATCTTTGAGTACATTGTATTAGTTCACATTTCATCAGTTTCAATAAATTCGAGGAAAACAGTAAAAATCCGTCGATCAGGATTTTATCATTCCGTGGAAATTAGTGGACGTTATACAGTTACATTGCAAAAAACTGGTTCCTAGCGGGATCGAACCGCTGATCCCCGCGTTATTAGCACGGTGCCTTAACCAACTGGGCCAAGGAACCTCTCTATTTCAATTTTTGTTGTAATCGACTACCGAATTACAATAATATTTCGTACACTTGTTTAAACTATTTATAGACCAGTGAATAGACTGAAAGTGTACTTGGTTATTTTATTAAAATAAATAAATAATATATAAAATATAAATGAAATATAAATACAAATATGAACAGGAAATAAAGAAGAACTTGGAGAACTTGAATATAAAAAATGTTCTCCTTTTATATAAAATATTTGACCACAAGTTTATTTCGAAAATAACCAAAACTCGAGGTCGACAGTAAAAAATAACAGAACGGATAAAAAGGGGTAAAAAACAATAAAAGACAAATAAGGGGTAAAAGGGGCAAACATGGGGTAAGGGGTAAGGGGTAAGGAGTAAAGAGTAAGGAGTAAGGAGTAAACACGGGGTAAGGGGCTAATAAGGGATAATAGAATTTCCCGATTAGGAAATATCCGCAACAATTTTTGAGAAATATGTGGTTTGTAAAGAGGGTAGATATATTAGAAAATTAAAAAATGTAGAAAAGGATTAAGGTTTTATTTCTCTTCTAAGGTTATGCTATTATACACTAGCCTCCTAGCACTTCCTTGCTTCGTTTTCTATAAAAAAAGTATATATTATTGTTGGAAAATAATAGTTTATTACTGTTATTTTCATAAAAATTACTTTTTGAATTTAGTTTTTCTATTTATTATGTGATGGACGAATGTACTATAATATTGGGAAAACATGTTATTTTTTCACCGATGATAGTTTTTTAGAGTTGCGAAGAAATGAAAAATTTTAAAAGAAGAGAAAAGAAAACAAAGAAGTTTATACTGTATACTGTTAGGAAAATTTATACAAGAACCCTAGAAAAATATAATTGGTAGGGTAACGATAAGTTACACACATTCGGGAGATAATCTCATACGACAGGATCAACATTCAATATCGTCGGGGTCGTGTAAAATCGTCGTAACGCAGAATCTCATTTAAGAGGAAGTTATTCTTTTCTTGTGGCTCTTTAGGTTTTACCATATATTCACATTACGTTCTTTTATATAGTACATATATAGAGAAAGTAAGCTAATCATAGGCTTTTAAGGTGTATAGCTCGTTAATACATATTTTTAATACTTTCTACAGAGTAATATACCTTACACTTAGGTTATATAAAAGTTATATAAATGTGTCGCTATAAAGTAAAATAAATATATAGTTATAGAAATAGTGAGGAAAATATTATCAATTATCGATTATTTCATGTTCCTTATATATGTTTGGAAATGAGTGTCGAATATCATCATTTGTTATAATTTACCACTGTATGTATTTTAAGGGATATCTTGTTAGTATACCCATTAGGAAACTTGGATATCCTATTTAAGTACCAGGTGGTGAAGTATCTTGTTGGTAATAATTCTACTATAGAGATGCTTTTGCTGTAAGATTGATGCTTATTGGTTAAAATCTTATTAATTCATTCTATTTTATTCTAGAACCTTTAGTTTCAACACAATCATCTTGATAAGTGGTTTTATTTGATTAATAACTGCCTGTTATTGTGTAAGAAGCCCTAATTGGAAATCCTGAAATATGTAGTCCGCAAGTAACGCTTGGTGTAGAGGCGATGGACTTGGAACGGCCGAAACTCTAAGCCCAGGCGGTGAGTGTATTCGGACGAACGCAAGATCGTCGGATTAGCCATTGGTGGCAAATTACTGAGAAATTTATTTAAGAGACCTCTGATTGTTGAGATAGTGTGCCAGGGGTAATGATCAGCATTAACATTCTTGTTATATCTATTAGGTTCTACCTAAGAGATATTGCTGGTTTTTTGCCATTTTAGGAATTTATGCTGGTTTAATATTATTTATGCTAGAATTTCCCCAACAACAAAATATTCTTTTATAATTTGAAAAATTTTATCTTGATAGAAATTATTTTATATAAAAAGAGAAATATATAGTGATGGAATTTGGAGCTCTTGGCGTCCATGGTAATGGCAGTCTTCATTAAGTTATAGATGCTTATCGTCTTATTACTTTATGTATATATGTATATACTAATTATATGTTGTATACAGTATAATCTTCTTTATTTTCTTTTCTCTTCTTTTAAAATTTTTTTCATTTTTTCTCAACTCTAAAAAATCATGTTCGGTGAAAAATAAAATGTTTTTCCATGCTCAGTACATTCGTCCATCACATAATAAATAGAAAAACTAAATTAAAAAAAATAATTCACATGAAAATGACAGTAATAAACTATTATTTTCCAACATATAGATTATTCATATGTAAAGTTTATACTATGTATAGTTATCATAAATAGAAAGAACTGAAAAAGTTCTTGCTAAATTTATACCACCATACTATTATCGATTGATTTTACAGATCTACTTTATCATAATGTCTAACTTAACCACCAATATGAATAATCTCTCCATTTCTTCTCATATATTTCATTTATTTATTTATTTATTTATTTATTTATTTATTTTATGTACACTATATAAAGTGATTGAAGAATTGTAATTATAATTAATATACCAATAAATTTATCATTTAATCATGACCACTAACTACAGTAACATTCTAGGTGCTTCTTCTTATGATGTAATATATATTATTAATACAAACCTTCAATCTTTTATATAATGTACATAAAATAAATGTAAGGGGTTATCTCAAGTAATATACTAAAATATGGATATTAATTATATATAAACACTTACAAATTATATAGTCGTTTATTCTAATCAGTAAGCCAATTATATAATAATGATTATTATTCTTCTTTATTGATTGATTATCTTTTAGGTAAAACATAGTAGATATATTAAGAATGTTAATACTGATAATTACCTCTGGCACACTATCTCAATAATCAGAGGTCTCTTAAATAAGTTTCTCAGTAATTTGCCACCAATGGCTAATCCGACGATCGTTCGTTCGTTCGTTCGAATACACTCACAGCCTGGGCCCAGAGTTTCGGCCGTTCCAAGTCCTTCGCCTCGACATCAAGCGTTACCCATGGACTACGTATTTCAGGATTTCCAATTAGGGCTTCTTACAATAAATATATAAATAAATAAAATATAGTTACTTAATATATTCAGAGATATATTATAATTACTGGTTCTTTACCTTCTTATGTGTAAGGAACCTAACTGGAAGTCCAGTAGATACACAATCCTGCGGGTAACACCTGAGGGACTGGGTGGAGGATTTGTAAAGCCATGTGCGCAGTGGCTCGTATATTGTATTGAACCTGATTGGAGGATTTTCAGGGAGTGATAATTATATCAGATCTTGACGAGAGGCCTTTGATTATTGAGGAATTAGGCCAGAGGTAATTATCTTATTTAAGTGTGTCTTATTACTGATATTAAGAGTTACCTCTTAATATTATACAACGACCAAGTTCAACAAGAACAAATTATAATTCTACATCAGGGTTAATTAAATTAGTTTTATATAGAGCCTAAGTAAGAGTATTTATATTTATACTAAATGATATAATTCATCCATCTATCTACAACAACTCTTACATTATGTTTGTCCTTTATATATTTGTATTATTGGAACAAAACAAGTTACTTTAATGTAGTTACGTACAAGCTTGTATTTTATTGGTTTTAATTTTAATAATGCCTGTTGAGTTATCTCCAACCATTGTTGTATTTAAATGTATAGATTTGTCTGATATTTTCAGCATTCTTAAATAATTTTCTCTGATCATTCGGATACACTAACAGTCTGCATCTGAAGTTTCAGCTCTTCGAAGTCCTTCGCCTTAAAGTTCAGTTTTATACAAGAACGGTGTATTTCAGGATCTCCAATAAGGGCTCCTCAAAAACATTTGGTGCTGGTTTTTTGCCAATTTAGGAATTTATGCTGGTTTAACATTATTTATGCTAGAATTGTTCCCCAACAACAAAATATTTTTTCTAATCTGAAAAAGTTTATCTTGATAGAAATAAATTTATATAAAAAGAAGAATAAATAGATTATTCATATACAAGGTTTATATACTATGTATAGTTATCATACATAGAAAGAAACTGAAGAACTTCTTACTAATTTTATACCACTATACTATTATCAATTGATTTTTACAGATCTACTTATCATCATGTCCAATCTTACCACCGATATGAATAATCTATCAATTTCTTCTCATTTGGAGATATTAAAACTATGTCTACACTGTTGGTTTCTTTTATAAAGTAGTATAATTTGTAGTAGAAGTAGCTTGGGCTAACTGAAGCTATTGAGTATCTTTCATATTATCTCTCATAATACAAAGTTCGAAACACAATGTTAAAGAATTATCGGACAGGCTGGTCTTTTATATATGAGTACACAGTAATACATAAAACTACATAAACATAATACACAGAAATACTTTAAAACATTTAGAAACAGAAATTCCACTAGTCCTTCTTTTATATAAATGAAAAGTTTCATTTAATGATATATAATTTTTAGGTTAGGAATGAATATAGAGCCTAGGTAACTTTCAACATCTTCTAGCCAAAACCCAGTATTACTAGTTATTGTTTTAATTAATTTTTCATATATTCAACACTGAAGGTATAAAACTAACTCATTCCTTCATCTTTTGGAATAAGCATGAAAATATCCACCAAAGTGTAAACAATGTAGCTCAAAAGCATTCTAAAAATCGCATTTTTTGAAATAATTCGTGTCTTTATTGAAATACGCTTTATTATACTCGATTAATATTAATATCTGGTAAAAAAAGTATTATTAAAGATTTTCAGATGTTTTACATGTGATGTCTAATAGAAAAGTGAATATCTTAAGATAAGTTTCATTCTTGTATTTACTAATAAGTTTTTGTATATAATAAGAATACAATTTAAATACAACAAAAAATCGTTTTTTCCAGACTTTATCTACTTACATCATTTGATATTACTAATAACAGCAACAGTAGTAAAGTAGCTTCATCTTTTTTCTGATTCAAACTCTTATACAAGTGATTTAGTTTAAAAAGAAGAGGCAATTTTTGAAACAGTACACAACACTTTAAATCCAAGAATGTACTTATTTGCTATAATGATATAACAGAACGTAATACAATATAATATATAAACACATAAACTTCCTTGTATGTTCTTATTTCTAAGAAAAAAACATCACTAAACACGAGTGGGCTTATCCTTGTCTATCTGTCTGTCTATCTCTCTCTCTCTCTCTTTTTTTTTTTTATTTTTATAGTTGCAGGAGTTCTTTACCTCGTTTTTCCTTGAGGCTAACCAAAGGGTCGGCAGAATTATAAAATTTCAACTAAGTATCTATCTTAAAAAGATTTGAACACGTTATTAAATGAGTTTTAAATAAACCTGGTAGTCATAGCACGCTTTCACTGTGGTACATTTATTGAAGATAGATGGTTCCTCATTCTATAGTATGAATCTTGTAAGAACATATTAAAGAGAAACATCACCACATATACAAAGTGCTTATTGTATACACAAGGAGAAATTTTATAAAATATTTTTTCAATACCAGCCAAGTGTCCATTACTTAGAAGATCCATTCATTTTACAATGTCAAAACAATTTGTACGTTCTGCCAAAAATGTCGTAAAGGGTTATTCTTCGACACAAGTTTTAGTAAGGGATGCAACTTCCAATGATGATAGAGTGCCACATGTATCTCTTCTAGAGGATATCGCTCGACGTTCGTATAGTAATGTGGATTTCTATGAAATTATGGACATTCTAGATAAAAGATTAAATGATAAACCAAAATATTGGAAACATATTGAAAAATCCTTAAGTTTACTTGATTATTTGGTCAGATTCGGTAGTGAGAATTGTATCTACTGGTGTAAAGATCATTTATTGAATTTAAAATCTTTGAAAAATTTTAGATATTTTGATGAATCTGGATTTGATCAAGGTCAGATCATTAGGGTCAAATCAATTGATTTGGTCAATTTGATCAGTGACGATCAACAATTGCAATATGAAAGAAGATTCAATAAACGTCGCCAAAGGGATACTAGTAACAGATATCCTAGTTACAATCGTTATCATAATGAAAACAGTCCATACGGTTTGTACGATTCTGTTAGACCTAACGACAGTTTCAATAATAGTACAGATATAAACTATTCAAATAATGATCTGAGGGATAATTATCCTTCCTCAAGGATCCCATCAAGATCTAACACAGATTCCGACTTGCAACGTGCTATTGAAGAAAGTAAAAGAACAGCAGAAGAAGATGAGAAGAGAAGACGAGAATTGGCCAAGTATGATGATGAGGATCCTGAATACTTAGCTGCTTTACAATTAAGCAAAGAAGAACAAGAATTGAAAGAATTACAAGAACTGCAAAAATTTCAACAGGAACAGCAGCGGTTACAACTACAGCAGACTGGTTATTATGATATGTTTGGGAATCAAATATCACAAAGTGAGTATCAAGAGTATCAACAACAGCAGAAACTTTGGGAACAATTACAACAACAACAAAAATTGGCTCAAGAACAGTATTTACAACAACAACAGATTCAACAACAGCAACAACAACAATTTGCCATCCAAAAAGAACAAGAACGTTTATTTACTGAACAACAACAAGCTACGTTGCAACAACAACAACAACAAAGCAGCAGCAACACGCTGCCTTGCAACAGCAACAGTTATGGGAACAACAACAGCAACAACCCATGGTTACTGGATCAAATAATCCTTTTGCCTTGGGCAACTCACAACCAGCTCTAATGACTCAACTAACACAACCTACACCACAAGTTCCACCTCAAATTCCAATCCAACAAACACAACCACAAACAAAGTATCAATCACCTCCTCAACAGTTGTATCAATCTCCAGTCCAACAATCTGTACAATCTCCAATTCAACAGACCACGCCATCACAAGCCCAACTCCAACTTCAACAAGTAACAACACAGTTGCCACCACCACAGCAACAACAACAACGACAACAACAACTATCACAACAAATCAAAACTGGAAATCAAGAAATTTCAAATCAATACAGTGAACTAAACAATCTAATAGCTCAAGGTACTGGTGTCGATACTTTTGGTAACACAGGGAGTCAAAGAATTCCAGCACAACACACCCAAACAGGTACTTTTATTAATTCACAAGGGACAGGTTACAAGCAAGTATCAAATGATGATCCAAAAAACAATCCATTCTTAAATACACAGTATACGGGGCTTCCAAGTGCCTCTAGTATAGTACCATCATATACTGGCTATGGTTTTGGTAACCAGAATAAATCCGAAGGTCACAATGATAAAGATAATATGATGTCTAATACAACTGTATCACAACAGCAACAACAACAAAATTTCAACCAATCTCATATCTCACAAATACAACCTACATATAATCAACAATTACAAATACAACAACAGGGAAATATGCTTCCTTCCCAAAATACTCAAGCTCTCTACAATCAACAGACCTCCAATACCTATTTACCATCACAACAGCCACATCCATTTATTAATACTCAAACAGGGTACCCAGTTCAACAATCTTCCCCTCCAGATCAAGGAATTAGCTTAATTGACTTATAGATCAAACGCATTATATATATGAATGTTTGCCTATATATCTATTTAATTATTTGTTTTTAACTTTAATGATAACAAGAATGTGAAAGAACAGATAAGCACACGATGAAAAAACTACTGATAAAGAACAAATAGAATCAGCTAACATGAACGCCGTTCCAGAGTTCTTAATGTACCCATATATATATGAACATTTATATTAACAAAAAAATTAACAGTATACTTAAAATATGCATCCATGTAAACTCTTGCTTGTACTCGTTCTTGTATTATCTTCCTACCAACACTCTGTATGTTTAATTCCGTAAATCAACAATTATTTCTCCTTTTCAATTACTTTAAGTTCTTCTGATGTCAACAAAGAAAATATCGAAAAAAAAAACCACTAAGAGTTGAAATTTTACAAAGTGTTGGTTTATGTTTAAAGGAAACAGTCTTTAAACCCCAATAAAGAATCCAGTTTTCTTCTAACAGGGTTGTCCATATCAGTGACACTATAGTTTTGAGCTTTAAACAACAGAATCCGAGTATTAAATACATATATATAGTATCAACTCTTTGTTTTGGCAGGTTTATACAAACTTTTCTTGATATTTGTTTAGGTGATCGTGAGAAATCATCATACCCCCTTCAAAAGAGGTACAAAGTAATTTAAATCAAGCAGGAGAATTTTATTCTATATCCATTTTATAATGTGGCATTTTATAATATATTGTTCAACCATCTTTCAAATTTTATACCTCATTTCCACTGTTACTGCTACAGATGAAGACACTTCATGGATAAAGGCACAAGAGTTAATGGCATCAATGACAAAACGAATAAACCCAATAAGTAATCCCTCTTTATATTTTGGGAATGATAACGATATTACTTTTACCATCCCCCTTGATTATATTCCGGAATATGAGGAATATAAATTTGATAAATTTTGGATTAGTGAGGACAATTTGCAACAAAAACATCTATATGATTTACTTCGAGATTCCTCAAACAATTTTATGAATATTGATGCAACATATACATTAATGAGAAATTTCTTATATCAAGAATATAATTTCCCACATAATAAAAAATTAGCATTCCATTATATCGATAAATTCAACCAAATGACTAATTATACAAACGCGGAAACTGTATTTCACCAAGGTATAATGTTTATGACTGGATTATATGGTGAAATACCTATCGATGAAGCTAAAGGTTTATTATATATCCAGAAAAGTGCAAGTATGGGTAATTTGCAGGCTAAACAAACATTAGCCTACAAATATTTACATGGCATTAACGTCCCAACAGATATTGAAAAATCATTATTATTATATCGTCACATCAGCCATGAACTAAAGTCTAAATATTTTTCAGAGGATGAATGGAATATAGTGGCACCATACGTTGAAGGATATAACATTAGACTATCTGATTTTGATGGTGGACTATTAGATCCTGAACTGCGACAAACTTCATTAAGTACAGTTAGAAAAAAGTCAATTAGGCCTGACATAACTTCAAGTATATTAACGAAAATGAATAGTGGGAATATTGTTTTACAATTTGGTGGAGATAATGAACCATCTCCTTTTGCGATTAATGGTGAAAACGAAGACAGTAGTGACCAATTGGTTGACATATTTTATGCTGCATGGGATGAATTTAGGGGCACTTACACCAAAGTACGCAACTGTACTCGTACAAAAGAATTATTAGAATTGGTTTACACAACTTATAAGGAAGATGTCCCTATTATGGATAATTTACAAAAATTCTTTTATTGTAATTCATTAGATTTATTAGGACATTTATATTTTACTGGCCAAGGGATGGATAAACCTGACATCAAAACTGCAAAATATTTCTTGACTATGTCCAAAACATTACTTGAACAATCCCCATCTACTTTAATAAGTAGGGCTAATATAGATTTAGGTTTGATATCTCAATATTTCTCCAACAATATCACTGAAGCTGCTGAATATTATCAAAAAGCTCTACACATTAGAAGTAATAATGGTATTGCAGAGTACCAATTGTCCAGATTATCCGAAAAATATCCAGAAATGAAACTAGGCGATCCCTTTACGTTGATGAAGAATGCAAATTGGAAAGGTTATACCCCAGCAAGATTTGAATTTGCTAAGAGAATTGAAAAGTCTACAAAAAATAAATATGATACTTTTGATATTGCAAATATTTACAAAAAGTTCGTAGAAACTAATGAACATATCATGGCACCATATCTAAAAGATGCATTCAGTGAATTATTAATAGGTAACTCTGAAGTGGCACTATGGTACTATACCCTCGCTGCTGAACAAGGGTTTGAACAATCTCAAATATCAGCTGCATCGTTATTATATCAAATACCATATAAATACGAAGAATTACCAGTTACTCCAAAGGAGAGGAAAACTTTGGCTGCCTCATATTACACAAGAGCCTTCAAACAAGACAATTTAGATGCTGGTGTTATTGGTGGAGATGTTTATTTCCATTTGGGTGAATACGAAAAAGCCTTTGCTCTGTATCAAGCGGCATCTGGAAGACAATCCCTACAAGCACTATGGAATATGGGTTATATGTATGAAAATGGGTTAGGTACACCTAAGGATTATCATTTAGCAAAAAGATTTTATGATGAAGTATATTTTGTTAATAATAAATTATTACTTGCGTCAAGACTCAGCGTTTGGAAATTAGAAATCAAAAAATGGATCGATTGGATGAATGAAGGGAAGGAAACCTTTTGGAGGATAAGATGGCATAAGTTTTGTTTTAATATTATAAGAATCAAAAATTATATACAGTCCTGGTTTAAGACTAAAAGGTTAAATCACAAATTAATTGTTGAAAACGAAGCGGATGATAGCGATAAGTTATATAGTAATATACAAAGGACGATCAATCATAAAGTAAGTGATATAGATTTCGACATGCATGATGCTGATAATGATGCCTTTGAAGTGTTCGGCTTTACTTTTGAGGACCTAACAAGTATACTCCTTATGTTATTTATTTTTATCATCATTATTATATTCAGACACATGGCAATTCGAGGCAATTGGAATATTGTCATTAATGGAGTCCGCATCAATGGGGGAATAAACAACAACAACAATAATAATAATAATGCTGATGGAGAAGGAAACCCTAACGAAAATCAGCGGATACCTGATCAAAATCCATGGGGGAATGTCGATATTCAATTTTTTGCAATTTAAATACATTATTAAGGTACAGTTCTTACATCCCTTTTCAAAAGAAGATATTATAAGAATATATATTTATGGATGTTATATAACAAACTATGAAAGATATCTTTTATTATATATATATATATATACAAAAGAATGAAAATTTTTTAGATTTCTATTTAAAACAAAAGAATAACGTTTGTGTGTGTGTGGCTTATACACATTTTTCATAAACTATTAAATATAATTACAATTAACTACCAGTATATCCTTATTATCATAACATCACAAGTATTATATGGGGATACCTATCTTTTTCAACGATTTGATTTCCAAAGAGGCTATTCACTTATAATCACTTATGTATTATGAGGTTACCTGTTGTTTAGATGAATGAGTCTTACTACAGTGTTATGTTTTTCATATGTAAACAAACCTGAAGAAAAGCAAATACCCTAATAATATAATTTAGGTTACGTAGTTTTGGTTGTGTGAAGATATATTTTTTATTTAGGGTTAGCACGAATATTCTCATTATTTTTTTTTGTTTTTCTTAAAGAATACATCTAATTCTAGGGTTCCGTTTAAAATGATAATACCGTTTTTATTTAAAAAAGAAAAATTGTTACCATTTTCGAACGAAAATGTAAGATAAAAACAGGTAGAAATTGGACTGAGTGGACAAGGAACCAATATGTATATTTTAAAACAATTGTAGGATACTAATACAACTTCAATCAACAACACCATCACAATACCAAAGTGGATTAATATATATACAAGATAAATTTTCTTGTATTTGCTTTCTTCCCCCTCCCCACTAAATTTACAGAAAAGAGAGAAGGAAAGCCAAAGGTAAATAGTTCCCTATTTATATTAACAAGTGTTACTGTTGTTGTTTTTTTTAATCAATTACGTTGGTAGAAACAGGGACAAAAATTCCTTTTACGTTCTAGCATTCATACCCCTATAGTTGATTGATTGTTTTAGAGGATAATTCCACGGAACTTATAATTATATTTTAATTTTCTATCTTTCACAATGGTTTCGATAACGAATGCACATAACGATCTTATCCATGATGCAGTTTTGGACTATTATGGTAAGCGTCTGGCCACATGTTCTTCTGATAAAACCATAAAGATTTTTGAAGTCGATGGAGATTCTCATAGATTAGTTGAAACTTTACAGGGTCATGAGGGCCCAGTTTGGAGAGTTGATTGGGCACATCCTAAGTTTGGTACCATGTTAGCTTCATGCTCATATGATGGTAAAGTTATAATTTGGAAAGAAGATAATGGTAGATGGAGTCAAGTTGCTACCCATGCTGTTCATTCTGCATCTGTTAACTCTGTTCGTTGGGCTCCACATGAATACGGTATTGTATTATTATGTGCTTCTTCTGATGGTAAAGTTTCTATTTTAGAATTCAAAGAAAATGGCATTTCCACCCCAATTGTTATTGATGCTCATGCAATTGGTGTCAATTCTGCTTCTTGGGCACCTGCCACTATTCAAGAGGAAAATAATCCTGTCACGGTAAGCAGTGCTAATAACATTGCAACTTCTAATTCTTCGTCTACCAATGCTAATAATAATGCTATTAGTGACAAGAGAGTCAAAGAACTACGTAGATTTGTTACTGGTGGTGCAGACAATTTAGTGAAAGTTTGGAGATATGACAGTGGATTGAACACTTATGTAGTTGAAACCACATTAGAAGGTCATTCTGATTGGGTAAGAGATGTTGCATGGTCACCATCAATATTACTACGTTCCTATATTGCAAGTGTTTCTCAAGATAAGACATGTATAATCTGGACGCAGAATGATCCAAAGGATCCATGGGAGAAGACTTTATTAAAGGAAGAAAAATTCCCTGATGTCTTATGGAGAGCAAGTTGGTCACTTTCTGGTAATATTTTGGCTCTTTCTGGCGGTGACAACAAAGTTACATTGTGGAAGGAGAACTTAGAAGGTACTTGGGAGCCTGCTGGTGAAGTACAACAATAAATATAAACATAATTATGTATTATATATTAGTAACTCATATTATTAGTAACATTGTCAGCATATAATACTAATAATATAGATCCAAATGAAGTAGATATATTGTTTTTTACATATGACATTAGATAATGAACCTATTTTTAAAAAATATAGTAATATAAACAAGCACCACAAATAAACATTTATAACGTATATACCAAGACTATTTCAATTAAGTTAAATTGTTCGTTGTCATAAGTATAATCTATGTTTTTAGTAGTGATTAGTTTTATTATATCAATTAGCACTTCAAGATACAAACATGGAATATATCTTAGAATCCTTTATGCATAGTAGAAGTAGACTCGATTATGTATGCATAGATTTATGTTTATGTAATTAACTTAATAATGGCAAAAATTTGAAATTAATAAATATAAAAGTATTTAATTAAAGATCCTCAACTACAGCTTCGATCAATCTTTCAACATCCAAAGATGCAATCTTCCCATTTTCTAAGACTTCTTGATGAGATGCAATTCCTTCTTCTAATGAAGTTGGATTTTCATCTAACGCACTTGCAGGATAGTCTATAACACATTTATTTGTTATTAAACTTAACGCTAATACTCTCCAGCCACAATGCCTTGCTACAATAACTTCAGGAACGGTACTCATTCCTACTGCATCTCCACCAAGCATTCTTATCATTCTGCACTCTGCCCTTGTCTCAAAAGTAGGACCAGATACAAACATATAAGTACCCTCTCGTAAGGGTCTTTTAATGTTCAACTCTTTCCATTTCTTAAATAATAATTTTCTTAATTCTAAATCGTAAGCATCACTCAGAGGTAGAAAACGAGGACCTAGCTCATCGAAATTTGGACCTTTCAAAGGATGCAAACCAGCTAGACCTGGGAAATTAATATGATCTGATATACACATCAAATCGCATGCATTAAAATCTGGATTTATTCCACCAGAAGCATTTGTCACTATTAACAATTTAGTGTAACCCATTTGATTAATGACACGTATAGGAAAGACTGTTTCCCATATTGTGTTACCTTCATATCCATGTAACCTCCCATTCATCAACACAACAGGTGTTTCATGCATTTTTCCAAAGACCAAAGAGCCTGAGTGACCTGGAACAGTACTACGTTTAAACCCCGGTATCTCTTCATATGGAATAGTCAAAGTAGGAGGATTGCTTGTTTTTAATCTATTAGAAATACCACTAAGACCAGAACCACATATGATTAGTATCCTTGGTGGTTCAGCATTAACATGCTCTCTCATATATGAAGTAAGACGTTCATTTAAATAATTAGCAGCATTGGAGATTTTGCTTCTTTCTTCATCTAGATCAAATGTAGTAGAACTCATAGGGACCAAAAACTTGACGAAACTAAAGATAATTAAAGAGATATAATCAAAAACAATAAAACAAAAATTTCAGGGGGGGGAATAATAGGAGAAAAGAAACAGACCACTACACAAATATTATTAGATCTAACACCTTTAATCCAATACTAACAAAATACACAGTTTTTAAAGAGTCAGTCGTGAATTTATATGATTCTTAGAGTTCTAATATCTCCCAAGAAATGAAATCCTGATTAAAATTATATTATTTTTGTCATACTCACAAATATTACCAAAAGTATCAGATTACTATACATGTTTTGTATTGATTATCTCGAGACTTTCCTCACTTTCTTTCTCTGTTTCACCCTTTTTTCTTTTCTTTTCTTAAGACTCTAATTTGAAAAGATCCAGCTTGAAACTTGATTTAAAGAAATTTCCGTTTTGGGTCAAAGATGTAAACAGAAAATTTATCACAAAACAGATCAAAAAAAATGATACAATCATTTATATTTTAAGTTAATGAAAATTCATGTGGAGAGATATAAGGTTTAGTAACATATATACAAACATTAGGTTCGGGGAATGTGTTAGAATATCCAAGAAAATAATTGAATACTTACTATTATCCAGAAGCAAAATAACACAGAAAAGAAAGAATCTAATAAGTGATTAACTATTAAGATTTGTTTTGTATTTGAAGTACTTCATTTAATACATTGCTGAAAGATATATATCAAGAAACCATAAAAATTAAGACCTTATATCATGTTAAAAAACACCAGCACTATTAAATCAAGGGGTCTCCGAAGTGAAAATGAGAGTCGAGTAATTACCAATGCAGTTACAAAAAACTATTTAAAACCAACTACAGCTAGTCTCAAAAGGAATAGATTTGCATTAGCTGACGTAACTACTAAAGTAAACTCAAGATCTAGACAGACATCAACTATTACTAAACAGAATAGCATTAAAAAAACAATTGATAGTACTGCATTATTTTCTTATAAAACTACCTATGTTGATAAAAAAAATGTCAGTAGTGATATTAACAAAGGTGACACATTAAGTTTAAGAAGAAAAGAGATAGAGTATCAGGAAAAACAGTCTGATTCTAATATATCATTGAAGAGAAATACAATATATAAAGATGAAAACACTGAAGATGTAATACATGGAAATGTAAGTTACCAGGACGATGACATTTATGTATATGAAAATAAATTTGAAGTAGAGCAAGAAATTATCGAACCTTTATTACCTTATTTTGATGAAAATATCGAAAAAACCTTAGATGAAGCTGTTATACAGTATTTCTCTCCAACACCTGATTTCAATGATGAAGATACTTATGACCCAGTTATGGCAGTAGAATATAATATAGACATATTTACTTACATAAGGGAACTTGAAGTGAGATATTCACCAAAATCAAACTATATTGATCTTCAACCTCAACTTAAGTGGCATCATAGAACTGAGTTATTAGACTGGTTAATTCAGGTTCATGAAAGATTCCAATTATTACCGGAAACATTATACTTGGCAGTAAATATAATGGATAGATTTTTATCGAGGAAGATAGCCACTTTGAACAGATTCCAATTAGTTGGAATAACTGCGTTATTTATTGCATGCAAATATGAAGAAATACATTGTCCTACCTTAAACGACATTATTTATATTTTAGATAACGAATATACCAGAGAGGATATTTTACAAGCAGAGAGCTTTATGCTTAATACGTTAAACTTTGAAATTAGTTGGCCTGGTCCCATGTCCTTTTTAAGGAGAATCAGTAAAGCTGATTCATATGAATATTCAATTAGAACTTTATCAAAATATTTTCTAGAAACCACATTGCTAGATCCAAGATTAATATCTTCACCTCCGAGTTGGTTAGCTGCTGGTGCCTATTTTCTTAGTCGTATAATATTAAAAGATGACCAATGGTCATTAGAACATTGTTACTATTCCGGTTACACAAGAGAACAATTATTGCCATTGGTATTGGTCATATGTGACAACTGTAAAGAGGGTAAAATCAAGCATCACACAATATGGAAAAAATATTCAGATATAAAATACCATAAATCAAGGGAAATATTCGATCAATGGGTAGATTCAATGATAGAATAGCAATATTAATGGGTGATAATAAATATTTCACCATCATGTATACATTATGTATGAATGAATGTATATATGTATCTGCATTAATAATAACACTTACTTAATAATCAAAGCAACAATAATAGTAATGATAACAGAAAGGAATGCAATTCTATCAACATATAAATAAGGTTACTTTTATATTATCTTTGTTGTCTTTTTTTCTTTCTGGCACTCTCTACCAAATTATTCCATCGATCTTGTAATTCCTCAATATGTCTATGTAAAAGAGCATTCTCCTTGGTTAAAATAACTAGATCAATATCGTATTGTGAAAATTTCTTTTTTTCATACCAAACTATTTCATTCTTGAATTGTTCGATGTACTGTGCAATTTTGTGTTCTCCCCCTTCATTAATATTAGAATCCTTGGAAATTCTTGAGTATGGTTCAGTTCCTTTAATTACCCCTAGCAGACTAGTTTGTAGTTTATTTAAAATCATATTAAGCAACGGGTCATTTTGAGGACTTAATTTATTTAAATTTTGTTCTAGCGATATGGAATCACAGGAACCTTCCAATATGTTTCTTGGTTGAATTGCTGATCTATCTACCAAATTTTTGTCAATTTGAGACCATTTTCGTTCATTTAAAAGATTATTTAATTCAAAGATTACTTGAGATATATTTCTACCTAATAGTTCCACACTTTCAATTATATCGTTATTAATGTCATCTTTTCCCCTCACTTCTAACAATATATCATCTATCTCTTTGTTGGCTTCCTTATAATAATTAATTGCATCCTTGATATTATCCTTGGAAACATTGTATTCCCCCTTTCCTATTATCTCATATACCTATGTTTATATGATTCATTACCAATCAAAAAGAAATGGTATTAGATGTTAGTAAAACATGGCCTTTATATAAATTGACCCGTACTAGAAATGTCCTTATCATTCTTAATGACCATACCTTATTTAATGTAAACATCTTGACATATGTGTATATATGCTATCTAAATGGAGTAAAATTATACCATCAAATTATACCATCAAAGTATGTTTTCTCTATTTTATTATCTTTACAAAAATACCAACAAATATATAGATGTGAATCATTAAAGGATATTTTTGGCTAAGCAGTAAAAGAACAAATGTTAACAGATGAGAAGAACTTGTTAATGATGAAAAACCTTCAGAATGTGGATAATTTTTCGACAGGTTGATGATAACACACTCAAATAAATGAACAAAGATGTTCTGAAATAAATATCTTACACTTATATGTTCACATATATATATATATATATATATATATTAATACTTTTATCAGTATCAGATAAGCAAAACCTAATTAAGTTAAAATATTATCTCCATCTGCATCAACTTGGTTATGTGGATCAAGATTACCAGCTATATTCTCTTCATCTATGAGAATATCATCTAAATAGTCCTTTTCTTCGGCAGCAGTATATTCATCGATAACATTTTGTACAATACTTCTTGAATCTGTAAACTCCAGATCATCTCTATGAAAGGGTTCCACTTCTCTAAATGCATTCAAAAACGCTCTTTTAGCAAATATTTTATCGAAAGTTTCACATGAGTTGGTTAATAATGGAACGATTCCTGAACTATTACTCAACATCATACCATTTATATAATTTGAATCTTTTTGGGAGGTTAAATAAGGGGAACGTCTTCCCATATTCACGTGAATTGATGTAGCTGACCATGGCGCAAATTGTAAACGATGTTGTATCTTGTTGATACCTCTTAATATGTCACTCTTGTCAATGGATCCAATTAAAGTACAAAACATATTAAAGTATATAGGATTCTTCTCTGTCTGAGTCGTTAAAGATGTCGTGTTATCTATAAGATCTAAAATAACATCATATGCAGTATTATGTCTATAGTCACTAGTGTGTGTAATATAATCAGATGAAAATGGTGTGAAGGATGGAGTTAAAAAATGTAAATCTGGTGTAGGAATTAAAGTACAAAATATACTTTGTAATGATGAATACATATAACTAGGGAACCGGATTGAATTTGTCACCGAAGACATAACTGCTGCAATCAATTGATTTGAATCACTGTAACCAACATTAGACTTTTTAAATACTCTGGACGACAGATTTGATATTGCGTTATTGTCGAATACAATGCTAGCATCACTTTCCTCTATTAATCTCCTTAAGGTTAGAATTGTATTATAAGGCTGCACAACAACTTCTGATTCATTACTGGGAAAGATAGAATAAGTCGTGAGAAAACTTTTTGGATATCGTTCTTGTAATACTTCAAGCAAATTAGATCCAAGACCTGATCCAGTACCACCTGCTACAGAATGTAATAACTGGAAACCTTCAAAATTATCTGTTGATTCTAATTCTTTATCAACGATATTCAATATATATTCCAAGTTTCTTCTTCCTTCATCATAACCTTTGGCCCAGGAATTCCCTGCACCGTATCTCTCTTGTGAAACCCATACGTTTCTTTGATCAAATAAACCTTGAAAATTGTTAAAAACATCATTAATTACCTTAGGTTCTAAATCAAGCATTATTGCTCTAGGTGTATATCTTCCGTTATCATTATCTTTAAAAAATGGGTTAGTATTATCATCTCTAAAGGATGGTTCTGAACTGGAAAGTTCTGTATAACCGTTTCTATCAATTCCATGTTCTTTAGCCAATTGGGACCAAAATTGTTGGCCTATTTGATTCCCACATTGTCCAACTTGCAAAGTTAAAATTTCACCTGCCATAGTACATTCACTGTATGATACTTAGAGTCCTGTCATTATTCTCAGTAAGTAACCATCTTCAAGCTTTTATGTACGCAAACATTGTATTTTTATGTGTATTCTTTTCTATGAATTTGTTTTTTGTATTTGTGTATTATTTAATAGTCTTTGCAGATAAGTACATGGGAAAAAATAAGATCTGACAAACAAATACATTATATCCTACCTAGATAAAGACCTTACAAAATACAACTCAATGATGTATTCCGTTACTACGATACTAAACTTATTTTTATTAATTTGATTTGTAAACATGGAAGAATAGAAAACACTTTAAAACCTTCTAGAAAATATATATTGAAAAAGTTTATTATAAGTATAAATATATATATATATATATGGATAAACAGATTATTTTGGAAAGTTTAAATACATTACAAAGCAATTCTTAACCCAGAGGCAGGAGCACCAATGATCGAAACTAGTGCAATATTATCGATATTACCCTTCTGTGTAGCATGATACTTTGCACCAGTTAGTGGATCAGTGACAGAAGATGTATCTTTATATATTGGTGTGTAAGTTGCAGCACAAATATCAAATTGTGCATATGGATCAAAATCTAATGTAATAGCATCGTGTGCAATAGAATCAGCTCTCTGTTTAATCTTACGAGCTTGTTCTGCACGTGGTCCTGTTGTAATAATCTTTAGGAATTCACCTGCAAAATATGATGCTTGGACAAAATTCTTATGTTTAAAATTCTGAGACATAGCAACTTGAAGAGCATTACTTCTATGATTTGGAGCTAACTTAGCTCTGGTAAAGTAAGCAGCAAGTTCCAAACTACGTTTCACATCATCATTAACTAAGGAACGACGTTTCAATTCTATAGATAAACCTAAAATATATTCTCTTGCCTTCTCTAAAGTCTTTGTTACAGTTTCAACATCTTCATCATTATTCACAGCTAAAAACATTATTCTGTAAATTACGTCACGGAAAACTTCAATAGCTTGTTCCAACTTATTAGCTTTAAATAATCTGTACCCCTCGTTCATCTTCTCAGTTATAATACCAATATTGCTTAAATGTGGTAATATATCAATTTCTGACTCTGAATCTGGATCGGAACGAATGAATCCTTCAATTGCCGGCAGCTCACTTGGTGTAGCTGCAATATACGTCCTAGCACCTTCATAAGTTTCTACAAAGTATTTTCTTAGTAATTCAAAGTTCACCACACCTACTTGTTTATTTAAAGCCTGAGCAGCAGCAGAGAATGCACCAGAGGCAACCAAAACGGCTGGCAATTTAGAATTTCTAACCCAAATTGCAGTTTCTGTAACTTCATCTTCCGTTGGGGCTGAAGCAGTAATGACTTCTTCATCCTCCTCAATTGGCTCATCAATAATTAAGTCTTCATCACCCATATCCCAAGCATCAGCATCATCTTCAATAGCTTCATTGTCAAACAAGACTCCTTCCTCATCATCCTGTACACCTAAACCAACGTTTGTAGAAGTAACATTTTCACTTTCTTCCTGATCATCTTCAATAGCTAAACCATCAAATTCATCACTCAAGGCTTTTTCAAAATAGGAGGGTTCAGCCTTCTTCAATGGCCATTTAGATAATGGTTCTGAGATAGCAGGTGTTTTAATTAGGCTAGAAGCATTTATAGTTTCTGGAAGGACACAATCCTGTTCATTGATACCTGCTTGTTCTAAAAATTTAGCAGCTGCTTGTTTATTATTATTGGCTTTAGCAATTGCATAAGCTAATGGTAAACTACCAGATTCAGCAAATAGTTTAGCTCTTGAAACATCGTTGTTGTTATAAATAGAATTCAATAACATACTTGGTACATCTTCACGACTAATTGCAATGTTTTCCATTTTGCTCAACTTTGAAGTTTGGCCGGATAACAGATATAAGAAGGATAACTTGTCAAAGGAGCACTGGTTTTGATAAATCATCTCAGATAATTCAAAGTTACCTTGTGCCAAAGCCTCTGCATTCAATCTATCCCACGTAATTTTATTGTCAATTTTCTTTGCTTCTTCTAAAGCAGTTTCCAAGTTTCCATATTCAATAGCCAAATCAAAACGGGTTTGTGGATCTTGAACAAATTGTAATGCAACTTCTGGATAACCAGATTTTTGTAAATAAAAGATAATATTTTGACCAACTAAGTTTGAAGTTTTTATTAATTTCAAGACTTCTGGAAAGTTTTTGTTGATTAATGCTTTTTTGAAACGATATTCAGTAGGATCGATAGTAACAATTTCAATTTCACCTTCTCTATTTAATGTGTAAACAAATTTATCTTGAACTTTGGTGATATATAAAGTATCTTCTAAAGTCTTAATAATACCTCTGTCACCGTTCAATAAAGAATATCTAATATGATTTAAAGTAGAATAGATTAAAATATTAGATTCATCCCAAGCAGCACTTTTGATTCTAATAGTCTCATGCATAGAATTGATGCTTTCTAATCTCTTGGTGGCAATAGTAATGGTGTGCTTACTCATCAAAGCTACGTATTGACCATCATTTGACCAGGTAACGTATTTCACGTTCTTTGCAGCAATCTCACCTAATTGCTTGCCTTGTTGAACATCAAATAAAACCACCGACTTTGGATGAAGTAACAAAACAGTTCCTGGACCTGCGTTGACAATGTCTCTGACTGATTCTTCGATTTTCATAGTTTTAGTCACCTTGTTATCTAATGTACGAACTTCGATAGCGCCAGCATTTTTGTTGTAAACAACAAATCTGTTACGAGCGACAAATGTAGCAAAACTACCGTTATCCTCAGTAACACTGGTTGGTTCAACTGCACCAGAGGGCTGCTTTGGTAACAACACAAGGGCAAATTTGCCATCTGGTTGATCTACTAACAGAGAATGTTGAGATGGATTATAAGATATATTTCTAAAAGCGCTCCATGTTTGCCCAATACCCTTTAGAGATACATATGGTAAAGAAGTAACCTTCTTTTGATAGTCAAAAGATTGAACTTGTTTAGATTTGTTTACATAAAACAATTGATTTAGGTGAATAGTGGAACATGGTCTTTCACGATCTAACTTGAAAATCATGATTCCTGAGTCATGAGCAGCACCAAATAAATTGATATGTGGATGAGAAGCGATCAACCAAAACCTGTCATTTTCTCTCTTAAATTGTTTTACTGGAACTCTTTTATCTAAATCCCATACTCTTAAAGTTTTATCTTCTCCTGCAGATAGGATTAGATTTTGATGTGGATGGAAAATGACACTAACAACATTATTTGTATGGCCTCTACAAGTATCCACTTCCCAGGCTTTTGTAGCACTCATTCTCCATAATTTAACTTGACGATCATCACTACCCGATACAATTAAGGGTAAAGTTGGATGGAAAGAGGCCCAATTGACACCTCTAGTGTGACCTTCCAAAATAAATTTTACTACACAATCACCAAATCCACCATCTAGTAAATTTTGTTGGTTGTTCATAATATCTTCCATACTCATAGTATTTGGAGCAGAATGCTTTTTTCTCAATCCAGATATATCCCACACTCTAACAGTTTCATCTAAAGAAGCAGAAACAACTAAATCTTCTGTTGGGTGGAATTGAGCGCACATAACAAAATGGTTGTGACCAGTTAAACATGCGATTTCTTTACGATTTTGCCAGTTCCAAATCCTAATAGTTTGATCATCAGATGCAGAAATAAGCCATGGTAGTTCATTATGGAAGAAAACAGTGCGGACATAATCTAAATGACCAGTGAAAGTGTGTAAACATTTATTAGTATCCAAGGACCAAATCTTAATTGTGGAATCATCACCGGTAGAAGCAAAGATTGGCTGAGTTGGATGAAAATCAACAGAACGAACTGGACCTTCATGTCCTTCAAATCTATGTAATAAAGTACCCATTCTATAATCCCATAATTGAATTGTAGAAGAAAACAAAGCCACAAGAACCCATGGTCTTGAAGGATGGAATGCAATCCCCTTGGCTCTTGTGGACTTAGACTCAAATTTAGTTAGCATCTTCATCTTGATACAAATAAGAATATAGTTCCTTTTCAATTGGATGTCCTAAGACCACTCTCTCTTAAATGAACTGAAAAAGAATCTGATTAGACAACAAAATGAAAAATAAAACAATTCAACTATTTCTGTTGTTTTCTGAAAAGATAAAACACCTAACAATCAATACTAATATATCTAAATCTGACAATATTGTTGTTAATTTAGTATGTACTCTCTTGACTTTTTCTTGACGATCTTTCTTCAAGTACAGTCCAAGGACTAAGTGACATGTTAATCGTAAAACCTTCAATTGAGTTCCCTCTTTTTTACTTTTTTTGTTGGTAATATAACAACATTTTACAAATGGAAAAATAAAAATAAAAAAAAAAAAAGCAAGAAAGAAAGGAAAGAAAATGATCGATAAATATAAAATAAGGACTTCGTTAAAAGTGATGTCTCATAATATCTAAACAGTATAAAACGACTGAGAGTGAATGGAATATTATGTAACGAATAAGATTGGATAGCATGAGTTAAGAAAGTTTAATAAGCATTCTAAAACCACTTAATTGCGTAATACAATGTAGATAATCCTGTTATGTTAAATGCTTTTGCCATGTTTTTGTAGTGAAGAGAGAATCATAAATGTTAACTTTATATATATACATACATATACACACATGTATATATATACGATTTATTTTTCGATAATATATCAAACACCAACCCTTTTGTAAATCAGTACTTTGAAACTTTTGCTTTATAACTTCGTTCATTTTCTAGAAAGAATACTTTGTCACAATCCCAGCGCAAGGTTTTTTCAATTTCTGCATGATCATTATTAATTGAAGATTCATAATAAAAGTTTACATTCTGTAGATCAGTAAATTTTACTCTTGATCTTTTGGTATTGTGTCTAATACATCTAACAATATTACCAGTATGTGAATTCATATAGGGTTTGACCATTATATTTGCAACCTTTGACTCGAAGAAACCTTTCTTCTTCAATTCCAAATCATGATCCCAGTCAATAAACCCGCCGGCCCATTGTGCCGTTCCTGGTGGTAAATTAATGTCTCCACCTGGCCAAAGAGCCACTTCTAGACGAACTGGTGTTTGTGGATATAAATATTTCTTTTTAATTGGGTCCCAAGTATCTGCTCGATACACAGTTCTATAAATTTTTCCATCGATAATCCAATGGATCCTTTCTTTATTCCAATCAATTTCATACGTATGCCAAACGTTTGTATTATCGCTTGTAACGGGTAACCATTGCATCTTTGTGTAATCCAAGTGGCCTAAATGATAATAATTAGATTGTACATTCCTCAAATCAGTACCTAAAAATTCAAAATCAATTTCATCACCCACTTGACTTATTAATACTATAGCTGTGATGACACCTCTGCCTTTGGCAGATTTCAATGTAACACTACATTTTCCATACAAGAAAAGTCTATTTGTAGAAACAAGAGCACCTTTCGTCCTTGGTGGCATCCGTAAGGAAATTTCTTTGTTGGAATCACTAGGGAAAGTGTACCCACTATATACAAAATCGTATTGTTCTAGTTGCTTCTTCGCCAAGACACTATCACCTGTGATTAAGAACTTTTCGAAATGAATAAACTTTTCGGTCGCCAATATTGATGCTTTATTTGCATAACCAAATTTTTTCTTTATAATCGAATTAATATTGTTAGAGTTACTTTGAGCATGTTTTAATCTTGTAGGGAACTGGATTGAATTAGGATACAATAAAACCGATTGTGGTAGACAGCTATGGGAGTGAAACGAAAATATAGGATTACATCTATTAAGACACGTTGAACCAGTGCCACATTCACCATAGGGTGAACAACATGGAACATCTGAGGGGCATTTCTGTGTCAATGAACATTTAATGGATACTGTACGTTTTACAGTGATAGAAAATAGAAATATTAAGAAATGAAATATCCACATTATTTAATAAATTCAAAAAAAATTTTTTTTTGCTTCAATTTACTTTAAATAATTTTTGAATTTGTATCACTTATATACAATAAGGAGACTAATTGTTTTATTGACTGTTTGCCAGAAACTTGAAACAGAATTTATTGTAATTATATATCATATAAGTTATTAATTTGACTTGTCTACTGTAGTTTATTATTTTCATTTTTGTTCTTGTTTTATTTTTTTTAGTTTTCAGTTAATATTTTGTGTCATCTAATTTTTCTCCGTCTTTTTGTAGTGTAAGAATCATTTAAATGAATATATGGTACTGACACAGATATAAATTTTCAAGTAGAATACATAATATCAATAACAAACATGTATATATTGTAACACTCTAACAGCCTCAATAACACCATAATAGATATTCATTAACCTATTATAAAAAGTACTCAACCTGTGTCTAAAGTTTACCTTCAAGAATTTATTGTCATTACTAAAAGTTTAAAAACTTTATCTTTACACTTATCTCTCACATTCAAGAGGGTTAGATAAACTAAAACAATCGACAAAAAAAAAAAAAAGGGTGTTCTTCTATCGTTTGCTAGTTATGTTCATTACAATAGAACCAATACCAACGCATCCATTCTTATTCTACAATATGATTGATCTGTTCCTCTCTCTTGTCTCTTAGCTCTGTATTGATATGGATACAAAATCCTGAACTTGAAACTTTGAGCAAATATCTACCCAGTTTTTCGGAATGCCAAATTTGCTCAAAAACTGGAAAAACAAAACACACACACAAGTTGCCCGTCACAAAAAAAGAAAAAAAAAAAAACAAAAATTCACCCCAAACATAAAACGTCAAAATTGCACCACTAAAATACAAGTTACCATCTTTAAGACCACCTACATACTTCTTCAAGATTAACTATTGTCTTCAGTTGGAACATTTACTTAAATACAATTAGAGGTGCACTTATTCATCTTCTGCCATATATCTAAAATATACTGTAATACGTCTTGTTATAGTTCACCATGATTCACAAATGACTCAGGAAGTCTGCCTATATAAACAGACAATACTACTTTTTCCAAACCAAGAGTCTTTTCTGTATTGTTTTTACAGCATGTGATTCGACGATAAATCAAGCCAGTCAATTGACAGGAGTATTCGCAAGAACGGTTCGGTCAACATAAAATTCTAATCTAAAAGTTTTGTCTAGTAAATAGACTGCTACCTTATCTTTAACTATTGTAGTGGATCGGAAATATACTTTATTTTTTTGTTGTCTATTTGCTACTTCTTTATTTATTTCCATAGCTTCCTAGTTTGTATTCCACTCAGTAGTTATATCTTATTAATGATATTATAAGGTAGATCAGAAAGTTCACTTTCTGACAACAGCTGTTCAAAAACAGAACTTTCATTTCGTAAACACATGATTTTTGAATGTATACAAAAAAAAAATGTCTGGACAACAAATATTTATTTCAGAATCCGTAATACATATCTCAATAATTTATTTGTAGATTGATAGTTTTTTGTATTTTGTAAACAATTTCTCTATTACCTGTACTTTGTTCAAATGCAGGTCCCCAAAAAAAATTGATGGCTGGACTAATGTATATTTTTCAGAAAATAGAAAGAATTTAACCCTGCATGAAAAACAACAATGACAGAATTATGCAAAGTGGAAGATTTAACAAAAAAAAAAACAAAAACAAAAAATTAATAGAAAAGTTCATTAATATCACCCAACACGAATTAGTGGTTTTTTTCTCTTTTCTTTTTTTTTTAAAATAAGTTTTCACAATTTTATTCTAGATCTTCGAAAGCCACAAAACAAAAAAAGAAAATAAAAAATTGACCAGGTAGGTGCCTGCGACACAAAAATTCACCATAAAAATCTAAACTGCACCACTAAAGTATTGTTGAATAATTTGCATGCACTTGAATCTATCGAGCATGTTAATTACATCAGACAATTTAAATCCATTACATCCGTTTACAGGTGCAATTGATTACACTTGAAATGGCCTTCAAGGTTTTTTAACGTACTTCAGTGTGATTCATCATGATTCATCGATAACTCAATAATTTTTTTTTGATATATAAAAATACAAGAGTCATGGCACTTTACATATCTGAGTTTTCTTCTTTTAATTTCAATATGGTTACTTCACAAATGACCGTTTGTTTGTTCGTTTGTCTTTTTTAGTGTCACTCCATGTATCTTATAGAAGGAAACAACGCCACATATCCAATTGGCTAAGTTCTTTGCTATGCAGTTAATAAAAACTTTCTGTACACTGGTTGCTATATGCCTTGCATTATGCAATGCAATAACAGTAGTTGACTCCACTATCGCCACTTCATGTATATACTATGAAAAGCAATTCAACTGGGGTTGTTCCAAGAGTGGTGTTCCTTATAGTTGTTTTTGTAGAAACGTTAATTGGTTGCAAACTGTCACAAATTGTGTCTACAACGCCACAACTAGTACACATTTACGTAATCACGCCTTTGAACATATTATTAAAAGATGTAAAGATAAGGGCAAAATATCATTGACTATGGAAAAGATGCATAAATACCAAGAAAATGGAACTCATTACCTGGTTGACTACACTCCATTAGCCAAGAAATATATTGTGAATGGGACTTTAAGAATGAATGAAACCGATTTTAATTGGTATCATAAAAAATTTAAGGAATATACAGTATTTGTAGAGAGATCAGAGTGGTTTGGTTGGGGTTTAATATTCTATTGGGTTTTTATTATCTCTCTAGCATCTATTTTCAATATTAATAGAAAATTGTTGGGTTTTAGATTCTTGCATAAATATAACAATATGATAAATAAAACCCTTTTAATTCCATCGGTATTCAAGGATTATCATGATAGGACTTTCATCCTTTGGAAAGTTCTACCTTTTGATTTTCCAACTAGAGCGAATGCCATAATTGTCACAATATTTTCTATTCTCACCATTATTTTTGTTTGCGTCGGTTATAACGTCACTCTGCCACACCCATATTTTAGTAAAAGATTGTATGCAAATATCATGTTGATTAGTTACAGGACCGACATTATGTCAATATCCCTTTTCCCATTGGTGTATTTTTTTGGTATTAGAAACAATCCATTTGCGTACATATCTGGCATATCGTACAGTAAATTTAATTACTACCATAAATGTTGTGCTTATGCATGCACAGCTTTAGCATTTATACATTCCGTGGTTTGGACAATATGGGCTGTTAATCAAGGTTCATATGCTGCAAAGGTTAAAAAAGAATATTGGAGATGGGGAATTGTAGCTACGACTTTACTATTCCTATTGGTATTCCATAGTAATAAAATGATCAGAAATTATATGTATGAAATCTTTCTACTGTGTCACAAAATCATGAGCATTATATTTATAGTTGCCATGTATTATCATATGAGAGGATTTGGATGGATGGGCTGGGTTTGGTCCATGGTCGCTATTTATGCATTTGACAGGTTTATGAGAATAGTCCGTATTGCCTTACATGGTGGGATTGTCACTGCAACATTAAAAGATTGTGGTGATGGTATTATCAAGATGACGCTCAAGAAACCCAAGTACTTGAGCTACAAGACTGGTAGCTATGCATTTGTCTATTTCTTATGTTCCACAAGTGCGTTCTTCTACAATTTCCAGTCCCATCCCTTTACTGTGCTAACTGATCCAACTGAGGACCCAAAGAATCCAAGTACATTGATGTTCTATTTCAAGGCTCACAAGGGTGTCACTCGAACTGTTCTTTCAAGAATCCTATCTAGTGGCGAAGAGTCTATAAAGTGCAAGATTCTACTTGAAGGACCCTACGGTGCTCAACTACCCCAACGTGTAAAACCAGACAGCAATATGGTTGCCATAGCCGCAGGTTTAGGTTCGTCTGCTGTTTACCCACACCTTTATGAGGTTTTAAAGAATGTGGAAGGTGACAAAACCGAAAAGTCAGAATACCAGCACAAGTTTATCTGGATCATCCGAGAAATAAACTACCTGAATTGGTTCCGTAAAGAATTGGAATGGTTGAAGTCTAAAAACTGTGAAGTCAGAATTATTGTGACAGGTACTAACAGTAAACTTTGTACCATTGACACTGAGTCTTCTTCTAAGTCATTAAGTGAGAGTTCAAGTTATCTTACAGACGGTTTCAATGTGGAGAAGCTAGGATACAGACCCAATTTACAGGAAATTGTAAGCTGCGAGATCTCCAAATCAGAGTCTATGTCAAAAGATGTCATGTTTATAGGATGTGGTCCTGAGGCCTTCAATGATGAATTAAGATCGTCGGTTGCCAAGAGTATTCCTAAGAGTAGCTCTATTAACATAAAATTCCAATCTGAAAGTTTTGTCTGGTAAATAACCTACAAAACCACAGTGGAGCATGTCACAATTATTTTTCCAAAATTTCGATTTATTTCCTTTAGTCCATTGACTTGTATATTCCATATCATCTATATTGAAGTGATATAATTCTATAAATATGTATATAACACTAGCAACCCATTATTATTAGGTATTAAACCTAATGATAGTCTATTATTTCAATCGCATTCATCGCTACTGTCTTCCTCCTGTTTCTTTAAAAGTTTGTCCCACTTTTGAGCTAATTCTCTAATAGCATCTGGATTAAGACTAGCCTCAACAACATCCCTCGGAACCTGATTCTCTGAATGTTCTTTACAGGCAAAACGACCTGTATTATTCTCTGTGATCAACCTTAACTCATAGTCATTATTGACTGCATTGTTCTCGTTATTGTCTGAAGAAGTACTACCTTGTGTTATTAGCTCGTTCCAAGAAAATAATAAGGAATCTGTCTTTCTTGCAAATGGATTGATATCGATCAAATAAACTTTATTGAACGGTCTGGGAATATACACATCTAAAACAAACGATGTATCAGGAAATTTTGATAGTATGACATTTTCTACAAACTCATCAATTAAATCTTTAAAAGTGTCGCTTAATGCCTCCAAATAATCGTAATAATTTAGATCACGTTGAGTCACACCTATAACTCTCTTGTCCTTGACAAACACTCTAAATTCTAAAGCTGGGTTAACATCAAACCATTCCCTTAAGACTAATTCAACTTCAGGTGTTATCGTATCATTTGAATCCTCTTGACATTCATTGTATGCATGCTCTAAATCATGCATAATATAATTTGAAGCATTTAAAAGAAGATAAATTTCATTAACTTCATTACATTTCATTGAATTATTAGGTAAGATCCATGTGGCGTCTTTTGGAGCTGACCAATTTAATTTTGGTGCAACCGGTCCTAACTCTCTAATAGCATCTTTCAACTGTAAATGGAATTCATTGAAATGTACTATAGGATCAACAGTGTTTGAGTTTGTTTCTATATGGTCATCTGTTGTTGGTTCAGAATCTTCCCAATCACTATAATCATTTTCATCATTCCTTTCTATATTACTAGTATAGAAAGACCTTTCTTCTTGGTCATACGGTAGTTTGATACCATCTTGTTTCAAATATTGAATAAACTCAGGTGGAACTGGTTTTAGAATCCTTGACCTTGGTGTATGACCTTTAAATAATGGATACCATTTTGAAAAGGAGCAATTTTCAATCTTTTGTTTTGTGACGGTAATATCAATTAATGGAGTGTAACCAGCCATTATCAAACTTATCCTAATATATTTTTTCTTGTTTGTTATAGACACTTAGATTAAATTGTGATCTTTATAACCTGTAAACATCTCTATTATTGATTTCATCTTCTCCTTCTTTGTTTTTTTTATATGAAGTTATATTAAATCTTTTCTATTTTTTTTTCCTCCTCTCTTTCTCCAACTTTTTTATTTTTTGATCTTTCTTACTAAGCAATTTCCAAAAAAATCAACCTTTTGCTTAGTAATTGAAACTGAAAATAAATATTGAGTCAAATCATAATCACAGTAATATAGGTATGGTTCCCACACTTTATAAATGATTATAGTAAAGTTTGGTAATTAGAATCTATTTGATTATATACATTTCCACTCAAAACAAAAAAAAAGAGTAAGAAGAAAAAGAAAATTGTATTATTAAGGACTGGCTATGGGAGAGGACTTCTTCCTATTTATTTAAGTCTTTCTTTCTTCTTCAAGTAAATTACAACGATTACTTTAAAAATGGCAAAAGTGTGACCGCCTTCTTACTCAATATATATGAAACACCACTTAACACAGTAGTGACACCTACAGTATAACCTAACCATCTAAATCCAGTCTCTAACAGTTCCTTTTGTGCATATATACTTTGGATTAAACTAGTGTCAGATTCATTTTCCTCTTGTTGATTGTTTTTAGTTTGATTCAATATTAATAGTAAACCACCGCAACCCAAGTAAATCATTTGAAAAAATGTATTCCATTTAGATATCTTTGTTGGTTTAACTTCCACTGTTGGATATTTTGTAAGATTCCAATATGAGTTCCAGCTTACATTACCATAAACTTTCTTCATTGAAGTGAATCTGATTATGCCACCACTGAAGCCTAATAATATATCTCTACTCAATATCAGGGTGGCTATACTGTATGGAATGATTTGTGGTCCTGATGGTGCAGTCAAAGCCAAAGTGGTGAAAATCATCAACAACTTATCTGCTATAGGATCTAGAATTGTACCAACAACTGACTTCATGTTAAATTTGCGAGCTATATAACCATCGAGGAAATCTGTAATGCAACAATAACCAAACAAACTTAATGCTGGAATCAATTGGCCCATCCATATGTATTGACCGATGAATGGAGTACAACCTATTCTCGTTAGTGTAATTATATTAGGTAAAGTGAAAAAAGAATTCTTCTTTAATGGTAGGGTATTCTCTTGTGATGCTTTGACAGTTAAATTCGATTTAGAAGGCCGTTGGGTGGAATTGAATCTGTCTGTATTTAAAATATTATTATTGTGAATGAATCTTTTTAAGGGTAATGATATTGGATAAAATGATTTCCAAGTAAATCTGTATGAACTGCTACGATATAAAGGAGAGACTATTGTTATCATTATTTTCTAATTTTTGGTAATGTTTTTGGTAATTCCCACTCTCTTAAATACTTTCCTGATGATTTTAACACTGTTTTGTATAAAAATGGTATATTGCCTCCAAGTCAACTTTTCTTTGTCTAATCATTAATCGATATTATTAATTATTAGTTTTTTTTTTTTAAAGATCCTTATTTGTTTAAAATTATATCTAGATCGATCAATAAACACAAAGGCGAAATGAAAATATATTATATACACATAACAGTATGTCCAAAGATATTAGGATGAATGGAGGTGGAAGTTACTGAGATCACTATTTATTTACTAGATTAACAAATAAGCGAAAAGCATAGGAGCTTGTTATAAGGTAAATATAAGATTATATAAAACCAGAACTACAATATTTGCACCAATATTAATATATATGTATATATATACATTCTCATAATTATTTTGCTTCTCCTCGTTCTTTTCTCTGACTTAAGCAAACATCTTTGAAAGCGATTTCTTTTGTTTTTCGATTTGTTGTTTTCTCTTAGCCTTCGTATCTTTGATAGCTTTATGAATAGCACCATCGTTTGGATGGAAAGTAGCGGCCAGTTCTAAGTCTGTTAAAGCCATATCAGTGTCATTAACATTAGCATAAGCCAAACCACGACGGTATAATGCTTTGGCTTTAGCTAAATCATCAGCACCCTCTGCATATAACACTTCTGATGCAGCAACAAGAACAGTTTTATTATCATCTAATTTTAATGCAACAAGAGCGATATTTAATGGGATCGAAACTTTCAAAGTATTGACTCTTTTAATATCATTTTCTGGTAAATCATCAGGGAAATATTCTTTTAAAAATTTATCACATTTTTGATATTTCTCCAAAGCAATGGCAAAATTTTTCTTTTTAAATTGTTCTGTGCCGATACTTTTGACAAATTCAATGGCTTTTAAAACAGACTCAACATCATTCATATCTACTTTAGGATCGTTTTTCAAAGAATCTTCATAATTATCACCATATTCATCAGCTGGTGTCACTTCTGCGTCTTCTGGAACAACATAGTCATTTGGTAAAACACCACAATCTTCAATTTTAACCTCTTGGAATGGTAGATTATTATCTTGATCAACTTGTAAATTTTCAATCAAACGAACGATTCTTTTACCTTGGATTACTTCACCAAACACAACATGTTTACCATCTAAATGTGGCGTAGGAACACAAGTGATAAAAGCCTGTGATCCGTTGGTATTAGGACCTGCATTTGCCATAGACAAAAGAAAGGGTCTATCGTGTTTTAAAGTAAAATTCTCATCTTCAAACTTCTCACCATAGATACTTTCACCACCTGTCCCATTAAAATTAGTGAAATCACCAAATTGACACATGAAATCCTTGATAACTCTATGGAAGATAGAGCCTTTATAAGATAGTGGTACATCTGGTTTAGACTTGGCCATACCACTATTGCCCTCACATAATTTATAAAAATTTTCAGCTGTTTTGGGGACTATGTCATTGTATAATTCAAACACGATACGACCTTTTGGTTTACCTGCAATAGAGATATCAAAATAAGACTTTAGTCGGTTTGACATGTTTATTAATAACTTATTGAAATGGGAGAAACCTTTTTAGATATATATATATATATATATATACGTGTGTGTGTGTGTGGAGAAATGAGAGTCAAAGACAAGAGATAAATAAAAGTTTAATAAAAGCATTTCAATAATAGTTAAGTTATAATTGTACAAGCCTTTCTCTAGCTTTTAATGCATCTTGTGATTAACGTTTTTTTCTTGACTTTAATCATATATATATGTGTATGTATGTATGTATGTATGTATTAAGGAAAATCTGTGAAATTATGCTGATCTTCCATATAAGTATACTTGTCTCTCTCCAATCTAAGTAAAAAAAAAAAATCCAAGAGAACGTCATAGAAAATAATGGAAAAAAATGAACCAAAAGCAAAGAAGGAAAAACAGAATAAGTGTAAAATAATCATAAAGAAGGTAGGGAGGATACATATATAGACGTATATATGCACATGGTATATATATATAAATTTTATATACACAGATTCGTAAAATCTGAACATGTTATAAGGGTTAAGTAAAGAGCAAATAATCAAACAGGCAAAAAAAAAAAAAAAAAAAAAAAAGGACACACTATTTGTGTACAGTTGACTTATTTATTTGTCAACAGTATGAGTTCTTTCATTATTACCCTTTGAATCCCAACACTTTCTAAACATTTCCATTTCTTTTAAACATTGTCTCCAATCTCCCGTCTCAGCATGACACAGTTGCAAAGCCATATTCTCGACATAACATCCGGTTGATTGAATTCTTTTATCCCATTCTTCTGGATCTGTATCTTCTAAAAGTCCATCATAGTCTTCTAATGCCTGTTGATAATATTTTGATGTTGTATCGGGGACATATTGTTTATTAGAGTCTGACATTTTTATAATTTGACTAAAACTGATATGAATGGGTACGCATATATATATATATATATATATATATAGTGTATGTATGTGCGTGTGTAAAAATTGCTGGTTTATTTAAATTCTATCAGGTCATTTAGTGATCGATTACGATATTTTAAAAAAATAAAAAGAAAGGAATATAATGGATTTCAAGGTAACCCAATAATCAGACTATATGTAGATATAACAATCTTTTAGATCTCAAACTATAAATATTTTTAATAGATTAAAAAAAGAAAAAGAAAAAAAAGAAAATAATATGAGCAAAAATTACCACTTAAGGGGCTAAATGGTTAAAAATATGTCTATATTTTGCCAAGTGTGCTAATAAAGAGTGTAATCAGTCATAATAGTTGGACGTACAGATACACATACATAGACATGCATATATATTGTTATATACACATGTATGTATGTATGTGTGTGTGTGTGTATGTATAAGTATTGTAAATGACAAATAGACAAAGAAAATAGGGTTACTACAACCAAATGTCAATGTTAAATAATCAATACTTTACAAGATGTTGTAGAGACCAATTAACTCATCCCACTTCATATATACTGACCTTCTATTTTATTTGGCTGTTTATTACTTAACTATTATCTATAACCACAGCTACATTTGATTGAAAAATAGATTACAACAATTGAGTTGCCAGTGTGTGTAACAACTATAACTAAGTAGTAGTTATACATATACTACAGCTGTAAGATGTAGGAGTGACATTTGGATTTGTTTGTTTTGTTGTGTCACTCACTCACTCACTCTCTCTGTCTCTCTCTCTCTCTCTCTCTCTACAGTTTCCCTTACTAAAAAAGAAAACATTGGGGAGGGCTGCTAAATAGTTTTTTTTTGAATATTTTCCAGTTTTCTTATTAGGGTTTAAAAAGAGAAAGAAAGTTGTGCAGTCTTTAAGTAAGAATGATGCATTGATCTCGACATCTATAAAGTAGGGTTGCTCTATAACATCGGACAAAACTGCATGAATTTTCCCTCCTCCCCCTCTCCCCCCCACAGCCCCCACTTCTCTTCTCCTTTACTTTACTTTACTTTACTATAAGCCTGATGATGGCAGAAGAAAAACGGGGCGCATCTCACATTCCCATTTTTGACAAAAAACAAAACACAACTGTCTTTCTTTCCTTTTTTTCTTTCTTTCTTTCTTTATTTTTTAATTTTATTTATTTTCGTTTCCCTTCTCCTTGTTTTGGAAATTTTGTTTGTTGAGTGTGTTCGATGTTCTGGTGAGGTAAGGGGAAAAAACACAGACACACACACACAGAGAGAAAAAGAGAGAGAAAACCATTTTCATTTTTGCATTCTCTCTGTTCACTCCCACTCATTCATTCATTTTCTATCTTTCTTTCTTTCTTTCTTTAAAGATAGATTTAGAAGATGAAAAAGATAAACAAAGGGCAAGACATTCAATATTCGTTGGGTGTCAGTAGATTAGTCGTATTGATTCTAAGCTAACTTCTCTTCGTGTTCGTGTATATTCAACTTATGAGTATTGTTTTTTTTTTATCTTCTTGTTTGGAATTAACCATTGACTGTTCTCTTTTTATTTCAAGTGTATATTTTTATACACCAAATTAAATATATACGTACACCAACAAATAAATTTATATATATATTAAATTAAATATATATATATATATATATATATATATATCCACACTAGTATTATCACAATATGGTGAAATTGGCTGAATATCACCGTACAGCTACTTTTGCTTGGTCCCATGACAGGATCCCACAGATTGTAACAGGGACTGTTTCAGGTACAATAGATGCAAATTTTTCTAATGAATCCGTTTTAGAATTATGGTCTTTACTATCCACTGAACCAAATAAACCTATTGCATCCTTATCCACTGATGCTAAATTTAACGATTTAGATTGGTCAATTGATAATCAATTGATTGCTGGTGCATTGGAAAATGGAACCGTTGAATTTTTTAAATTGAATAATAATAATAATAACACTTCTATTGAATCAGTAGGAAAATTTAATAAACATCGTAATTCTACCGTTAATACAATAAAATTTAATCCTAAACAAGCAAATGTTTTGATATCTGGTGATAATAGAGGTGAAATATTTGTCTGGGATACCGAGAAAGCCATCAAATACTACTACTAATAATAATAATAATAGTAATAATGGTAATAATAATGGGACTGTTGTTCAAGAATATACCCCAATGAAACCAGGCACTGCAATGACTTCTATTGAAGAGGTTCATTCACTGGCATGGAACCAATCTTTAGCACATGTTTTTGCTTCCGCTGGCTCATCTAGTTTTGCCTCTATTTGGGACCTTAAAGCTAAAAAGGAAGTTATTCATTTAAGTTATACTTCCCCTGCCACTGGTCTCAAACCACAGTTATCCGTGGTTGAATGGCACCCAACCAATTCTACTAAATTAGCTACAGCCACTGGTAGTGACACCGAACCCGCTATTGTTATATGGGATTTAAGAAATGCTAACACTCCATTGACCACCTTGGTTAATGGTCACTCCAAAGGTATCTTATGTCTTGACTGGTGTAATCAGGACGAAGATCTGCTACTATCTAGTGGCCGTGACAATACTGTGGTCCTATGGAACCCAACTACAGGTGAACAGTTGACACAGTATCCTCCACATGGTAACTGGCTGTTTAAGACAAAATTTGCTCCACAAGGGACCTGATTTTTTTGCTACTGCATCCTTTGATTCTAAGATAGAAATTCAAACTCTACAAAACCTTGTTAACGAATTAGATAAAGAAGAAAATGTAACAAAACAACAAGAATCAGAAACTGAATTTTGGACCCATGTTTCACAACAGGAATCAAATGAAAAGCCAACTGTTAAAAAGATACAAGCTCCGGCATGGTATTTAAACCATTCACCGGCTGCTACTTGGGCTTTTGGTGGAAAATTGGTTAGTATTGGTCAAGATGGGAAATCAATCAATATCACAAAACCTGTATTGCCTGGTCTGGAACAAAACATTCTGTTGAATGAAGCTTTAAAGTCTAAGGATTTTAAACCATTGATTAATGTTAGACTAGTTAAAGGTATAGATAAAAACAACGAAGAAGATTGGAATCTATTAGACAAATTATCCATGGATGGGAGAGAAGAATTTTTAAAAGACACTTTTAATTTCGATGATGATGATGATGACGAAAATGGAAATAAAGATAGTATTAATGATGATGAAACGAGTACAGAAGCAGGTGAAGAATTTTTTGAAAAGATTGAAAGTAAATTCAAACCAAAGGATCCATTCAAATTGGAAAAAGATACTGATTTCTCTATAACCAAAAAATTAATCTCCGGTAACACTAAAGCAGTCGTTGTAGAGGCTTTACAGAATGATTTATTATTGGAATCTTTAATAGTCGCTTTAGATTCAAATGATACTACGCTAAAGGAAAAAGTTAAAGATTATTATTTCAAAAAATTTGGAAATTCAAATTCCCTATCAAGAATTCTATACTCTGTTACAAACAATGATATTGAGGATATGGTTACCAATATGGATGTGTCACAATGGAAATATATTGTAAAGGCTATTAACAAATTTGTACCAACTGATATTACTCGTAAGAACGAATTATTAGTTCAATTAGGTGACAGAATTTTAGAATCTGGTAATAGACAGAATGCAATTGCTGTTTATTTTTCTGCCAATTCTATTGATAAAGTGGCCTCTATATGGTTAAAAGAATTTCCTGATCTAGAAGATATAATTAAACAAGAGAATAAGACTGTTTATGAAGCACATGTCGAATGTTTAACAGAATTTGTTGAGAGATTTACTGTCTTTTCAAGTTTTATCGGAGAATCTAAAATATCTAATCAAGGTTTGATATCTAAATTTATGGAATTTGTTGATATAGCATCTGCTAGTGGTGATTTCTTCTTAGCAGAGTCATTTCTAAATATTCTACCAGACTCAAATGAGGATGTCAAAGCGGAAAAAGAACGTGTATTAGTGGCTTCTGGTAAATCTGTTAAACAAGGTTCAAGTCAAAGAAGCGTTGCATCTTCTACACCCCAACATGATAGATACAAAAGTTCTCATGCAGGTAACCTTCCAATGAAGCACAAACCGCAATTTGCAACTGCTGCTGGTATGCCCCCTGTTCAACCACCAAATATTCCTAACCAACAAACTGGTGCACCTCTAAACAATACCATTAGACCTGTGAAAACTACACTCCCACTAAAAGTTAATCCATACGCTCCACCCACAACTACTTCTGCATCAAATCCAAGTACATCTAATTTATTTAATAGTACAACAGGAGCACCTATCCCAACTTCATCCTTTATTCCACCTAAGAATCCATATGCTGTTGGTGTACAAACTCCAGGAATCACTCAAACCACCCCATTTGTTCCTCAACAGTCTATTTATGAGAAACCAATGACTGATTCATTTATAGAAACACCACAATCCGGCGTTGTATCTGGTCAAATGCCACATTTAAATCAAAAGGCCAATGATGGTTGGAATGACTTACCATTAAAAGTTAAAGAAAACAAGCCATCGCGTGCCAAAGCTGTTAGTGTTGCACCTGCAAGTGTCAGTGTCCTACCAGGATCTTCTACTCCGCACAGTGATACTATTCCATCTCGCGATTTCCCGGTAAATCCATCAGTTAACAGAGTTGCATCCGCCTCCTCCATGCCAACTCCTCCACCACCTTCTGGATTCAAGAGAAAGGAATCATTAGCGTCAATGGATAAAGGCTTGGAAGGCTCAACCAGTATGAAAACATCGAATCCATATTCTCCTCAAGTCAATAAGCCTGTACCTATGGCCCAAAGAACTAGTCCATATGCTCCAGCAGCAAGTTCTATTGCTCCACCAATGCAATCACAAGCATCTCAAAATATCCCAATAAATTCATATGCTCCAAAACAATCTACCACAACACCAAATTCTAATATTTCAGCTGGTATATTGCCATCGAATCCTTATTCAGTTTTACCGCAATCCTCTTTTCCTCCAACGGGTACAACAGCAGCCCCTCCACCAATATCAAAACAAACAATTGCTCCACCACCAGTAATGAGTGCTAGAAGAAAAGTTCAGCATAAAGTAGACAATATTACAAATGCTACCAACTTGTTAGAATCTATTCAACGTACACCATCTACAACTAATATGGTTCAACAACAACAGCATGTTGTTCCACCTCCAGCTAGCACTCAAACTAGCATTCAAGCACCTCCTGTTGCTGCTACAGAATCAATTGTTACCGTCACAATACCGGAAGATCAACAAGAAGTTATTGATTTTTTGAAAAGTGAATTGGAACGTGTTACACCATTGATTCCAAAAGAATATTCCAAACAGTTAAAAGATTGTGCTAAGAGATTAAAGATACTATATGGTCATATGGAAAGACAAGATTTATTAACTCAACCAACAGTAGATAAGTTGAAGAAGATTGTCGAATACTTGAAACATAAACAATACACTGAAGCAATGGAAGTACATGTTGATATTGCAACAAATAATGCTCAAGAAGGTGGCAATTGGTTAACAGGTGTGAAGAGATTAATCAGTATTGCCGAAGCTACTACAAGTTGAGAAACAACCATATGTATGTATTTATGTTTATTTTAATTTGTCTTCTATAACATTGTGTTAGATCTATGAACTTTATCTCTTATATTTATCTCATATATACGATGTACATCTGATTATGGCTTAATAGTCAATTTTTAAGTTCAGCATTCTTATTGTTTTTCATTGTTTATCATATTTTAAGATTGAAATATATGAAGAAACAAATATATATATAAATAGTTGATTTGCTGAAACATTTCATCACTGCGTAACATTTGGTTAAGTGCAGCTCTTCTATTTTTTTATTGTTGTTCTTTTTTCACATGTCACTACAATCCTTCACTGTGTGTAATATTTAGAAAAATAAGTGAAAATCAAAAATGGTAATTCTTTAAGGTTTTGAGATGACGTGATTTCCAGTTACTAGTCAAATAGAAAATTACGCAAATGTATAATGTAAAGTAATGACTTGATCTTACTGAAATAATTTATCAGAAAACTTCTAAGATAACATCAGTAAAGGTAAATTATAACTAGACCTATTGATTCTGGATAAAACAAAGCTGTTCATACAAAAAAAAAAAAAAAAGACAAACTACTAGACGACGTCTATAAGACATTTAATTGATGTGGACATATTTTATATGAGTATGAATCAAATTCAAACAACATCTGGTAATGTATCATCGGAAGTTAATCAGGTGCTCCAAATGATTGGACTAGCTAAAGTTCGTGTCGATCAAAATGACATGGATAATAAGAATGCAGAAGTTACTGTCGCAAATCAGCAGATCATGGAAGATGAGTTTCAACCATTCGATATGACAATTAGACGAATAAGTAATCAACTAGCAGAAGAGCGAAGGAGACGTTCAGAAATAGGACTAGATATGTTAGAGGTACCTAATTCACATAACACTGATCAAAATGTATCACAATTATCACAACCATCCATAATTGAAAATGTTGATGATGAATTACATAGTAATGTATATACACCCAACTGTTCCAATACTATGGTAGAAGATAATGCATCAATGATTTTTGATTCTAAGCCAAGGAAACAATCAAATTACATATCCTTTTTAGTAGGAATTTTCGTTGCTGTTGGCGGGTTTTTATTTGGTTATGATACAGGGCTTATCAATGGTTTAACTGAAATGGCATACGTAAGGTCGCACCTAGCACCTAATCATTTTGCATTTACCACTACACAATGGTCCATATTGGTATCATTTTTATCTCTAGGTACATTTATTGGAGCTTTGTTCACACCAATTGCGTCTGATAAATTTGGAAGAAGACTGATGATAATTTTTAGTACAGCTATCATATTTTCAATAGGAACATCGTTGCAAGTTGGTTCTAAATCTTTAGATCTTTTAGTAGCAGGGAGATTTGTATCAGGATTGGGGATTGGTATCATATCTGCAATTGTCCCTTCATATCAAGCTGAATCAGCCAAAAAAAATTTAAGAGGTGCAATTATATCTACCTATCAATGGGCGATCACATGGGGACTGTTTGCTTCCAGTGCAGTAGCACAGGGTACACATGCAATGAAGTCAGCTGCATCTTATAGAATTCCTATTGGACTTCAATATGTGTGGTCTTTTATTCTAGCAATTGGCATGTGCTTCCTTCCTGAAAGTCCTAGATATTATGTGATGAAGGATCAACTTCATGAAGCTGCCAAATCATTATCCTTCCTTAGAGGTGTTCCAATAGAGGATTCTGGTCTTCTAGAAGAATTGGTTGAGATTAAAGCCACATATGATTATGAAAAGGCTATGGGCTCGTCGTCATTTTTGGATTGTTTTATTTCAAGTAGAGAGAGACCAAAGCAAAGTTTAAGAATGTTTACTGGAATAGCAGTTCAGATATTCCAACAATTCTCGGGGATCAATTTTATCTTTTATTTTGGGATCAATTTTTTAGATAAGACAGGTATTCACCAAAGTTATATCATATCTTTTATTCTGTATGCAGTTAACGTGGCTTTTAATATACCAGGTTTGTTTTTAGTAGAATATATTGGTAGAAGGAAACTTTTGATAGCTGGTGGGTTTCTTATGGCACTATCTAATTTTATTATTGCCATTGTAGGTATATCTGTAAAGGTATCACTGTCACACAAAATTATGATTGCATTTATGTGTACATTTATTGCATCATATTCAGCGACATGGGGTGGGGTGGTTTGGGTATTATCTGCAGAATTGTATCCTTTAGGTGTAAGAGCCAAATGTTCTGCTCTATGTGCAGCTTCCAACTGGTTAGCTAATTTTGTTTGCGCTTTAATTACACCTTATATTATTGACATAGGAAATAGTGAGACAGCTATTCTTGAGCCTAAAATATATTTTATATGGGGGTCTTTAAATGCATTAGGCGTCTTGATTGTTTATTTCACTGTATTTGAAACAAGAGGTTTAACTTTAGAACAAATTGATGAACTTTATGAGAGTTCACATAGTGCATTCCAGTCGGATAAATGGAATAAAAAGATAAGAAAGGGCAAATTTAGTTTTTGCAATATAGATACCGTAAACAATTTTAAAGTGAATAATAGTGCATCTGTGCCTCAATGTACCTCTTCTTCTGCTAATTCAACGCCTAATAGTATAAATAACACTGGCTTGACCTGTGTGAATGTTGATAATAACCTAAGAAGTACAAATGGGGAACAACTGAACAATTATAATAATGGTAGCGTATTTCATTTTGATCATCGTTCAGAACAGTTAGATCCGATTGATCAACTTTTTACAAAAACATCACCTATGTTAATTTCTGACTTCCCAGTGGTAGCAAATGTAACACCTGATTCTATGGATAAATCTAGAATTGTAGATCTTGGAAATGGATTGACTTTGAATATGAATAGACGTGGACCACCTTCTTTATCAAGTGGATCGTTGATCCTAGAAGATGGAGGAAATAACATGGAGAATAACAGTACACATAGCAGCACTCAATATTATAGTGATAGAGAACATATGGATTTGGTCGGTGAATATATGTCACAAGTCATTAGGGGTTCTTCACCTCAACAAAGGTCACAACATTCTAACCCGTCATATTCTACAAGATAAGACCATCTAACTAACAATTCTGGTGAATTGGTCTAGATTCGGAAAAATTATGAATAGTGTTCCCAACCAAGTGAAGATGACGAAAAGCAAGGTAGTAGGAACTGTAATGAAATAGATTGACTTGGCAAGAACTATGATTTATTCTAAGAGAGATTATTATGTCAAGTTTGCTCTGATTCGATATTAAGATATTTGAGAGTGATACCATTTATAGTTATTACAAGAATATTGATGATGGTATTATAACAAATTAGAGTATTTTTTTTTTGATTTTTTTGCTTTAATGATAGATTTGATAGAGTATGAATATACAATTAACTAAGCATTTTAATTTGAAATCATTAGGGGTATGATTGATAGAAGTAGCATTAAAAAGAAAGAAAATAAAAAGAAAATTTATATATATTTATAAACCATGCATTTAAATACTAATATTCTAACGCACTTTATATTTAATAATCACATATTTTTGTCCAATAAAGTAGTCGTTTCCCCATAACTATAATTAAACAACTTTTATAGTTTTAGTTACAAAGCTACATTGAGAACTGTGCCATCTTATGATTTCTCTGTTTCTCTCTTTTTTTTTCTTAGTTACCTTTGACCAATTTTATAGGTTGGAAAAAAAAAAGGTTCTATGGAAAAATTTGCAAAATGTACCAAATGTTGTAAATACTTCAAAATTGTATAGCAACATGTAACTAAAATAAAAGACAAGATACATATTAGATTTTACTATAACAACAACGAAGTGAATTGAGCAAATATATATTTTATTTTTGTTTTTTTTTTTTTTGTTTCTGCCCTCCATTTCACTGGACATATACAATTATTTACTATTGCATACCCAAGGATCAAACCAAATAACGTCAGTATTAAATATTCTGTGCGTTTGTTTAGGTAGAGATATGTCACAACTTGAAGAAAAGACACGTTCACAAGTAAGCAGAACTGAGATAAGTGAAGGATCATCAAGTTATGAGCATGTACCACCCCCTCCAAACTAGCATTTAAGAAGTCCGATCCATCTAACAAAACGTTATTACTTAAATCAATATTTGAATATATGTACATTAGTGACGATGAGGCTGATAAAAAAAGAATAAAGGAAACTGTTACATCTTCAGGTGATTATAAGAGTAGGAGGATTGGTAATTTGGAATATATTTTTTACAAGTGCCTTCTCGTACTCTTGTTTATTATCTATGGTATTTACAGATATTTTCAATTAAAATACAATTTTTTGAAATTGAAGGTATATAATATATATTATAATCCATCGAACACCCCGCAGTTAATTAGACAAGATGTAACTCAACTGAGTAAGATTCCAAAACGACTTGCGGCGATATTAGAGATCAAGCCTGTTGGTGACGTTGACGGAGGCATTAATGGTTTATTAAATGATGGAAGCAGACTTGTTTGCTGGACTGTATCTGCAGGCATCAAACATTTGATGTTATATGATTATGATGGGTTATTACAACGCAACGTACATAAATTTAGAGAAGAGATTCATAATAAATTAGTAAAATATTATGGTCCTACCAAGACACCTAACTTTGCCATCAGGATCCCCCATTCGAATAAAGTTTACTACAATAATATAGATGAATATGCTGATACAAATACAAAAGTGGTCATTGAAATATTATTACTATCTAATAGAGATGGTCGTGAAACAATTGTGGACTTGACTAAGACAATGGCGGAATTATGTGCATCAAATGAATTAAAAGTTTCAGATATTACTATGGATTTGGTGGATTCAGAGTTGACTCAATTAGTTGGTCATGAACCAGATTTGTTATTATATTTCGGCCCTAGTCTAGATTTACAAGGTTTCCCACCTTGGCATATCCGTTTAACTGAATTTTATTGGGAACCTGACAACAATACAGTGGCATATTCGATATTCATCAGAGGTTTAAAAAATTACGCAGGGGCTAAAATGAATGTTGGTAAATAGGGATGTGTTTATTCTTAATTCTACTTTCAAATTTGCTTTCCTTTTTTCCTATTTTTTTCTTTTAATCATCATTAAAATATTACATGGCTAGCATATTGAGACATAATGTTTATAAAGGGAATATCTTGTATTCAATCTTCTTTTTTTTTTTTTTTTTGATTTTCTATCGTCTTTTTTCTGAGTGTATAGAAGGAATTGATCATATACATACACATATAACTGTTATATTGCATTTGTATTTCAAATAAGATTTTCTTTGCTTTTTTTTTTGTCTCTTATGTATATAGTTAAAGTGAATGGATAAAAAAGTATGATTCAGATTGGTTGTAACAGTATCTTTATTTAGTTAATCTAAAAAGGAATAGCTACAAAAATTGACTGTTCAAAAATGTCTGTAAAAAATTGTAATAAATTGTAAGGATAAAGGAAATTTGAAAATAGCAGATACTAGAATGGAGACTGCTTTCTGATTATATGTTAAAGTAGATTCTAGGGGCATGTTTTATCTTCATATGATGTCACATTATTACTGTTGTTTTTATTGGTAAAATATTTTTTTTAAAAAAAAAACTAAGTTTACTCATTTATTTAATATTTTAATATCCATTCAACTATATCTTATATACCCCATTCATATAGTAGTTTCGAGGATGACAAGAACGCCTAATAATATCTTCTTTTAAATAATATATTAATAGTGTGTCATCGTAAAGTTTCACATTCTGTTTAAACCTACTGTGTGTCTGACAGAAGCTGTGCAATTCTTAATTTTGTGTCATCGCCAAGGTGTCACCATAATTTTTGAATTTTAATTTTTTTTTTTTATTTTTTTCGTGTGAAACAAAAGCCAATTTGTTCCCAATTAGGAAATAGTACAAACAAAAAGAAACACAAAAGTTTGATTTGCTTTTCGTTGGAAAATTTCCAAAAATTTTCTGGAAAATTGTGATTGGATTTTTGAAACTTTTCAGATAAAATCTATCGATATTTCATTTCATTCTTAACGGAAGAGACACAACATTTAGCTTGAATGTTTTTCCCAAAAAAAAAAAAAAAGAAAGAAAGAAAGAAAAAATATTTTCTATACAACTAGTCTTGGAGGTGCTTTAGTATTTTTTTGATCTTTTAAAATTGTCCTTTTGGAAAACCCCCTCTTTAGAATCTTTTTGTAGTATAGGTTTTTCTACTTGCTAGTAGTCCTTTTCAAACATAATATGTTATTCCAGTTTTTGTTGGTTGTTAAGTTTGTTAGTCCATAACATTCCATTACCAAAAAGCAATAAAAATCAAGATTCAGAAAGTTAATAAAGTCCTATAATAAACAAATACAACAGAAGACAAAATGGGTTTATTTGCTTCTAAATTATTCAGCAGTTTGTTTGGCAACAGAGAGATGCGTATTCTTATGGTGGGTCTTGATGGTGCTGGTAAAACCACCGTTTTATATAAACTAAAGTTAGGTGAAGTCATTACTACAATTCCAACCATTGGTTTCAATGTTGAAACTGTTCAATATAAGAATATTTCCTTCACTGTCTGGGATGTTGGTGGACAAGACAGAATTAGATCCTTATGGAGACACTATTACAGAAATACTGAAGGTGTTATCTTTGTTGTTGACTCAAACGATAGATCACGTATCGGTGAAGCAAGAGAAGTTATGCAGAGAATGTTAACTGAGGACGAATTAAGAAATGCCGTGTGGTTAGTCTTTGCTAATAAACAAGATTTACCTGAAGCTATGTCAGCTGCTGAAATAACTGAAAAATTAGGTTTACATTCCATCAAGAACCGTCCATGGTTCATTCAAGCTACTTGTGCCACATCTGGTGAAGGTTTGTATGAAGGTTTAGAATGGTTAAGTAACAATTTAAAGAATCAATCGTAAAGAAGATCATTTAATTTTCTCTTCCATTTAATTTTTTTTTTTAATTCTACTTTATCCTTATCTCTCTCTGCGTCTCCCTCCTTCTTCTTCCCCAAATCAATAAAAACCATAAAGTAAAAATAGAACTCTCGACAAGACAAACAAGTGGCAATATTTTGATAATAGTATTATCAGATTCAATTTAATGACCATTTCAGTGTACATCTCTCATATTTTTTTTTCCTTGTTCCTTCCTCTTGTCCTCATTCCTATCCCTATAAAAAAAATATAATATAATATAACTAAACATAGAGTCTACTTTCTTCTTTAATAATATGTATAATTTTATCATGTCAAATTTAAAATAATAATAATAACAATAATAAATTGAAGTATAGGTTTATTACGTTTATATTTTACTTCCTTTTATTTTATTTTCATCTTTTTTTCAATCCTCTTAAATTAGTCATTTAAATGATTACTAGATTGATTCTCAATTGATAAACTATAGACTTTTGCCTAATAATATCACTCAGTATATACTGTAAATTTAAGAAGATTAAAATTAGAATTGACATATATACACCCATATATATATATATATATATATATGTAAAATGGACATATAAGTGTGAAACAATCTAACAGATGCAAAGAAACAATCTTTACGAATTATTTATATATACTAAATGAATATTTTACTTTGATTTGTACTTTCTAATAATACGTCATAGCGGTAAATTAGCTCAGTCTTTAAAATAGCATAACTCTTTATGACTTAGTGACATTGTTAATACACGCATTATGGTGACAACAATCCTTATTGATTTTACTCTAGAAAAACATAGTATCACCAATGGTAAATAAAAAGACTGTTTTCCTTTTACATCCGTACCTCTTCACTTTTTTTTCTTGAGAAGTTTTTTTTGCGTCGGTCTAAACTATTCAAAATTTTGAAAAGTCGTGCCCGCGATGGAAAAGCAGGCCAATTTTTTGAAAATTTCTGGTTTTTGATTAAATTATTTCGTTATAGTTTTATTATTTATTATTATTCAATATTAGGTAAAACCTTGAGAACATCCACATCCACGTTAATAAAGTATATGTTATACATGATCTGCCTAGTAGTTATTTTTACAGTAGTGTTGTATTATTAGGAGGAGTTGTTACGAGGTTTGCTTATTTTAGATATTTTTGGTGTTTGGCCTATTCCCTTCTATAGTCCCGAATAAAACCGTACATTGACAAAAATTCGAAATGGTATGTGAATATATATGACATATAGGAGAATCATACGTGTATGGATAAGGAAAGTTTTTATGTTTTTTTTTTTTGTATACGTAATTCAGTTACTCAGCATAGTGGGATGGTCCTACTATGAGTGATAACTTTAAAGCAATAGTCCAAACCATACGTGAATTTTATAAATGAATAATTAAGTAATCAAGAGCATATAATTACTAACCATTAAAAAAAATTTTACGTTCCATATTTGTCAAAAAAAAAAATTATTCAACGAATTGATACAATATACTATGTGAAAGTTTGGAATGTTTAATAACTTTATTTTATCATTGATTTTTTTTTACTTTTTTTTTCTAACAGGCTGGTGTTAAGACTTACGAATTAAGAACCAAATCTAAGGAAGAGTTAGAATCCCAATTAATCGACTTAAAGAAGGAATTAGCCGAATTAAAGGTTCAAAAATTACAAAGACCATCTTTACCAAAGATTAACACTGTCAGAAAGAACATTGCTCGTGTCTTAACTGTTATCAACGAACAACAAAGAGAAGCTGTTAGACAATTATACAAGGGCAAGAAGTACCAACCAAAGGATTTAAGAGCTAAGAAAACTAGAGCTTTAAGAAGAGCTTTAACCAAGTTCGAAGCTTCCAGAATCACTGAAAAGCAAAGAAAGAAGCAAATTGCTTTTCCACAAAGAAAGTACGCTATCAAGGCTTAAGGTTTTTAATAGTAATAAAATTGGGACTTTTTTCATATTTTTTTAGTATTAATGTATAAATCTTTGTAGCAGACTTTTGTATAGTTTAAACTAAAACACTTAATTATCTTATTTTGTGGTTGCATTAGCTCTTGATTTACCACAACGCTAACATGTAATTCACAATATACAGGTAAGTTTTTGTGAAATCATCTAACTCGTATATTGTTAAAAACTATAGATATATATATATATATAGATATAGATATAGATTAAGGGGCTGTTACATAAAGATTTGCATTTTTTTTTCCTTTTGAAGAAGATTGGACTCAGTATTATTCAGTGTTGTTACTTTTCATGACTTTAGCTTCTCTCTCTTGCCTTTTCTTTTGCTTAAAGTCTAAAATCCTCTGTTTCAATTCTTCATTCGGAATTACATCTTCAAATCTTAATGGCATTCTATTGAATGGATCAGTAGAATCACTCAATAAATGGGCTCTAATGGTACTTCTATCAATATTCACTTTAGAAGTAGGTAAAGTGACAGGGTCCTTCATTAAAGTGTACATTAACGGATCAATGAACTCGTCAGGAGCATCATCATAATCTAATTCTTCTTCAGCATCAAGATCTTTCTTTTCTTCTGCCAATTTTGCAAAGTTAAGTAGCTTTTCACAGAAATCTCCTGAAACCATTCCGGTTCTGTTACCCAAGATATCAGTGGCTCTAACAAAATATTTTTTATCAAACGATCTTCCATCTCTTGAAACTGCATGGATAAATTCTTCTTGACCAGATAGATTTATATAAGTGGTCGCAACAGCTTTCAGTAAGTCCTTTGGATTGAACGAATATTGTTCTGGGTTTTCAACTTTTAGTTCACCACATTTTGGTCCAACCAACGATTCTAAATTATAATCAAGCATACAGGCTAACCTGTCAACTAGTTCAGGGATTACAAATGCGCTTGGAATATCTTTAGTGAAAATGACAAATAATTGCATAGATTTGCTAGCAAGACCACAGGAAGACTTAGCTTGCCTTTGAGCAGATGCTAGTCTAGATTGCAAATCTTGGATATTGTTTGACTCACTGCCATCATTAGATGTTTCCCTGTTGTTATCATTTGGATTCTCTTTTAATTTACGGCTAATTTTATGAAGTTCAGCTAGACTTGATAATCCTTCATCCAATAAGAATGTCAAATCGTTTAACATACGCGCAACAAATCTTATAAAAAATTCCTTGTTATTCCTTGATTGCCAAATTAATTGTTTTTTATATTTAGGGATTCTTTCATAAAGTTCTTCTAATATAATAGAGATACTATATCTACTATTGAATTTGTCATAAAATTGTGATGAGGAACCAGTCTTTTCAACGATGACATAAAAATCTAGTAATGCATATAATAGATTTTTGGATACCAATTCATTGTCTTCAAAAATAGGTAACATAAACCCTGGGGAGTTATCAGTCAATGGCATACACCCAATACTTAATAATTGGACGATTTTACCCTTTAAGTGAGGATTTGATACTAATTCAGGACAACGAAGGACTGTGGTGCAGAATTCAATAAAAGAATTTAACCTTTGATTTCTGAATAATGGTGAGGTAGCATATTTTGATATATATAAGGCATAATTAATGGGTCCCTCCACACAGAATTCTGGATAGTATTTAAATGGAATTGGTGCATTTTTTCTTAAATAGTCTGCGTTGTCGACATTTTCAATACCAACTTGGTCTGGGATCAATGGTAAATCTAATGTGGCAAAGGGGTATTGGTGCTTTGGATCAATCACTCTCATTAAGAATGTCGAAGCTCCACATACAAAGTCAAAGATTTCCAATTGTAAAGTTCTGTGTGTGAAAAACCCTTTCAGAGCATGTTTTAAACAATTGGTGTATTGTAATGATTTTTCTAATCTTTTAACTTGGGCTTGAACAAATGCGTTGTTGAAAAATATACTCCTTGGAGATGGATTCTTCATAACATCTTTCAATCTTGTAATCTCTTCTTCAAGTCTTTTAATCTGTGGAGTTATCTTTTCATCGTATAACAGTGTTCCACCAATACCATAATGAAGATAAGTTAAGCTTAAAAAAAAACAATCCGAGATGAAATTTGGTTTAGAATCTTGGTCTGATTTATTTTTATCATAAAATTCATCAGCTTCTTTAAAATCAGAATTAAGTCTTGTTTCATTAGTTAGATCGATGAAAACACTAACATTGTTAAAATAATTAACATCGATTTTATTTATCTTTTTATATGTAATATCCAAAAATGGTTGTGAGAATCGTATTAGAAGTAAAGAAATGTTGGTCATGAAGGAATTTGTGGATAATTTATTTTGTTCAGAATGTTCCCCTCTTCTTAAATGATTTTTATTGACAATCATAGACCAATAACTAATGACATCAGTCCTTGATTCAACAGATCCTCGTATGATCTTATCCATAATGTAGAATAATCTATCTAACACTGCTTTGTGTTCTATTTGAGATGATTCATGAATCATGGATATATGTTGTTTTGATAAATCTAATGAACTTCCATAATTATTTGAAGCCACATTAAACATCAATGGTGACAAAGTTAAGATAGGACCTAATATTGTTGTTTTCTCAATTCTATTTGTAGGACAATCAAAATTAGGGAAAAATCCATCAACTTTTGTAAAAATAGCTGCCACTGGCTTAAAATTAACAAAAAGTTCATAAAGTGATAAAACATGATTATAAATTTTTGGTGATGTTAGGTCAAACGCAGGTAGATCATTTACTATGTAATCAATGGTAGTTGGGAATACAGCATTTAGTAAGTCAAGAACCGAATCCTCTATAATTGCTCTATGAATAATTTGTAAAAGAAAAGCAGAAAAGTTGTCGAAGTTATTGATAATATCAGTGATGTATTGTTTTAAACTACCGTTTATTGCGAAATCTTGGATTTGGAGTGAAACTAACCCATATCCAATAACCAATCTATCTATCTCTTGAAATAATTCATTCAGCTCACTATTATCTTTATTAAATTTCTTCTGTTGCTGACATCTGTTCATACAATCGTTCAAGTAACTGAATGGCTTTTGTAATGTACTGTTTTCTGTTAATTGCGCCAAAATAATTGGATCAATATCATCTAATTTAAATGGTGTTTTTGGATCTTCATTTAAGGATACAACTGAAAATCCTGTAGGATTATTGGTAGGATCATTGGTAATCTGGAATATTTCCCTGATTTGTTTGTCGGTCATATTTTGGCAAACTTCTGTATAAACTTTTTTCCTTTCAGTTGGTTATAGATCGATACTACTTAGAATAAGTTTTCGACAATACAGAATTGGAAATATAATAAGTCCACTATTAACTACCCCAGTTGTTTTCGTGTTTTGTTAATTCTCTTGTGAGGAGAATGAAAGCACGTTGTTAACAATTTAATTGTGGTTTTTAGTTCTTTATAAGAATGGCATATTTTCTTGATAAGCAATTTTTGTATTTGTTTTTGACTTTTTTTTTTCGAACATGAGAAGTGAAAAAGTAGCAAAGTCTAGAAACAATCTAAAAGTAGTACGCAGACAAAAAAAAAAAAAAAAAAAAAACAGAGAGAGAAGTGTCACATTAACAACAAGTAGAAAGATGGTGCTAGTGTATAAATAACCAAAAATATGTGTAGATAGTGTAAGGTACTTATGCAAAAAAAAAAAAAAAATAAAGAAAGAAATAAAAATAAAAATAAAAAGATATTACAGATATTGTCAGGGTATCCTGATATGAAACTGATTTGTTTGGACGTATAACAGATTATATAATGTATTAATAGTTACCGACGGATATTCAGGTAGTGGATATTCAGTTTATTGTAATACAGTTTGGGTAAACTGAGTTGATCTAGTATTATTCTTTTTTTATTAAAAAAGAATCCTCTTGTTAGAGTGATGAAAAGTAAACGCTACAAATGGCAGTGGTACAATGTTATTTATTTCCTAACTTTAAAAAATTTAGCTTTCTAGTGATTAAATAGTGTGTATATAGATATATATGAAAAACATGCAAACACCAGAAGAAAAGAGTACTTTTTCTATTCAAAAAATCATAAATAAAATATTTATTATACAATTAATTTTTAACAAGTTAGTTTTTATGTTTCTTATTTTGTGTGTTCTATAAAAGTGAAATAAAAGAAAGATGAAACAGACAAGAGTAGTAAGTACTAGAGTTTTCTAATTAAAAATTGTATGGATGATTTCAAGCATACTTTGAGGATGCTTGTATTTAGATACGATTTGTTTGAACCGTTTTTGGTTTACTTTTTTGTAGTTTTTACGCAGACAAGAAATAAAAATTATTATTTTGTACATTATTAAATTCTTTGAAAGAGTATGGTAGTTATTTGTGTATTTGCGAAACATTTTTAGTCACTAAACAAAAAATAATCCATCGTTCCTCATTATCAAAAATAACATCTATTACATATAATATTAGCAATAATATATACTAATTTCTTTAAAATCAAAACAGATAAAGTATTACAATACCAATTATAACCAGACACCTCAGTTTTTCGTTTTCATTTTCTTTTTTATTTTTAAATATTAAAAAATTACAAAAATTAAAAAGAAAATACATTAAATAAAATAAATTAGTTTGAATTAATAAAGTAATTTTTTTGTTACTCTAAATATTCTATCTAGAATTATATATCAACAAAAAAAAACCAATAATTCAAAATAAAGGCAAATAAAATACCTGAAGCTATATACAAGCACGTCTATATTAATATTAAAGAAAAAAAAAGAGTTAACAACATTATATAATCAGATGAATAATTCTCAACATTCAAATAATAGTAAATTTATCCCTGGCACGGAACTACTTACACTTAGAGAATTAGTTAAGAAAAATCAAAATCAAAGAAGTGTTCCCATTCAAGACAAGACAGTAAATAAAGCAGAAACTCAGTTAATGAAATGGAACCCATCTGTATCCGTTCACGGTGATGTAGTTTTAGCACTTGAAGGTCATCATCCATATCAAAATTTAGAAAAAGAATCAGAAATTGATATAGAAGACACAAATAAAAGTTTTATTATACAACAGTGGTATAATGAAAATTATGAATTCTTTTTCGAAGATCTATCAAAGGGAGATAATAATAACAATGACAGTACTAGTACTACTACTGGTGATAATATTATTGAAATACAAAAGGATGATAATGGGTCTTCATTTTTACTTACACCTATAGAACCACTGACAAACACCACACCCTTTGCTACTTTGAGCTCTTCTAGGTATGACACTGACGTCGAACAAAGTCAAATAAACAATTTACAAAAAAGAGATAATATTAGTACTATAGGAAATAATCATAAAAGACAACGGTTTGAAACAATCAACTTAAATACATTTTCAATATCCAAATCTAAATCATTATATCATCTATATTATCAACAACCGGTACCCTTAAGTTATATTGGCACAATTTATGATTCTCAGAATGGGCCAAGTAACAGCAAAAGGCAATTGTTTGACCAACAGCAAAACAACACACACTGTCAAGAATATAATAGCATTTTCCACTCCTGTTTAGTCTGGAGTGGCTGTCAACAAGAGTATTAGAATTCTCAATTTAAACTACTTGCAACTTTTCCCTCTTTAAAAAAAAAATATCAGTTATTAAAAAGTATATGAAACATGAATCCCTATTACTATAGCAATTTCGACCCCTCATCGACCGCATATGGGTACAACCACTATACAAATGCTACAAATAAATTGCAAAGTACATAAGATATGCAACGAAAGAAAACACAAAACAAAATTAAAAAAAAAGCGAACACATTCATTAATTTTATATATCTATACATTACATAACTTAAAACTAATGCATATATAGAACCCTTAAGGGATTAACGCATTTCGTTATATAAATCATTGACGCATAGAGACATAAAAAAAAAGAAGGGAAGTGACACTAGATCTATCCTAAATGATGGTAAATAAACAGGGAAAAAAATATTAGCCTTATTTACATAACATCAGTTCGCTTATTTGGATCTAGCTCTGACCTTCCGTCTCTTTCTCTTAAGTCTTCTAACTCTCTTCTTTCTCCACTTAGCTCTCATTTTGACAATGGGATTACTTGGTTTTCTTTTCCTCTTTGTTAAAGAATAGTTGAAATAAAAAATTAAGGGTACAAGTTTCTGGAAAACATCAGTTTAAATACGGAATATCCTCACCGCTTAAATAATATCATTTAAGTGAACCAGAACGGAACTACTGAGAGATCATGTTTTTTCCAAAATTCAGAAGAAAATTTCAAAATTTGTGTTTTTTTTTTCTTATGTTGACGCAAAAATACAAACATCTGACGAAATTACTGAAAATAGAAAAAATTAGACGTACTTTTCTGCATTTTATTTGGGATTCGACTGATGTCCGGATGTGCAGTCATGAAAACCCAAGTAGCACTCAACCTTTTCGGAAATTTCTTAGGGTTTCTTGTTCAATTTTGTAAAGTAATCCTTTACATAGGGTTATAAATATAATAGTTAATAAAATACTTTAATCCTTTTCTTTCTAGTCAATCTTTACCAAGAGTACCCGACTCTTGTAGCAATGACTTTTTTAAATGCGAACTAATTTCACCAACATCAAGTAATCTTGTAATTTGATTTATCTTGGTTTCGGATAAATCAGGAGAATCAGGGAATATCTCATTAAATTCTTTCAAATCTTTAAAATCCAATAAATCGTCTTTCAAAATCTGTTGCAAATGTTTAGCTCCCAAGTAAGCTTTCATGTTACAGTATACTCTATATGTTAAATAAAATCCAGGAATATTCGGAACGATTGGAATTAATGCCAATGGTATAGTCAAAGGTAGCAAAATCAAACATTTATAAATTTCTTTTAAATGATATTTAAGACCCCATCTGGATAATTCATTTAATTGCGAAAGCAACCTAGACTTCTCAATAATATGTGCAGGATAATATACTGCTATTGGAATTACCTCTGGGAGCGGATTTGCTTTCTTGTATTGTTTCGCAGTTATCATTTTTACTATCTGCCCTGTCCCTAATTCATATGACTTTCCAACTTTTACTCTTTTCATTATATAATGTTCACCAGGAATACTTCTTAAGCTGTCCTCTTGCCACGGGATTTGATTCATGTATTTGTTTATGAATGTTACAGTTTTAATATTGATTCTTTGGGGTGATTTTTTCATCTTTTCCCATAAAGCACTACATTTCACCACAACTTTTTGTTCTAATTGAATCAATTTCGATCTCTTATTTGTAAAGTGATCTAGATGTTTGAAGTAGATGTACGTTTTATTTTTAGTTATCGGTATTGCTATTAATTTAACAGGTTCATTTTTATATAATTGTAAGGTGTTGATTTTGTTTGAGGTGGTGGTCAATGATTGGGCTTTTGATATTATTGAGTTCCGAAGGGTTTTATGAATACTAAACATTACTTGAAATTTGTTGCAAGGTTACACTTGACAAGATTTAAATATATATATATCCAATTGAACTTGCTTGACTAGTTTTAGTGTATGCTTTGTTTATCTCATAAAAATGCATCACACAATAATAAAACATGGCACATTTAAAATAGAAATTTTATTTTTTTTTTTATGAATTGAAATTTGCAAATGATGTCAATATACACTTTCGAGAAACATGAACAAAACGTAATGTTACAAAATTATTAAAAGGAAGAAGTATACTTTTTTTCTTTATTTAATTTGGTCCTAATAAGGTATTGTAGAAGGTTACATTACTAAAAACTTACAAAATAAAGAATTTCAACACAAAGACGTTTAAAATGTCAGAGACTCATCTCAATTAATACTTTAAATAACATTAAGTAAGGTACACTTATGTAAGTATTTCCTTAAGAAGATACTTTTACTTGACACTTTAAGATAAAAAACAAATTATGTATTCAAGTCACTAGTAACTCCCACCAAAACTAGTTTCTTATTGAGATATGGGTAAAGATTCGAGACACTCAATAGTTTATCTGTTCTGGTAGATAAAAATGTAGGGTCAAAAAGTTCAATTGAGTAACAACAGTTCCTTTTAGTGAATTATAGGTGTGCGTTCTATGATAAGTATTACACTATTATAATGTATCTTTACTCAAAAAAAAAAATTAAAGGGATACAGCAATTATTTCTTCATATAACTATACATTTAAAAGCTATTACTTTTCGGATTAATTCTAAAACTATCATTTTAAACATTGCAACTACAAAATAAAGTTACAATTTATTATTTTTATAGCAAAATGTTATATCTTTCTGTGAACTACATATATTGTTGAACAGTTAAGAATTACATAGTTAAAGTTACTACCTTTTCCAACAGTTTTTCAGTATTAAATTCCTGCAATGTCATAATATACTAGAGGACTCACTACCAAAGAATAACAAACATGTTAGTAACAGATGCACCTCCCACAAGTCAAACTAATCATAGCTTAAACTAACAGTGAGGTATTTTATGTTTGCACTATAACCAACATCTCTGTTTCTGGTATTAAAGTAATTTTTTTTACAAACCAACGGAGATTTAAAGGCTACAGAATTTGAAATGTAGTTCATAAACATATCGCTAACCATAAGTATATAGGTCATGAAAATAAGCTATACAAAAATTCATCTTTGCCAAAAAAAAAAAAGGAAATCAAAACTCCATTAAAGAAATGCAAAACCGAAAAATGAAGAAACAGGAACAAAATTGAATAATTTCCGACGGAATTTAAAATTTCCCATGTGTTTACGACTAATTGCCCCTTTGTTAATATTATTTAACACTCGATGAATTGTAACGATTTCTCCTTTATTAATGTTGAGTAATTCCCATGCAATTTTCTTTTCTCATCTTTGTTTAATGTTTTGTATATTTACTCATATGAATCTTAGTTTAGGTTCTTTTTACAATTAGCAGTCAGCCTAGAAAGACTCATATTGTTGTGAGAATCATTTCATGACGTTACTGGGCAATGGTACTTAGTTAGTAGAGGTGGCACAAGAAAAAGGTCTATGATGATCTATTTCTGAGGTCTGTATTAAAAACAAAAAAGAACTTGAAAAAATATTACTGAATATCATCTGTTCATTGTTTGTAATTTGTATATCGTTGAGTACACACATAATTTGTGGGCTGGACTTGAACGCCTTAGTAATGCCTAATTCTTTGTAAGAATAGCATAATAGTGTTAGAGAAAGCAAATCAAAACACTATATATATATATATATAACAGAATAATTAGTTACTGAAGGTAGTATCCATTTTCCTGTCTCTGATATATTCTTTCGATCACACAAGATAAGTAGTAACGGCTACACTAAGTCACTTACAAACAAATATACATACTTTGTACAAAAATGTCCTCCGAACAAAAAGACTTCGAACAAATCACTGAATCTACTGCATCTAAGACTTTTCAGGCAAATCCATATGGTCCTAACCCAGCTGACTTCTTATCCAATGTCGATAACTTCCAATTGATTGACTCCACTTTAAGAGAAGGTGAACAGTTCGCTAATGCTTTCTTTTCTACAGAAAAGAAGATCGAAATTGCTAAAGCTTTGGATGATTTTGGGGTTGATTATATCGAATTAACCTCTCCTGTCGCTTCTGAACAATCTAGAAAGGATTGTGAAGCTATCTGTAAATTAGGTTTAAAAGCCAAAATTTTGACTCACATTCGTTGTCATATGGATGATGCAAGAGTTGCTGTAGAGACTGGTGTTGATGGTGTTGATGTCGTTATTGGAACTTCTAAATTCTTAAGGCAGTACTCTCATGGTAAAGATATGAACTACATTGCCAAGAGTGCCATTGAGGTCATTGAGTTTGTTAAGTCTAAAGGTATTGAAATTAGATTCTCTTCTGAAGATTCTTTCAGAAGTGACCTTGTCGATTTACTAAACATCTATAAGACTGTTAGTAAGATTGGTGTGAATAGAGTTGGTATTGCTGATACTGTTGGTTGTGCTAATCCAAGACAAGTCTACGAATTAGTTAGAACTTTAAAATCTGTTGTCAACTGTGACATTGAGTGCCATTTCCACAATGATACAGGTTGTGCTATCGCTAATGCTTACACTGCTTTGGAAGCTGGTGCCCGTTTAATCGATACCTGTGTCTTAGGTATTGGTGAAAGAAACGGTATTGTCCCAATTGGTGGGTTAATGGCTAGAATGATTGTGGCAGCCCCAGATTATGTTAAGTCCAAATATAAATTACATAAGCTTAGAGATTTAGAAAACTTGGTTGCTGAAGCTGTAGAAGTCAATATTCCATTTAATAATCCAATTACCGGGTTCTGTGCCTTTACACATAAAGCCGGTATTCATGCCAAAGCTATTTTAGCTAACCCATCTACATATGAAATTTTAAATCCACATGATTTTGGTATGAAGAGATATATTCATTTTGCTAATAGATTAACTGGGTGGAATGCCATCAAGTCAAGAGTAGATCAGTTGAACTTGAATTTGACGGATGCAGAAATCAAGGAAGTTACAGCTAAAATCAAGAAGATGGGAGACATTAGACCATTGAATATTGACGATGTTGACTCTATAATTAAGGAATTCCATGCTGAGATAAATACACCTACGTTGAGACCAAGCAAAACTAAAGCTGATGAAGAACCTCTTGATATTGCAAATGAACCAGCTACCAAGAAGGTCAAGGTTTAAAGCCTTTTCCCTTACTACCTCATTTCTAACCAAGATAGCATCGTTATATATAGATACATAGAAAATAAAGAGCAATAGAGCTAACAAGTATTTTTTTTTTACCTCTACATAGTCAAGTAGTTTATAACATAGTTGTACCCCTTAGTCTTGTGTAAGCCGAAACATCTAGATCTAAGATCTAACCACTACTTTTAAAAACATTTCTGCGTGACCTATAGGTATATTCAATTTCGATACTGTTAGTCTCCTATTAAAGCGAAGTTTCCAAAGGATCACTATAAATTTGGTAAACCAATCATATTGCTTTTATACAGTTCAGCTCAATTTTCTAAAAAAAAAATACAGAAAAAAAAAATACTGGAAATCAAAGGTGCGACCACCAGCTCCGTGTACGAAAAACCCGCTTAATTAAGAAATAAGAATAATACAATTGAGTATTAAATTTACCACCATTTATACATAGCAAAATAGTTGCTTCTACTTTTGATAAATTTCTCATAAAAAAAAATATAAACTTGGTGTAACTTCATACAACTTAATCTTCTGCAAAAGTCACCTTACTATATAGAACATCCAGGGAACGCTAAGGCAAGACAATACTAAGAAACCAAGTACTCCTAAAAAGCAAGTTATATATTTTGAATAGTTGGAAAATCAAAAGCCAAAAATAACTATATACAACCAAGTGTTTTCTATTGAAAAAACAAAAATGATAAGCCGTTCCAATATAGCCCAAACAGTCAAGCAATCACCAAAGGTGATGGGTATTGTTAGAAACTATACCATTGGGACTTCCGAAGGTTCTACTGGTTCTCACAGAGGCTTCGGAGGTGATTCATTTACCAAGAAAGAAAAGGCTAATGAAGATTTCTACATCAAGCAACACGAAAAGGAACAATTACGTAAATTAAAAGAACAATTAGAAAAGCACAAGGCTGAACTTAAAAATATGGAAGAACAACTTCAAAATATAAAGAAATAGATTGTGATATAGGAGTGTTGCAGCCACATGAATGCTTTTATTTCTGTCTATTTATTTATTATTTTGAGAAGTTATTGATTTTTAAATGTCAATCCAAGTTACTCATGAACTGATAATATTCCCCTGAAGATTTATTTTTTTCCTTTTACTAATACCATGAGGTAAAGCCCACATCTCTACATTTGTAAACTGACATATTCTTCTTTTATAACTATTCATTTACTCTGCAAATAAAATAAATTCTTCTTATAAAAAGTGATGTCTTTAATATATGTGTATATGTATGTACCTACATTTCTAGATATCTAATACTATTACATTTATAATATTGACAGATATTCTGTAGACTAGAGTTACCTGTGTTTCATGTCAAATTTTAAAATTTTTTTATACCAGTGATGTATATGACTTGTTTGAATTTCCACTTCAGATGTTCCCTCCAACTCCCTCCTCCCCCCACTAAACAAACAAACAAACAAACATAAGTTTAATCTATGAGGATGTATTTCGGACTTGGTGTGCCAAATAACCCCTATGATTTTGCAGGACTGTTTCCTGTAAGATTAGCATCCCTACCTTTAGAGAAAAAGTAAATTTTCCCAAGAGACATTTTAATTAAAATAAGTTTTCAAATATTCCTAAAAGGGAAGGAACAGTGGACAAAAACCACCAGAGATCCTTGTGTGATAGATAGATATACTATATTTGTGAGGAGAAAGCGAACGGTTTTTCCAACTGAAACCTGCAGATTTCTAGAAACTTCAACATTTATGATAGAGTGGGAAAGAAATCATCCTAAATAATTTTAGTCCTGTGTATGCTAACTTGTCGTCTCTCCAACATTAACTAAAATACTTTGTAGAGGAATTGATATTCCTAACAGTTCTCTGCATGTACCTCTTGCAAGTACTGGGTTGTGTTGTGCTAGTACCTCACAGACTCTGGCTGACTATGTAGTGAATAGTTTACATTCTACCATATTAACCTAATATCAGAAATTAAAGGTGCTATGTACGTTGTATTAAAAGATTGTGTCACTCTAAGGGTCTTTTTTTGATAAAGCGTGGAAGAACCTTCCAAACCCAACCAAAAGTATACATACAGAAATGTCTGACGCTATCATCTCTTATGCTGCCTTCATCTTAGCAGATGCTGGTTTGGAAATCTCTGCTGACAACTTACAAGCTTTAACCAAGGCTGCTGGTGCTACCGTTGACAACGTATGTTAATTTTTTAAATGAAGAATTGAAAAGAATCGAAATGAATAGATTTTGATACATCCAAATACGAGAAATCACAAATATTAATAAAATTTAGTATTCTAAAGATGTAATTTATTGTTATATTGAGATTTATATTGTAAGAATTTTTTGATTTGACTTCCATATGATTTAATTCGTTTTAGTAGATATGAGGAATATATAAGGATCATAATATAATGCCAAAAATAAATTACAGATAGTACAATGGTTGTGTATCCAGATATTATGTACATATTGGCTATAGTTTATATGGGATAAAAGAAGGGAAATATACCTCTATGATTTACCGAGAAAAAATCATCAGATATTAAATTTTCAATAATAAATATTTTGTAGATGATGTGATTTACTGAGTATTAATAATTTTTATTCATAAATAATTCTGTATATTTTTGCCTAATGTCATTTACTAACAAATATTGTATTGGAAATGATCGTTTTCTTTTTTTTTCATTGTTTTCTAATAAAAAAAGGTATGATTTTCCAGTATATCTCTATCAATGCAATGCATTTGCTTGTATTTTATTATAGGTCTGGGCTGATGTCTACGCTAAGGCTTTAGAAGGTAAGGACTTAAAGGAAATCTTATCTGGTTTCCACAACGCTGGTCCAGCTGTGGGTGCTGCTTCTGCTAGTGCTGGTGCTGCTGGTGCTGGTGAAGCTGCTGCTGAAGAAGCTGCCGCCGAAGAAGAAGCTGAAGAATCTGATGAAGATATGGGTTTCGGTCTATTCGACTAAACAAAGAAGTATGTTGTGAATACTTATCATCTTTGTTTATCAAATTCACCATATCTATTCTTTTCTATGTATGAATAAATAAATCTATATACCATTTTAATCCAATATAAAATCATAACCTTTAAGAGAATAAGATATATAGGGGGATAAGTTATATTGTGATTAATTCCTTCTTTTGGAACCCTTAACTGCAGCTAGATATTATCACTTTTAGCTATAAAGCAACTACTACATCTACACTTAAGTCTATAGATTCCCATAAGTACGTGTATATGTTCATGTGTCTGAGTCTCACCAGAATTACACAGAACCTTCTCAACAGAAATCTTGTTTATCAAAATCTTTTTAACGTTTGGATGATTCAAATCTGATTTAATCATCCTCATATAAAAGCATAAAAAGAAAAGAAATGATTACACATAGAGAAGAAAACGAAAAATCAAAATAAACTATAAAGGGGAAAGATAGAGTATATTTTACCCATAGACTACACAAGGAGAAAGGCAAGTGTATAACATGTAACGATAATGAGATGTATTTGGTGCAGTATTTTGGTATATATTAAAGTTGTTTTATATTTAGAATATTGCATTAGAAGCATAAGATAATCACAATAATCAGCTATATTTATCTTAAGATGGTAAGAATAAGCCATATGGCATCATATTTCATGCCACTATTTTGTTCTAGTAAACCACACATTGTTAGTTTAACGGTTATTATTACTGGGGCTACATTTGCTACCTTCTATTGGACGTCAAAATTGTTGCTTAATGGATATGATGATCCTATGATGTTTAAACCGAATTCTCAGGACTATTTTCGATCCTCATTATTGGGGTTGTTCTCCCCATTTTTATATTATTTCATTAAAGTGTTTCTTTTGAACATAAATAACACATATGTTATTGGGAATATAATAACTGATTTTTTAATTAATGATTGGTTTATGTTATGTATTCTTGTTATGTTATCATACCCTCAATTACAGGAACCTATACAACGTTCTTCTACACTTATTGCAAATACAAATCACTCACCGTCATCTGAGTATGATAATTCTATGGAACAATGGCACATTATTCCTAAGCAATCATATATTTTTGGAATATCTTGGAGTTTAGGAGAATTAATTGTGTGTCTTATTGCAAATGTATTTAATTATCAAGAGGCTTCACCATTAGAAAATAATGATTCTATTGAATTCGTAAATTCAAATACAGAGAATAATTTGAATTTTGATCAACTGATCGATAGAAAAGAGATTACTTTAGCTAAATGTGTTGGCTTGAGGAGAAATTCGTCTTCAATTTCCTCAAATATATATTATAACGAATTGGAACCATTGATTCAATTAAAACAAACCCTCAATAAAGCTGAAGGATATGGCACGAAGTATGTACAGGGTGCAAATAATAAATTAAAATCATTTGCTAATATTGTTATGGTAGATCCTATCGATAATTCTTTAAGGTTTTCGTCCTCTGACATTGAAGAGGGTTGGTATCAAAGAAATTCCCCAAGACCAGTGTTAGAACGTCGTTACGGCTTCACTTGGATTAAATATATATCAAGCGAATCACAATTTCCATCATTTTCTGATGTTAAATTGTACATAGAGTTAAACTCTTGGAAGGAAAATTTCAAATCCTTGCTACAGTACTACCTAATATTATCGATGAATATTTTATATATAACAGGTCAATCCTTTTTTTGTCCATTTATTTCATATATGTCCGTGGCCATGAAAGATTGTTTACTAAGGTTGTTAATTATTTTGGCAATAAAAATATTGAAGTCTTTTTGTTGTTACTGATAATTCCATTATCCATAATTAATTTCTGTATGAGTATATTTGTATTTCTATGCAATGATGTCTTGGAATGGGTAAATTTAAAATTAATAAACCAAGATTTGAATAATATCAAATATAGTTTCTACCCAAGAGTATATCAGAATCATCATATATATCTACAAGACAGTAGATCCAGTCAATCGTTGGACCTAAATGATTCACAAGTATCCACAACAATGTATCCGAACTTCACTCAAGAACTCAATGACACAACAGAAAAGGGTAAGGGGGGGAATTTTACTAAATACTATAAGAGGTTACTTAGAAAGTGGGAGAAAGCAGCTATTCATACTGATTTTATATTGACTAATGTAATAATATGGAGTATATCACTGTTCGTTATTGGAATATTAAGTGCAGTTAAATTTTCAGCCATAAATAACTGATAGTCGGGCATATCAATGTACTTTGCACACAAACTTTGTACAGGGAATTATATCTTTTTTAGCAAATTCAAATCTAACATCAGTTTTGCTTATTTATTCCTGAATATATATACATCAGCTTTTATATATTAGTCTATATTCAAAAAACCATTGATTTTTTGTCATTTGTTTTTTCGCCTTTATTTAATAATAGTTGATCCTATAGTTTTTCATTCCTTGTTTCAAACATTCTCTGTTATTTCTTCATGGACGAAACAATTTCAAAAGTAGTAAAAGACTGAAAAGGACAACTATAAAGGCATCGTAAAGGGGAAGTTATAACATCAAAGTTATAACATCTAAATAAATAGCCATCATTTCTCATCCCTTACACAATTACATAAGTATATAAAATATACAGTACCGTATTGATTATTTCTTTTGAACAATTCTTATCTTTGTTTCCCATTATTTTATTTTTAATTTAAGTGGTTGCATATACGATATTAAACAGCATATATAATTACGAAAATAAAAGAAGACGAACAGTTTCAATAGCTTTTATTCTAAGTAACACATGATGGACTCTAATACCCCATTGCTTACAGTACGCAGTAATACAATTTCTAGACAAAATAAATTTGGTTGGGAAGCTGCCAAAATCGATATTCAACATGTTCTTTATTCATCACCTGTTAATATACTGCTGGTCTTTGTTCCTTTAGGCATCTTTTGGGGATTTTTTGAGTTTTCACAAACCTGGTTATTTATCTTCAATTTTTTAGCTATTATTCCTTTAGCTGCCATATTATCGTACGCTACAGAAGAGTTGGCTGACAAAGTGGGAAACACTGTAGGTGGACTATTGAATGCCACATTTGGTAATGCTGTGGAACTAATTGTTTCGATTATTGCGTTGGAGAGAGGTCAGGTGAGAATTGTACAGGCGTCTATGTTAGGTAGTTTATTATCAAATCTTCTGTTGGTACTTGGGTTCTGTTTTGTGCTTGGTGGGTATAATAGAGTGCAACAGACATTTAATCAAACTGCTGCACAGACTATGTCATCATTATTGGCAATTTCTTCTGCTTCTTTATTAATACCTGCAGCATTTAAAGCTACGTTACCTAGTGGTAAAGAGGACCAATTGATTGATGAAAAGATTTTGTCTTTATCAAGAAGTACATCTGTCATTTTGTTAATTATTTACGTTTTATTTTTAGTTTTCCAATTAGGAAGTCATCAAGCTATATTCGAACAACAAAATGAGGAAACTGATGAAGTCATGAGTACATATTCATCTAACCCTGAGCATTCTTTAAGCGTAAAATCGTCCCTTATTTTTTTGGTGACGTCTACAATTTTAGTATCTATCTGTGCTGATTACTTAGTAGGTGCTATTGATATTTTTGTTGTTTCTACAGGGTTATCTAAGACATTCATTGGTCTTATTGTAATCCCAATTGTCGGGAATGCAGCAGAACATGTAACTTCAGTAATGGTGGCTATGAAAGATAAAATGGATCTTGCACTTGGTGTTGCCATTGGTTCTTCCTTACAGATTTCCTTATTTGTCACTCCTTTTATGGTTCTTTTTGGATGGTGGATTAACGTTCCAATGACTTTAAACTTCTCTACTTTCGAGACTGCCACGCTATTCATTTCCATTTTCCTGTCCAATTATTTAATTCTGGATGGTGAATCCAATTGGCTAGAAGGCTGTATGTCCTTAGCCATGTACTTATTGATTGCTATTGCCTTTTTTTATTATCCTGACATGGAAAACTTTGGTACTTTGTAAAAGACTCTATGAGAATTCTTGGATGACTGTTTTCCATTCTCTATTTCAAGACTGTTATATATATATATATATATATATTTATTAGATTGTTTCTGTGGAGCATCATTCATATACATATGTTTATATACTTTTTTTTAATTATTCATTTACATCAATTATTATTAATATTGTTGATAGATTGTTGCAACTACTAATTCTTTCTACTAGCATATGGAAGAAGAATTCATAATGATATAATCAAGATCAGAGTTAGGACAAACATAACTTTTCTCTAGAGTTGACAATACAACTCTTCATATACTTATTATCAATACTAAGCATGAAGGATTGTGGATTTTACTAATAAAGTAATATATATGGAAATTAGTCTTGTGATAGTTATTTTAATAATAGAGACCCTCATGTCCCATACTAGGAAAAAAAAATACCACCTGATAAATTAAAAGACACCTACCCTTAATGTACTTTTTTCCTTTTTATGAAGTTCTAGTTACTTTTATGTTATTTTTACCAATTTGTCAAAACAAACCCCAGATGTTTACCAGTTCAGTTATTTCCTATGCCAAACTTATCTATTTGGTTATTTACCATCAGTCTCTCCATCTACAAGCAGTTGACAGTAACAATTCTACCTCCTCGAGCAAATTTGACAAGTGATCTCTTTTGTTTTCTTTAGATTGTCTACTATTGTCATTCGTTGTTTTTACTATTATTCTGGTTTCTCAAGCAAGAAAAGCTATTATTTAAAACAATAAAAATGCTGAACTTGTGCTTGGTTTGTATTGTTTTTCATTGTTTTCTTTTTTTTTCCTTTTAGATCTTTGCGAAGTTTTTACTTCAAAAGAAGGCTTGATGACATTAATAGCATAACAAAGAAAAGAACACTAACAGAAAGTTGAAACATTATTAATTACGCAGTAAGATGAACAAACATAGAATAGAAGACAAGTTTTTTTGTTTACAATTCAATATTTAGCAATGCTCATTACATACACAGTAAAATAAACATACACCTTTCTGCAACAAACATGGCGATACAAGCTAGTTTCGATAATATATCCCGTTGCTTAACAATGTTACTTGCAAATAGTCCACAAGATTACCATCAGTGAAATTACTTATATAAAATACCTTTTTAATATTCTAAGTATATCTGATTAGATATAGCCTCTTCTTCTTTTCTCAGTAATATTAAGTGCTCTTAGCTAAAGATAGACGTCACAAAATCCAAATTTACAGGCAAGCACACCAGATATGTCAGATTATGAAGCTTTACAAATATTCAATAGACAAAGAGTTAACATGGATATGATCCAGTTCCTTTCAGAATTAACAACATCTATAGTGAAAAAGATCAAAATACGGGAGGGAATTTGTTCTAATGAGATCCCCACTTTAACTAATTTTATCTCTACTCTGGTAAATAACTCAAAAGTTGGTACTTCTATCTTAATGTCCACTACTATATATCTAAATAGATTGAAAAAAATCTTACCAGAGAATATTATTGGTATGGAGACTACAAGACATAGACTTTTCCTTGGATGTTTAATTATAGCAGCAAAGACTTTGAACGATAATTCTCCAATGAATAAACACTGGAGCAAACATTCAAAATATCTCTTCTCAAATAAAGAAATTAACACTGTGGAAAGAGAATTGCTATCATATTTAAAATGGAATGTAGTTTTTACTACAAAAGAATTGATCTCTTGTTTAAGGGAGCGATTTTTAGTACCGATAAGATTTCAAATGTATACAAATATTCAAACTATTTCTTTAATGAACAACTCAGTATACTATAGTAAAGCAAAAGCTCATATTGATATTGACAGTAATCAACATTTTGAATGCAAAAAATCACATAACAATTCCATGGATTCTATATCTTCCATAGTATCTAGAGATAGTGTTAATAGCTGTTCTTCTAATGCCAGTTCTATTTTTTCAAGCCATGATAAACAATATATAACACCACTACATTCACAATCACAGGATTACATAACCAGACCTCTTAATACAGGCCCAGTTTTACGTGATATATTGTAAGATTTACACTATCAAAACGCTGGCAAAATTCAAGATGAATCGGCAAGTGAAGTTGTAAAATTATTTTTTTTTTCATTACCATATAATAGGTAAAATTTTGTTTCAACTAAACCTTCGGTCTGTTCATAATCTTAATTTTCTCAACTCTTTGTATATTATATTCTGCATATACATATATTTTTTCTGCATATCTTTTACAATAATTCTTATATTTATATAAGGTATATTTAATCCTATTTTGTAATAAATAATCTACTGTAATTGTAACTATAATAAGTTTTTTATCTTGAAAAAAAATGATCAACTGCTTATATAATTTGCGTATAAAATATGCCAGGGTTCTGGAATACTTTTGAATTAAAAAAAAAGAAAGATTACAAATATGAAAATGAAAACTAATGAAAACTGACAGAGGGAAATAAAAAAAACCAAAAAAACAAATCATAGATAGCTTACTATCGAATATCGACTAACTGTATAAGTCATCATCTTCTTCAGCGTCTGCACCAAATGCAGCACCTGTAGATGCAGCTGTGTTATTATTACTTGATGAAGATTCAGTACCTAAAGCTGGTTCGTTGAAGTTGAAATTACTCAATTGACCTCTTGAGGCCTTCATTTGTTGGGAGTATGCTTCATAACGACGTAGTTCAGCATCTGAAACGGAACGTTTGGCAGTCTTCATAGCCTCAGCAAAATGTTCTTTGGTGATGAATGGAACTGGATCAGGCTCATCAATAGATTCTTCATCTTCTTGCTTAACACCTTCTCCGTCGGTCATCTCAACATCTTCTTCATTTCTAGCTTGTCTTTCAAGTTCTCTTTTTCTTTGTGCCTCAATGGAGTCCTTAATGGCAAATTTAGCAGCTCTTTGAACAATGTAAGATAAATCAGCACCAGAGAAACCTTGTGTGGCCTTAGCGATAGCAGACAAATCTAAACCTGGTTCTAATGGAGTCTTCCTTAATTGAGCTTGTAGGATGGATAATCTAGCTGGTTCATCTGGTAATGGAACATAGATCAATTGGTCTAGTCTACCTGGTCTCAATATAGCTGGATCGATTTGGTCGGGTCTGTTTGTAGCACCAATGACAAAGACATTCTTCTTAGCGTTCATACCGTCCATTTCTGTTAATAATTGATTGACAACTCTATCAGATGCACCACCGGCATCACCTACAGAACCACCTCTAGCTTTAGCAATAGAATCCAACTCATCAAGGAACACCACAGTTGGTGCTGCAGCTCTGGCTTTGTCGAAGATATCACGGATATTGGATTCAGATTCACCATACCACATACTTAATAATTCTGGACCTTTGACAGAGATAAAGTTAGCAGAGACCTCAGTGGCCACAGCTTTGGCCAATAGAGTTTTACCAGTACCTGGTGGACCATAGAACAAGACACCTTTCGATGGTGATAAACCGAATTTGGTATATTGGTCTGGATGCAAAACTGGGTATTCAACAGTTTCTTTTAATTCTTGTTTGATTTCATCCAAACCACCAACATCATCCCAGGTAACATTGACACTTTCGACGACAGTTTCACGTAACGCAGATGGGTTAGAGTTACCTAATGCAAATCTGAAGTTATCCATGGTGACACCTAAAGAATCTAACACTTCTGCATCAATGTCATCTTCTTCTAAATCTATCATATCCATCTTTTCACGAATTTGTTGCATAGCTGCTTCAGAACATAAAGAGGCGATATCTGCACCAACATAACCATGAGTTTCAGCAGCCAAAGTTTCTAAATCCACATCATCTGCTAACTTCATGTTTTTTGTGTGGATACGTAAAATTTCTAATCTACCAGTAGCGTCTGGGATACCAATATCAACTTCACGGTCAAATCTACCGAATCTTCTTAAAGCAGGGTCAATAGAGTTAGGTCTATTTGTGGCAGCAATAACAACGACATTAGATCTGGCCTTCATACCATCCATAAGAGTTAATAATTGGGAAACGACTCTTCTTTCGACTTCCCCATTGGTCTTATCTCTCTTTGGAGCAATAGAGTCAATTTCGTCGATGAAAATAATAGCAGGTGCGTTCTTTTCTGCTTCTTCAAAGGCTTTTCTTAGATTAGATTCGGATTCACCTGCCATCTTAGACATAACTTCTGGACCATTAATCAAAAAGAAAAATGCACCAGTTTCATTTGCCACAGCTCTAGCCATCAAAGTTTTACCAGTACCAGGAGGACCATACATTAAGACACCTCTTGGTGGTTTAATACCGATGGCTTTAAATAACTGAGGATGTCTTAATGGTAATTCGACCATTTCTCTAATTTGAGCCATTTGTTTACGACAACCACCAATGTCGTCATAACCAACCTCATTGATGTTATTTTCTTCATCTTCTCTATTAATAGGTTCACCTTCCCAATGGATCACGGTATCTTGTGCGACGACTGCATACTCTTCTGGTTCGACATCGACAACTTTAAATTCAACTTGTCTCATCCCACCTCTAACGATGAAATGATCACCCTTTCTAACAGGTCTATAAGCTTCCACAAAGTAAGGTTTTAAGAAAACATCAAATAAGTTACCAGTGATACCTTCGATAGTATCGGCGATAGGTAAAACGGAAATTCTAGTAGCATATTTGATATCAGGACAGGGATGAACAGTCACCAAATCACCTAATCTAATCCTTAGATTGTTTCTTACCACACGGTTGACTCTACAAACACCATCTTCCAATTCATCATCGATTAAAACGATCAAAACGGTATCCTTTCTTTTCTTACCTTTCACTAAGACAGTATCCCCCCTAAACAATTCCAATTTATCCATTGTATTAGAGTTAATGGCAATAACAGAGTTATCATCGTTGGTGGCGTCATCTACTAGAAGAGTGTTTGGTTTCTTCTTTCTTCTTAAGATGGCAGTAGCAGTGGAATCCTCAACATGAGGTTCAGTCCCAGAGGCGTCCAAAAGAGGCTTATGGTGATGATTTTTACCCATTTGAATTTAAAATTAGTTTGGTTTAGTTTGTTTTAGTTTAATTTGATTTGATTGAACTTTGCAATTACAGAAGTATATCCCTGAGGATTGAACTGTTTTGATTTCTTGGAGTGCTTTTATCTATATATTTTCTTACTGTGAGTGTGTATAAACCCAGTTACAGCTTTTCTTTTCTTACAAAAAAAAAAAAAAGTGATTAAAAGGATCTAATCAAACAGAATTCAACGTAATTGTCGGTATCGACTATAGTTATGATTGAGAAGTTGTATTTATAGATATATTGTTATTACTTACTTTTTCTGCATCAAAGAAAGCACTCCTATATATCTTATTCCTTGTTATATCTATTGAGAAACTGTAGCCAAAAAATAATAATAAAAAAAGAAAAAAATACAAGTTAAAAGAAAACTGGTCAGCAGTAAAAAACAAAAAATTGACGCCAATTATCATTTTTCTTTTCTTTTTTGGTAAGAAAAATTGCCACCCGCCCAAGAAATTGTTCTCGGCCACAGGGGGGGGGCTGGGGGGAGGTGGAGACGTACTGCATGCATGTTAGCGCCGTAGGACCTCTGTTCCTCTTTGTAATGCCAGTTGACAGTAGAAGTTCATGGCTCACACTTACAGAGAGATATCAAAACAAAACAAAAAGCCATAGAACTATATAGGTGGGCGAGTGAGCAGATGTTCTTGAACAACTATCTGTTTATTTTTTTGTTAATTTCGTTTATTAATAATATTATAATCAGTTATGTAAAAAAATCTATTTACTTAGTTCCTCTTTCAAATACTGTTGAAACTCCTTCAACTCTTGAACAAACACCTGTTTGTCAATGGACTCTGCATGGGGGCCCAGTTTAACAGGACCAACAGGTATGAAATGGAAATGAACGTGGTCTATTTCTTGACCAGCTTGTACACCGTTATTTTGTAGGATTTTGAAGGGAAACTCTTCCTCATTTTGAATACTCTCGGAATCCTGCTGTCCGTTACCTTTATGCATCTTTGTTAATATCGTAGCAAAACGTTTTGCAACAGGCAAAATATCCGTTAAATATTGGTCCGGGATGTTTTGTAAGAATCTTCCATGGTATTTGGGGACTATTAATACATGTAGTCTATTTTTGGGATGTGTGTCAAGAAAAGCAATGGAATATCTAGTTTCTATTAACTCATACGTTTCAATTTCTTCTAGTTTCAAAATAAATTAACGTACAATGATCTCTGCCCCTTACATAAATATTTGAAGAGATATTTGAAAAGGTTAAATAACTTGTTAGTAAAATATACCTTACAAAAAAAAAAATCAACAACATGATGTTAAACATACTCTTAATAATCTTGCAAAAAACACAATCTTTATCACTATGAACTACACTATGTGATTCAGACATTTCGATAAAACAAAAAAAGAAGAAGAAGAAGTAGTTATTGATGTTTTTATTTTCTACGTAGCCTTCAAAAAATTAGTATAATTGATATTGTTATAATACAATTTTAAGTCTTTATAAAACACATCTTAAGGATAATCTTCACACTTCTATATAATTACCTATAGAATTCAATTGCATATAAATAAACACACATACAAATACACATACACACACACATATATATATATATATAGGGAAAGTGTAATTGTGCTTGTCTTTTTGGAATATTAATATATCCAAAATTTAAAGGACTTCTCGTACTAAACATCAAATGAAAAAAAGAAAGAGGAATGAAGGGACAAAATAGAAAAAAGAAAAGACGGCACATACTAACAAACAGCTTTATAATTAAGTTTCCAAGATCACATACCGGCCTTAATTTATTTTACAAACAATTAAAAGAATTTTCTATTTCATAACAAGACTCATATTATATTATACAAGACAAGTTTGGCTTCAGTTTTTGATTCTATAAACTATTATCAACAGAAAGAGAAGAAAAAAAGAAAATGGATACAACAAATCCATAAGATTTATATATTACTAATATATGTTATCTGACATTATGGAAACCACTGCAGCACTTAGTAAAGAGTTTAGAGCTTTATGTACTAAAATATAGGCTAAGCTATCAGATGATTAGTTAAACCTCACTTTTTCCGTGTGGAAAATCTTGGATTTTTAAACATTAATGCTATAACACACACACACACACACGCACACATACACGCACGCACTTAATTATTATTTACTATTACTGTATTAGTCACTACCTTTTATATATGTCATACTTCTACAGTAATCTTCATCATTATCACTGCCAGCGTCATCGTGCCTTGCTTTATTTCATTCCATTTCATTTTTTGACTCCAGTTGACTCCTCCCCCCCACACACCCCCGGCTTTTTTCACAACGGAAGAGAGTAAAGAAAGAAAAAAAGAGAGTCATCTTAACAATGTGGGAAAAACATATATATATATATATAAAAAAGCAAATCTCCCTCTGTTTGATCTGATTCAGTTTATTTTTTTTTTTATTTTATTTGGTCTGCTACGGTAGAGAGAGAATATTGACAATACCGCTTCTTTAATTTCCTTCGAGGATTTGAGTTGACTACATTTGTCTTCACCTATTTAAAAAAAAACAAATCTTTAGATCATCCAGGTAGACTTCGATATTTTTACTGATTAATACTTTTAAATTGGACACCATTATTCCTTATATTTTTTATTTTATTTTTTTTTTTAGCAAGAGTTCTGTTTTTTTAGACATAAAGACAAGCCGAACCAAAACCTGCAAATGCTATAGGAAACAAAAATGCTTTCCTTTGTGAATAATATCAAATTGTATACCTCTAGAAACTCCTCTCTTCTGGCCAAAAACAGTTTCCAAAGATTCTGTTATTCAACCATTAAATTAACTAGTGACAGTTATCCCCATATCAAAAGGAACGACAGTTTCAAAAAGATAACTTCCGATGATTTAGCTTATTTCCAATCCATTTTAACTCCACAAGAATTAATTATTGCCAAGGACAAAGATGATCTTAACTTCTATAACACTGATTGGACCCATAAGTATAAAGGTCAGTCTAATGTAGTACTTAAGCCAAAGACTGTAGAAAAAGTTTCGTTGATTATGAATTATTGTAACAAGGAAAGAATTGCTGTAGTACCACAGGGGGGCAACACTGACCTTGTTGGTGGTTCTGTACCTGTCTTTGATGAATTGATTCTTTCGTTATCTAACTTAAACAAAATTAGATCGTTCGATGAATTGACTGGGATCTTAAAATGTGACGCTGGTGCAATCTTAGAGGAAGTAGATAATTATTTGAAGGACAGGGGTTATCTTTTCCCACTGGATCTTGGTGCCAAAGGTTCTTGCCAAATTGGTGGTTGTGTAGCTACCAATGCAGGTGGTCAAAGATTGCTTCGTTACGGGTCATTACATGGTAACGTCCTTGGTTTGGAGGTCGTTTTACCAGATGGTACTGTTTTGAATTCCATGCATAGTCTAAGAAAGGACAACACGGGGTATGATTTAAAACAATTGTTTATTGGGTCCGAAGGTACTATAGGGATCATTACTGGAGTGTCGATCTTAACTCCAACCAACCCCAAATCAACGAATGTCAGTTTTCTTGCAGTCAAAGATTTCAAAGATATTGAGACGGTATTTAAGAGAGCCAAGAGAGATCTAAGTGAGATCTTGTCTGCTTTTGAATTCATGGATATGAAATCTATGCAACTTACCAAAAAACACCTTGCCGAGACTGATGGTTCGATGACTTTCCCATTGGAAGACGAACACCCATTCTATATCTTGATCGAGACGTCTGGATCGAATAAGGAACACGACGATGCGAAAGTGGAGAAGTTTTTAGAAGATGTTATGGGGGATGAAACAGTGATCGATGGTACAATGGCACAAGATGTCACTGAGATTGAAAAATTATGGAAATGGAGAGAAATGATACCTGAATCGTGCCAGTCGGAAGGTGCAGTGTATAAGTATGACGTTTCTTTACCGTTATCTAAAATCTATTCGCTAGTTGAGTCTACGAATGCAAGACTATTGAAGGAGAATTTGCTGTACGACCCAGTCCAGAATCCGTCGGGTCCAGTTATCGGTGCCGTTGGTTATGGCCACATAGGTGATGGAAATCTTCATTTAAATGTTGCTGCGAAAGAGTACAGTAAGGTCATTGAGAAATGTTTAGAACCATTTGTATACGAAGCAGTATCTGAATTACAAGGGTCAATCAGTGCAGAACATGGTGTAGGGTTCCAAAAGAAGAACCATTTGCATTACAGCAAGAGTCCTGTTGAAATTAGAGTCATGAAAGAAATAAAAAACCATTTTGATCCACATGGTGTTCTAAATCCATATAAATATGTTTAAGAAAAAAAATGTTTTCTTTCTTTCTTTCTTTCTTTCTTTCTTTCTATAGATGTATTATTATATACATAAGATCTCTAATATATATTTTTTTTTATATAAATTTACCTCTTTTTAAACTTTCTGCAGCAGTTGAACAAATATGTCTAAATCTAGCTGGGCCTAATGGGGTACCACCATACCATCTAGTAACAATAACCAACACATTGATTGCGTTAGATCTTTCTAACAATGTTAAAAGCCGTTGACCTGCACCTGCCTCTCCACAATCAAAACAACCCTGTTGGATGTTTGTATAATTTGTTGAATCAAGTTTAACAGTATTGCTATTACTATTAAATTTTGTTTTATTTTTTTTCTTGCTTGATTTATTATTATTATTATTACTATTACTATTATTACTATTGTTTATAGTTGCATTATTTTGTTTCAATACACCAATTCTCCATGCATATATATATTTATGCGAAGCCTTTGCAATCAACTTGTTGTTATCTAATAGAGAATGTAAAAGTGACGTAATTGAGTTTTGATCGGTTAATGAACAACATCGTGCCTGAAATTTAGATTTTCTATCTACCAGTATCTCTGATTCATTACTCAACTCTACTGTTCCAGTGGTGGTATTATTAGTAGTATGTTTATTATGTTTATTGTTTGTCATGTTACTGTTCCTATTTTTATAACCAAAGAAAAGTAGCACTGTATGCACCACGCATGCATATATATATATATGTATATATATATTATGTACGTATGTGTTTGTGTTTTTTTCTCCTTGTTTTATCTTTTATCTACCTATAGTGTTTGTTCATTGTTTTTAATGTTTCAATAAAGGTTAATTTAATTTAATTATATCCAAATTTCATTTTTCTTATTGTTGTTTAGTTTTCATATTTTTTTTTTTTTTACAGAAGGAAAAAAAGAAAAAAACAAAAGAAGAAAGAACAACCTGCCAGCCCTCCACCCCTTGCCCCCCACCCCAAACTGGAAGAAAACAGAAAACAGAAAACAGAAAACCTAACAAATGTATTATGTATTATATAACACAAGGGGTGAGGAGTATTATTATTACGAGAGTTACTCCCACACATGCTGTTAGGGTTGAAATTTTGTATTCGTAGCCCTATTTCTTCTCAACTTGTTTTCTTTTCTTTTTCTTTTTCTTTTCTTGGGACAAGACGTGGGGAGACTGCTGTTGAAGAATGTTCGGACCTTTTTTCAAAGAGATTTCTCTTTTGTTTGTTCTACATTCCTTCTATTGACCCCCCACCTTTCAAAAGTTGCAGTTATCGATTTGTTTGTTTTTCTCTCTTTCTCTCTCTTTCTTTTCTGTTTAATTCCTTCTCGATTCTTTCTTTTTCTTTTCTTCTCCCCCTGGCCTTCCCCCCAGCCAGCCAGCCAGCCAGCCAGTTCACTTTTGTCTTTATCTCTAGATAGATGGATGGATTCTCTTGTTTCTTTGCATATCCTCCTCTATACAACACACACACACACACATACATCTTATTATATTGTGATGATATAGCAAATATATTTAAGTTATCATCTACTTATTGTATACGTGTGTATTTCAGGTACAGGCTCCTTTTATAAATATTACTTTCCTTCCCATAGACCTCCCCTTTCAGAATCTCCTTATTACTTTTTTTTTTTAATTATTATTATTAGTCATCTTCGTTTTTATTTTATTCTTTGTGATAATATACAATACAAGTTATATACATATACATATATATATATTTGAATCATTACTTAATATTACTTTTTAGTTAATTTTTTCCTATTTACTATTTTCTTAAAATAAAGTTCGAGAATATAACTGTATCTAAGATTGTTTGTTTGTTTTTTTTTCTTATTGTGTATATGGATCGATAACATCGATAAATCAATCGAAAAATAGAAAAAGCATAAAAAGAAACAAAAAATAAAACAGTACAGGTTGTCATCCCTCATATAACTAGCATACACACAAACGTACATACATATTATCATTATTATTATTATTGTTGTTGTTTAATATAAATTTATGTCAAATCCGGAAATTAAATTTGTGGTATCTACACCATGTAACTTGAACAACCAACCTTCAGGTTACAGAGTTATCCAGTTGAAGGATAGAAAACTTTCTTCTTTACCAATCAAACATAATAAAACAGATAACAACAAGCACAGCAGCAAGCAAAAAAATATTCAAAATAATAGTACTCGCCATAATACTACTACTACTACTACTACTACTAATATAAATACAAAAAATGATAGCGGCGATATAACAGATATTGGTGTAACCACAGAAGCCTTTTGTTATCTAAAACCCCTTGCTGGAAATATTATACCTGAATCACAAAATGTAGGTATTATGGATTATTCAGATTATATGATTATCTCTAAATCAAATGGACTCATTGAAATTATTCAAGATTATCAATATAAAGTTAATTGTAATCTATCATTAAATGCTGATTATGTGTTGGCGTGTATACCCGATGGGTTTACCTCTAATTCAAAACATACTAGTGTGACCATAGGCTTGGAGTTTAAAGAAGGTCTTCTATACTGTTGTCAAAGTAATGGCGATATTTACATCTTCATATTGAATTTGCCTGCAAATTATATCCAATCAAACAATTTGTTCGATTTAAATAATATAATATATCAAGAATATGGTAATAATAATACTACTACTACTACTACTACTAATAATAATAATAATAACAGTAACCACCATAACCATAACTATAAAAAATGTAATATTTCTAATCATATCAACGAATCTACTTTATTGCATGAATCAAACGAGATTAATAGATATGAGACTTATATAGAGGATAGTGAAGATATACAAGCAAGACAAATTACAGATTTTTTCAAAGAAACCCAGTATACGGGGCGTAGCAAATTAAAACATATATGTTACTATCTAACACCGTTCCAATCTGATTCAACAATTGCAACCCCTAGAAGACACACTTTATTACATTATATTAAACTTTACAAAGATCAATACATTTATAGACCGTCCATCTGTATCAATTTGAACCAAGGAATTTCACATTTCCATATAAATCCCTTTGATAGATTGAGTTTTTTGACTGGGTCCCAGTTTGATCCGATAATGATACGCAAAATTATCTTGCCGATGACATATTTGAATTATTTGATCACGTATCTAAATTTGAAGAAAAGAGTGCAGGAAAAGTATCAAATGGAGATTATACCGTGGGAGAAAATCGCTATGGAAAATGGGTTTCATTCCTTTGCCCTATGGATCGCTTATGAATCTGTCTACGGTTTCGAAACTGCTTCAAAGACTCTATGGGACGATATTAGAAATGATGGTGGGACTGGGTATTTGAAATCCGCAGTGGTTTGGAAACAAGAATCTAATCATCCAGTCAATGCTAATGATGATACTGAAAGTTATAATACACATAATTATGGCGACACCTTGGATCATTTGTATCTGTCTTCTTCTGATTCCACAGTATCCAATTCTACAACTGGTGTCCCTTACCACTTTTCAAGGTCTGGTACGTCATCAGAAAATATAAGAAGTAGAAGAAGGGGCAGAAGAGGAAGGTTGGTGAGAGGTAACACAACAATTTCAAGAAATGGTTTCAGAGATAGACCCGAGATTCCAGAATCCTCCTCTAACCTCAATTCTAATTCATTTTTTAAGAAACCACAAGCAGATAGAGCAATGGCAGATTTTTCTGTCGTTGATACAAATTGTTTTAATAACACTTTCAAAAAATCGTTTACTTTTCAAAATAAGTCACATCTATTAAAGGATGATGACGAAGAAGATGCTAGTGATGATTGTGATATTATCTCTCCGAATTTGAGTAATGTCCATAGAATGTCATACACTGGATCATTAGATCTAGATTCAAACTCAAATTCAACTTCATCAGATATCCTTGTTTCACCACAAATACATTCTGATTATAACCATAATTATAATCTTAATAACCTAGGTACCTCTTTTCTGACAGAGAAATATAAGACTATGGAGATCCTCAAAGTAGATAAATCCTTGGTTCTCAGTGTCTTCAAACCGAAGTTTCAAGATGATGAAATAACTAAAGTTGATTTATTTTATCATAGAAAGTATCTGAATAATATTCCTACTGATTATATAGAGAGAGATACTAAATCAATAACGGACAACAAGAAAAAAATTGACCATAAAAATATAGAGACAGTGACATTGGGTAAAACATTGCCAACTTTATCCTCTTTTAAGAAAATTTTTAGATTAACGAAATCATTATGTCTAATAGTTGATAACAGTGGATTACTTTTAATTGATTTGGATAATATTGATAAAGAGATTCATAATGTTAATAATATGAAAGAACCAGATTATTTTTCATCTATAAAAGATATACCCAATGGCTTAGCGATAAGACTATCGATAGTCGATATAGGTTTAATAAATGATGCCATAGTCGTTATGGAATCGTTTGATTTAGAACCTAATCGTCACATTATGAGACTAAATGTTATAACAACATGCTTACCAGGCGATATTAAGGCCTTTGAAGTTGAATTCGATTCGAATAATTTAATGGGTAGCACCGTCTTACAGGATTGCTTACGCTTGACCGACGTAAATAGATTTACAGATAAAATGGCACTTTTAGATTGTAACATTGGTACTAAGTTCCGTAACAAAAGAGCATTTTCAGACGATTTCTCATTGAATTGTGAAGATTTTAAAACTGATTTTGACAGGAATTCAATTATACAAGCCAAACGGTCTAAACCATATCGTAGGTATTCTCATCCATGAGAAAATGATATATTTCAACAATATAAAATTTTGATATGAAAGATGAAGTATACTTTTTTTTTTATATATATGTATGTAACTTTATCATCTCATTTAATTTTTTATATCTGTTTATCTAGAAAAAAAATATTTATGATATAATATTCAAAAGTTATTGTTATACAATAATACATGAACAATCTCCCCATGTTATATGTATATATATTAGGGTCACTTTTATAAATATTCAAAATATTTTCAGTGCCCAAATATGTGTCATTACATCTACGTATGAATAAATGTAGTTAATTCTCTTGATCTAATTAAAATTCTAATCATAAAATTCAACTAAAATTAAATGTTTGGTATAATAAGCGCTAAATATACAAAAGTACTGTATGCCTACATATTTAAATATGTTAATTCATTATCTACAACAATAAAAAAAATGAAAAAGAGGCAAAACAAACAAAAAAGTGTACAATCAATTGGTTTATGCAGAAACAACCATTAGATATTTTTCTTTAATTCCTTTTTCCAGTAATGTAGAATAATATAGGATTTCCAGCAATAATATTAATAGACAAATAATGAAAATAGAAACATATCAATAAATAAGTTTTGAGTTGATCTATCTCACTTCTTTATTTCTTACTTTTCTTTTCCTTTTTATCCTTTTTATCCTTTTTATCTTTTTTTTCTTTCTTATCCTTCTTTTCTTTCTTTTCCTTTTTCTCTTTCTTCTCCTTCTTCTCCTTCTTAGCTTTCTTTGGTTTTTCTTCTTCATCTACATGTTCGTCAGATTCTAATTTTCTTTTCTTATCCTTCTTTTCTTCAGAAGGAGTCTCCTTTGGTTTATCCTTGTTATATAATTCCATGGCCTCTTTGATTGCAGATTCATTCTTTAAAGTTGGTTTACCAGTACTGTAAAATTCTAATCTTTGTTCAACTTGTTTCTTTAGTACAGCACCAAACACATTGCTTGGTTCATCAGAATAATTGTCGATTCTAGAAGCAATAGAACACTTGTTAGCCAAATATCTAGAAATTCTACCTTTATTCTTTGGTGAAGCCTTAGCAATAAAACCACTGTTGTAAATCAAACCATACTTTGGTGTGTTACCCTTTGTCTTTAAAGCTCTGAAAAGAGCCTTTTCAGCACCTAAAATTTGTACAGTAGAAGCAGCTTGTTTTGATAAGTTTGTTAAAGAACCAGCATGTGAAATTAATCTGGCACCAATAACTTCGCCAATTAATTCAGACAAATTTGGTGCTACAATGTGCATCTTTTCACATAGGTAGTCGTATAATTGTCTTCTGTATTCAATTAATGAAACAACTCTTTGAGCAAAAACACAAACATTATCCATGTCAGTTTCGGACAAATCTTGACCCATGGATATACGAGCATTGTCAATGACTCTTTGTGCAATACCTGCATCTTCATTCAAAAGCGCAGCCAAGTCATGTAAAGAATCTTCATTTAAAGAGGCTTTATCCTTAATGAAAAGAACAAGGCGAGCAAAGTTATAATTGTCAGGAACCAACTTAGCTAGTTCTGGGAAGTGCCAGCCGTACCATTCTTTAACTCTCATAGCGAATGTATTGATGTCTTTATCCAATTGATCTAATAAAGCAATAGATTGGATGATATGGTTATCATTCTTTTGGACAGAGAACTTAACCTTAGCCCTGGAATACGCATGACCTAAACCTAAATGAGCTCTATCTAAATCACCAGCTTGTAAGCCCTTTAATAATTTTTCACCATGTAATCTAATACCACGTAGAAGATCTTGAGCTAATTCATTGGCAATACAGTCAACGTATGGGAAAATTTCCTTAATAGATGGACCTAAATTCTTATCGGAGATACCAAGAGTAACAGTATTATCCTTAGATGCCTTTGGTAAATTCAAATCCAATACAGCTTTTAAGTTTTCAGAGACTAAACCTTCAGAGATATCATTAGCATTTTCTAACGCTTCAGCAGCACCTTTGAATGGAGCAAAAGAAACTAATTCAACTAGTTTAGTAAAAGAGCCAAAATCATTAATTTGTTCTTGGACTTCAGCTAATCTGGATCCGATATCGTCTTGTTGTAATTTTACTTTGAAGATAGCGTAACCAGTAGGTTCTTCAAATAATAAATAATCAATTGGGGCCATCTTGTGAATGGTTTTTTTTTAGATAACTCTATATCTATTTGGTTGTTTGATAAAGTGTATCCTAATGTCCTAAAACAAGAATTGGAAGATATGTAATCTGTAAATGTATCAAGCTATAACTATGTAAGTTTTTGTTTTATTCTTTTTCGTTTTCTGAATAATTTGTATATTTTTTTCTTCGAAAATTTTTCTAAACTCATCGCAAAATGTTCAAATACTTTGAAAAATTTTATATCACTCCAGACGAGTATAACGTACGTACAAGTAAAACAAATCGAACTTATACAAAACTGAGGATCTTCATGAAGGACACTTAATTGATGTGTATCAAAGGTTAATTTTGATCAAAGCCTTTACTGAGGTTTGACTGCAAACACCAAAGCAATGTAATAGAAGTTAAGTCACAGAAAACCAGACTTAAACAGCAGTTTTGTAAGAGAATAAAAAGAAAATATAAAGGAAGAAATTGATAAGTAAGTAAAACCACTACACATAATTCTTCCTCTTTTTTTTTTTTTAACAGTATTGTACAAATAATTTATGATTTATTGCAATATGTTACACAGTATTTATGTAGTCAAGCATTTATAAGTTGTAGTTTTGTAAAATCTAATTCTGATTATTCATCTTCTTCGTTCATTTCGGCATCATTCCAGTCATTTTCGTCTCCTTCACCGTCTCTTTCTTCTTCATCTTCACCTTGGTCAGCTACTGTTATAACAGTATCAGGGTTATCATTCTTTATATACTTCCTTGCTATTCTAGAAGATTTACCAGTTTGTGATGCCACTTCTCTAGCTGTTTGTTGCAAGTTCTTTAATTCTGAAGCAAAATTCTTACGAACAGTTCTATTTGTGAAAACATCCCATAACTTCAAACCTTTATTAGTACCACCAATAACCATGGTACCAGCTACCTCAATATCTGGAGCAAAAGAAGTGCTTAAAACATTACCCACATCAAAGTCACGGGATAGAACCATGGTAGGACCATTCATAGTATTCTTATTAGAATCAGTTGGGAATTTCCATAATTTAACTGTTTTCTCACCCATTGCGCCTGTGGTCATTAAACCAGGGACAAATTTATTGACAGATAAACTTGAAATCCCTGAATCATGTGCATTTAGTGTCCAAACAGGTTTTGATCCACTGTTGTTTCTAATATCAAACGAATAAACGTTACCTGAATCTGTACCACATAATATTATATTATCATCAGCAAAGGTAGTGCTCTCAATTTCTTCCCCTGAAGTAACCGACCAATATTTAGACATTTCATTTTCCTTTTCAATTCTAACATCACTTAAAGCAATACGTGAATCGTAACCACCAGTCAATAAAATAGATCCATTACTGTGATGCCACTCAGAAGAGGACACATTTTTGTTGTTATGTATATTCTGCAAAGAACGTACCGCAGTGGCAGCATTCAAATCCCATAATTTAATGGTATGGTCTGCAGATGTAGACGCCAAAACTGAACGGAATTGTTTGTTATGTGCCAAGGATAAAACTGCATCTATATGATGTGTGGTAACATGAATATTCTTCTTCTTTTTGTTTTTCTTACTAGACAATGATGCCATGGAGTTTTCCACTGGTTCACCAAGGATAACATCTGGGAAGGCCTTTTCAATACAATCAAGATTCCAAATTTCAATTTGTGGATCAAATGTACCGATAGCTACAAAGTTAGCTGGGTCGTCTGAATTAGAACCCGGTCTATAATTTAACCATTCAACACATAACGGAAAAGCAGGCAACATTAAATCATGATGGACATATAAGGAACTATCACGAACAAGACCACGAGCCACATCTGGATCGGCCTCATCACCTTTTTCTACAGGTATTTCACTGTCATGGAAACCTGCACCATCATCATAAACATACACGTCTAAATAGGAAATATCGTCTTCAGTTCTTGTAGCAAGAACCATGTTATCTGTTGGGTACACTTGTAGTTCTTGTCTTTCTTCATTTGTTTCTTCTTGTGTAGGTAAAGAGATATATGGGTCTTCACCATCATTCCCCTCATAAAATTGAACTTCATCTTTAGATAACCCTGGAAACATAGATAATTCAACTCCTTGCCCGTTAGCATCTGTATCATCATCATAATGTTCCATATCAAATTCTTTCAAATCATCGTCAGCAGTTAGTTGATCCCTTAATTTGTTAACATCAGGCTTGGTGGTTTCTTCAACTTCATCATCTCCATCATCCGCAGTTTCTTCTGTGGTATTTGAACCTAAGTTCAATTTAGCCATTTCTTCAATTCTGGCTATTTCCTCATCATTTAACTCATATTTTTCAGCAAATTCGGAAGCGAATCCTCTTGGGACCCATCCAGTGGCAGAAATCATCGTTTTTTCCCTTTTATTGAATGATTGCTATTTTTACTAGGGTCAATCTAAACAATGTATATAAATATTTTCTACAACACAGTTGAAAGCAATTAATCTATTCATCTACTAACAGAACATATCTCATTTACTATTTATTCATTGCCCATCGCACTTTCTTGTTTTTCTTACTTTTTACTTTTTTTTAGTTTCATGCTTTTTTTTTTTCTTGAAAAATTTTCTACCATTAATTATTCTGTTGATGGATTTTCTTTTTTCAGTTTTCTCGATTGAATATGTGCTTTGCAAGGCATTCGATGGAGAGTATCAGAAGGAAAGGGTTAATTGATAGCATTAACTTAAAAATACAAATTACTCGTGGTACAAAAAACTGAGTTTGGTAGGACATTTCCAATGTCTTATCTGTGAATATCTCTGAAGAAAAAAAACAACAACAGCAAAACAGAACAGAACAACCTCCACAACAGGTAATTATAGTAAGTGGAAGAAAGTTTTTTTATACTTCACAAACATAATACTCCCAGGAAATGAGTGATAATCAAAAGAAATTAGAGGAGTTATTACAACAGCTAGCATTAGGACAAGGGCCTATCAAACCTAGAGAGGTTCCTGAAGAACCACGTAAAGAAATGAAGGATTACAAGTTCTGGAAGACTCAACCAGTCCCATCGTTAGATGTTCCAGTTGCAGATGAAGGTCCAATTGATGCCAAGAAGTCTCCAGCTGATATACCAGATACACATTTACCTATGCTTTCTGATTTTGAATGGTGTGACATCGACGTTGATAATAGTGACCAATTAGAAGATTTATTTGTCCTATTAAATGAAAATTACGTAGAGGATAAAGATGCATCGTTCAGATTTAATTATACTAAAGAATTTTTCAATTGGGCATTAAAGAGTCCTGGTTGGAAAAAAGAATGGCATGTAGGTGTGCGTGTCAAAAAGACCCAAAAGTTAATTGCATTCATCTCTGCTATTCCTGTAAATTTAAGAGTCCGTAACAATGAATTTAAGAGCGTTGAAATCAATTTCTTATGTATCCATAAACAGTTAAGGTCTAAAAGATTAGCTCCTGTATTAATCAAAGAAATAACTAGACGTGTTAATAAATGCGATATCTGGCAAGCATTATACACTTCAGGTACCATTTTACCATCCCCTATAAGTACGTGTCGTTACACCCACAGACCCATAAACTGGAGCAAATTATTTGATGTTGGATTCACTGGACTTCCAATCAATAAGACAAAGGCCGACATGTTAGCATATTACGCTCTCCCAAACACTACCAAGACTAAAGGATTAAGACAGATGACATCGAAAGATGTAGATCAAACTTTAAAATTATTTAATAGATACCAAACCAGATTTGATATTGTACAAAATTTCTCAAAGGATGAATTCGAACATTGGTTTTTGGGTAATAGTGAATGTGATAAAGTGATATTCAGTTATGTAGTCGAAGATGACGAGGGTAAAATCACAGATTTCTTTTCATTTTATTCATTACCTTTTACGATCCTAGATAATGCGATTTATAAAGAGTTGGGTATTGGCTATCTATTTTATTATGCAAGTGACGCAGACTTTGAATATAATGATAGGTTTGATAAGGATGCTAGTAAATGTTTGAAGAAAAGACTCGATAGTTTAATATCTGATGCTATTATTTTAGCCAAGGAACAAAAAATGGATGTTTTCAATGCTTTGACTTCACAAGATAATTGTTTATTCCTGGATGACCTAAAGTTTGGACCAGGTGATGGATTCTTGAATTTTTATTTGTTTAATTACAAAGCCTTGCCTATCACTAACGGTCTTACTGAGGATAAAAAATATGATACGGTAAACCGTAGTAACATAGGTGTTGTAATGTTATAATTTTTAATAGAATGACTTATACATAGTGTGCTTGTATAAAATATAGAACCACAAACTAGTTAATCTGTAAATCTGCATACATGTATATTATTGTTGATACTTACTAAAGAGCTTATAATCATTACTACTTGTCAAAGTAGAAGGTCACAGAAAAGTGGCTTAAAAGAATATTGATGTGTTGTATTGTACAATACACTTATATAGGTAAGGATCATATAACATACACGTATAACACAAAGCCCCGATGAGGCTGATCTGATAAAGGATTCTAATTTACAAAATAGTAAGAAATTAAATAGACATGACGGAAAAAAAAAAAAGAGAGATCGTTAGAATTCAATATTTATTCCTTCATCCTCTCTTTTCTCCTGTATCGATATCTTCTAACAAACTTTGAAGACAAAACATGGCTTTGTTTTTGGTTCCTTTTAGTTTCTCTTCACTTCACTTTCCCTTTGTGTATTTTTGCTTGTTCGTGATTTTTTTTTCCTTATTTTGTCTTGTCTGTCAAAATTCCGTTTTCCTCGATAAAAACAAAAAGCCAAGCAGCCTTGTTTCTTAAAATAGTATTTGAATTGATGATGGCTTGGTTATGATTATATGCAAGATCAAAAAAGAATAATACTTCTTTTTTTTAAAAAAATAACACTAACATAGTTAAGATTTTATAATATTGAGGCAAATATTTGTTAGAGTAAAAAAAAACAAAATAACGACACAGTTATATATGTTAGTGGTAAATATTTTATATAAATATGAAGGAAATAGAAGGAAATATTTTCTAGAAACTCTTTTTCATAATGCTGGAACACTTCACTTTCGAATAATGCTCTCATATTTATATTCCCATTGGCATAGATAACAAAACCATCTAAGAATATCAAATTAAATTAAATCGTTAATATTAACCAAAAAAAAAAAGCCTCCTCGAAAGAAAGATATAAAATAAAATAAACAAATCATTACAACATGCCTGAATATAATAAGATATTATCACTTTTATTATTAACTTATGTAGTATCAGCAAGTGGTGATGTCAGTGGTTCATTAGATGAAAGTTCTAATACTAATAACATCGCCAACAAGGATGCAGGTGATGGTGTTGTTAGCGCTGTAGCCGGTGCCATAGATATAGCTACTGAAGTTGCGTCTGGTGCAGTTAGTGTAGGAACTAAAGTTGCTACCGATGTCGTTAGTGTAGGTACGAAAATTACTTCTGGTGCGGTTAGCGTAGGAACCAGAGTTGCTTCCGGTGCAAGAAGTGTCGGGACAAAAGTTGCTTCTGATGTAGTAAGTGTAGGTACTAAAGTAGCATCGGGTGTAAAAAGTGAAATATCAAATCAATTTGCAGTTTCTCCTAGTTCCACAGTGGTGACTACCGATGCAGAAGGACATACTACAACACAATATTTATGGTATGTTGCATCTACAAACTCTGTTGATTCTACCTTAGCCAGTACGACCACTGATGGTCCATTAACTACAATTACAGGAACCTATTCCAATGGCGTCACATATACTTCTACTCTATGGTGGCTACCAAGTACCACAACTTCTTCAGGGACTGATTCGAGTATCTCAACTGGTTCCACAATCCAATCAAGTAGTACCAGTAAAAACAGTCGCCCAAGCACGCTATCGACTAGTACGAGAACCACACAAAGTATCACATCATCACATCACAATGCATCAAGTAATGCTGCAATCAGACTAGGAGGCCAAGAACAAGACCATTATTACTATCCTGCTGTCGGGTTAGCTGCATTATTAGTATTATAGACAATCTTATATTCATTCTTCATTATTTATGTGTTTTATGTTCTTTTCAAAAGTATATATATGTAGTTTATTGTTTTATTACTATATTTTAGTATTGAATTCTGATTTACAGATTTTAATCTGACCATTCCAAAATGTATTAGATAAAAATAGTTTTCGTTTTTTTTGTTTATTTATTTTTATTTTACTATTTTGTTCTCTCAACGACCCCTCCTCCCTTGCAAAAAAAAAAAAAAGTAAAAAAAGTAAAATATACAAAAACGGTAAATTTAATATTGCAGGAAACATTCCTCTAGAAGAGACCATCTCTTTCTTATTCTGAATTCTGGGGAGAAGGATGGAAGGATGAGGAAATCTTGTGTAGATTATTATTGCAGTTAGTGTATCTTTGATTTGGAAAACAAACTGGTGTAGGCTTTGCGAAAAAACCAGGCAATAAATCAACGCAAGAAATAAAAATTGAGGACGGAAGATAACAACACCATCCAAAATTGGCCACTTATTCCAAAAAATGGAAATATTAGGGTAGATCGATAGTAATTTTACATTTTCAAAGGTTGCTATAAGGGGGGAAAGTGTAAAATTTACGATGATTTTTTGCAAATGGATAAAATTCATTTTTATTTTGTAAAGTACACAGATAACATATTTAGGATACAATTTGCAAAGTGTCCTTATACACATAAATGGTATTAACACCAATATATCTATATATATTGAAACAATTCGAAGAAAGATTGGAAGTACGAATTTCATAAATGGACTCTTTGTATTACTTAATACCTTGGTTTTTTACTTATTGAGATTATTAAACATATTTCTTCTTCATATGATTCAGTCAAATAACATATAATATCCAACTATAGGAGATATATTTTATCACCATATTAAGTGGATAATTTTTTTTTTTTTGGGAATACATATCTTGGTCATTCTTTCATGAACTTAATAAAGAAATGTAAAACTTACTTTAGTATACCTTGAAAGAATCATGTTATATGGTAAATATTATTCGACAGGACTAAAAGAAAAAAAAAAGAAACAAAATTAATAATTAATATTGTGCTTCTACATACTGGTAAATATACACCTCAGTTTAGTTTAGCTTGTTGACAAGAAAATATTACATTCGCATTCAATGATATTTTTGCTAAAGATAATGGTAACGACAATGAAAAGAAGGTTTTATGTAAGAAAGTAAAAGTAGGGTTTGTAATAAATTTCCTTTTTCAAGTGCTCTCCCAGGGCATGTTATGGTCTGGGTTATGTCAAATTGTAATTAGGTTTTATGTAATTATTAGGAAAATTTAGATTTTTTTTTCCTTTTTTCTACAACTCCTTTTTTGTGATCCTCGGGATATTCATAAACATTCGTATCATTTCTTTTTTTGTTTGTTTGTTTTGCCAATTTTACAAGAAAGGAGAGCGGTCGAGGTTCAAGAAAAGGTGAGTCAAGTTATCTTTAAACATATCCTGTAGATGAATAAAAGAAAAAAACAACAGGAATAGAATTTTGCTACCACGAAAGTTAAAACACTTTGATGGTCATTCTCTGTTCGTTTCAATTTATATGAATATTTGGTTATATTAAATAGGATCCTCCCCAGCAAAATAATAAAAAGGTAGAATATAAGGAAAGAATACACGAGGTGAAAGAACAAACAAGCAGACAGACAAAACAATGGTGTTGATTCATTCTAATAAAGATATCTTCTATAACAACTTCGAATGTGTGACTGGTGTAATATTTAATAAATATCCAAATCCATACGTCAAACATATTCTTTCAATCGATACTATTGATAGACATCTGAATGATGACGGTAGTAAATTGTTTACAACACGATTGATCAGAAAACAGGGGAAGTTGCCTATGTGGGTGTCATATCTAATCGGAGCTACTGGTGGCTCGAAAATTAATGAATCCTGGTTAGTTGAATATTCAGTGGTAGATAGATCCACATTAACAATGAAAACATACATTAAAAATTTGGATCATGTTAAGTTGTTACAAGTGGAAGAAAGAACTACTTATCATTGGGATAATGAATTAAAAGCCACACAAGTAAATAGTCGAGTGACATTTTCCTGTAATGCCATACAACAATTAAGTCTTAAAGAAAAAATCGAAAAGATGGCTAAATCAAAGTTCGAAGAAAGTGTGAAAAAATCCCGTTTAGGAATGTCTTTAGTAATGCAACGAATAGAAACTATGAGGCAGGAACAAGTTTAAGGCATTTTCACCTCTTTCCATATATATTCAGTATATCTTTTTGCTTTCTAAATTGCACTTACAATGTCATGTATATACACACACACACACACATATATATATATATATATATTTATATTATACAGACCTCTCTCCCATTTATCAAATCAAACGATATAAAGTGAATAAGGTATATATACCTAAAACACATACATATATTCGACTATAAAAATATCGAGAAACTGGTCGTTCTTTACCCGATTTATTCTAAACTACAGTAAAAATAAAACATGTAGCCATCTAGTAGACATAATCTTTTCTCTGACAACTATCAACTTACATATGTAATCCATGTATCAATCATCTTTCCTTTTCCCCCTTTTGTTCCTTCCACTTTTATATTCAAAAACATATTTATCATTATTAACGACACCCAAGAAAATAAAATATAATTGAAAAGTGAAAAGAAAATACAAAAATTAGTTCAACTCGAAAATTAATCTGTACAAAAAGTAGTTGAAAAAAAAAAATTAATATTTCTATTGCTGACACACGTATATCCATCATCTACCACCTCTTAGGAAACGTATTAACCTCCATAAGTACTAAAAGGTTATATAAAAATATTAGTTACTGAATAAAACAAAAAAAAAAAAAGCAAACAAAAATGTCTTGGGACAGTGAAGCTATTAATGGTTCAAATGGTAACGTTGGTGATGACGATGCTTTATTGATGGGATCCTGGGATGATGAACCAGTAATGGAATCTTGGGATGCTCCAGAAGAAGTCAAGAAGGAAGAGCCAAAAGCAAAACCCCAACCAGCTAAAAAAAATGATGGGAAGAAAAATAACAACAAGAGTACCACTGAAAAATCTATTAATAAAACATTAATGGATTTGGATACATTAGATGAAGCTACTCGTAAAGAATTGTTGAAAAAGGCAGAATTAGAAGCAGATTTAAATAATGCTGCTGACTTGTTAGGCTCTCTTGGCATTGCTGAAGAACACCCAAGAGAAAGAGCTGCTAGAAAACAAAGGGAGGAACAAGAACTTTTGTTATCTAAGATTCCTGTTTTAACAAAGGATACTCCAATTGAAAATCATCCATTATTCCAAACTGCTGAAACTAAGAGTGATTATCAGAATTTGAGAAAGGCTTTAGCCACTGCTATTGTATCTATGCACGAGAAGTCTTCATTAAACTATTCTTCTAATTTGGCAATTGATTTAATAAGAGATATCTCAAAACCAATGTCTATAGAATCTATTAGACAAACTGTTGCAACATTAAATGTATTAATTAAGGATAAGGAGAGACAAGAAAGACAAGCTAGATTAGCTAGAGTTAAAGGTGGTACTGCTACTGGCGGTGCTGGTAAGAAGAAGGCTAAGGCAAAGACTAATCTTGGTGGTGCATTCAAGAAAGATCAAGAATTTGATTTTGATGATGTCAACTATGATGATTTTGGTGATGATGATTTCATGTAAGAGAAATGAAAAAAAAAAAAACAAAAAACAAACAAACGAAAAACTACTCGCAATTTTCTATTTTAATTTCTATAAATCATACAGAACCAATTATATCATCAAAAGTGATTGAACTTTGCTAAGAATCTTCAGTATTATTACTATTCTTAGTATCATTTCCTAAAGCATTTCAAACGGTTATGTAATAACTAGTATATAACTAAACAGATGTATAAATATATAAAATTATTGTAAGTAATTTTAATAAAGTATATTGAGAGTTATTCATTAAGCACGTTTACAAGATAGTTCAACTAATTCTCTGCCATTTTGTGTATACGATACAAAAAAAAGAAAGGCTTACTATCAGCATTATCTCATTATAAATGATACTTAGTTTCACACATCTTTGGTAGATTTAAGAGTTTATTTCTCTGGCGTTAACAAGACAAATACGCCAGTATCATTCAAAGTGTTTCTATTGTGAAAAAAAAAACTTTCCAGAAAACAATAGAAACTTTTTAAAAGTGTATTGTCTCTATTGCATAGAAAAAAAAAAGAACAAAGCATAACAATCACGTAATATTAACACAATTGTATTAAGACAGAATGATATGCATCCTTCTTTTGATGTAAAACAATACAGGGAGTACAGAACATAATTAACAAAACCTATTATATGGACAAAACGTGTTATTATTACACACATATATAACCCTCGAGCATTGGGGAAAGAGAGATCGTGATGTTTGCAAATATTAGAAAGGTCTTGCGAGTTGTATACATACAATGAGAACGTTCTTGTATACATACATAATATATATATATATATATTTGCAAGTTTTATCTTAACTTACTGTTTCTTTAAAGTTTTCAATAATCCCTACAAATTCAATAATATATAACAAACAAAAACATAACAGATTAATTATATGTTCAATTATTTTAATTTATAATCAAACACAACTAGACTAGTTATATTACAAAACAAAATAATAACAAATATGTTCATGTCATTACCTTTTGCATATTGTGACAAATGCCCCTGTAAAAATAAAGGTTTAACTAATACTGCAAGAATAAAAAATGCTGCAACTATGATCAAGAGGAGGGTATCTTTTTCTTCAACTAGTGATTGTGATAACAAAGATTTTAAAATGAATCACCATGATTCACACCATCACCACCATTCTCTTCATACAGATGCTGCCATATGTAAAGACCATATACAACATGAAAAGAAAATTGTTAACAGGGGAAACACTGAGACAGATGTTTCGTCTTTATCCTCCATTAAAAGTTTAACCTCAAAGGAAGAACAATCCTAAAATTGATGCCATTGATTTATTTATGGTTGCTTCAAATCTTTATACTTAATATTCCGTTGTCCCATCTAATAATATTCCTTCTTTCCAATTTTATTTTTTTTTTTATTTATTCAATAAGCTAGTTGAACTCAATCATCTTATAATATTTTTCAGAATAGTATATATGTATATATAAACATAAAGTAGATGAATATACTACCATATTTAATACTAACCTCTCTAAACTGTTAACCTATAAAATTTTATTTACTCATTATTCTTTATTATTTCTTTGGTAATATTTTAGAATTCAACCATATGTAATTAACCCTATCTTCTTTTTATTATTTCAATATAATTGGATGGAACATATCCAACATCACCTTTTTTAGTTCTCACTCTCCACCACAAAGATTCTTGTCCCTTAGGGTCCTTTTTAGATATTATTGCCATCAAATCTCCTTTTTTCAAAGTGATCTCAATGGTAGGATTTTCAGGTATAAAATCATATAAAGCTCTGGCGAAATCTAACTTTGTTGGGTCAATAGGTTCATCCATTAAACCTTTAGACAATAATTGTTTAACATGGTTATTTTGCAGTCTATTAATATATTTTTGTAACAGATATGGGAAACCAAATACTGCCATAAAAAACAAAATTAATGGTTTCCATGCCAATTTTCTATTCTTGACTCCATTTTCTTTACCGTTATTATCATTTCGTATCTTCACAGTATTTTGAAATTCTTTAACTAAAGGATTAGATTCATTATTTTGATGAATAGTGGATGGTTTAAAATGGATTAACAGTTTTCTAAACATTTTGATAAGATTAAACATACCAAAAATTGATCCGAGAAATTCTTTTAACCTTGATAATTCTTCTGCAAAGGACACTAAAGTGAAAAACGAATTATAGGTAGCCATATAACTTGATTCTAAAATTTGTGCAAAGCCATTTATTGCGCCAATCAAATTTTCTAATAACTGGAAAGTGGCCATAGTTGATTCCGTAATTATACCTGGTCCATTCATCCCAGCTGCAGTGTTAGTTGTGCCACGACCGTATCCATACCCGTACCCATATCCATTGTTTCCATACATTCCATATCCATACATTCCACTATTCCCATAAAGTCCATTTCCATATAGTCCATTTCCGTATAATCCATTTCCATATAATCCTGTTGTTGGATTACCACCTCCATACATCCCACCTCCATAAAATGAAGTCCCCATACCATATTGTTGATTATTTGTATTCACTTGGTTATCATTAGTGTCATTTGGTAAAGGAGGTACTTCTGGAGGTAAGATTTCACTGTTACTATTACTACTAGTAGCATTGGTATCGACTATAGAATTGTGATCAATTGCTGTATTATTTTCTTCATGCACAATTTGTGATTCCCATGGTTTAGGTCTTGTTGCTGAATTCATATCGTGTTATTCTTGAAAGTACTAATATATCTTGTCCTCTTAAATATTACACATGTATATCTTTAACGCTTATATATACTTATAGTATGGCAGGTTCTTGTCAATGAGTTTCCCTTTGTTTCATAATATAATTTCTTAACTGAATAAAAAAAAATATTGAACAGGACTAGCATTTTTCAAAATAGAGAACAAACTCCCATCATAATAATTAATGAAGTCAAAAAATACAAATTATATTAAAGAAAATGTATTAAAATATATAAAATATTTATAAAATATATAAAAATAGTTAATAATAAATGTTAATAATTAATTATTGATACATTTTTTTTCCCAAAATATATTAAATTCAAAGAGTGGATAAGCTAAATAATTCAAAATAATGTTAGTACATTAAAAATAAATAACGAACGGACTAGGAATAAAATAGAATCCATAGAATTGAAACATAATAAATCATAGTGAACCAAAAAAAAAAGACTTATTTCTCAATAGGAATATGTAAATTAAAACCTTTTCTCTTGGGAAGCTGAATTGAATGTTCCTCAATATCTGCTTCGTACTCACCATCCCTATTATTTTTGTTGTATTTACTAGTACGTTGATGATTAAATATTGAATCACTAGTAAATACAATGTTCTCTTCTGTTGTATCCTCTATCTCGTCATCAGAACAAATAGAAGAAAATGAGGATGATGGATCCGTAGTTTCTCCATATCTTTGTAATTCTATCGAAGATAGTCTAGAGATTCTATGATGTGAATTACCATTAATTAATTGTTTTCTTTTAGAAGGATCACGAAGTTTGTTATTATGTTGGTATTTAGATATTGTCCTCTTATAACTATCAATTTTCTTTTCCAACTCTTTCACCTTATTTCTTAATCGAATTGTTTCATCGTTACTATCAATCCGTTGGTCTTGTAAATCTGTATCGTATCCTTGCATATTTTTAGATAACATTTGATCTACTAAATTATTACTTTGATGTTGATTAATGTTATTTGTAGAAATTGAATTGATCAATTTAATATTTTGTAATTTCAATTCATTAATCTCAACTTCCAACTGTTTGATCTTTAAATCTAATTTACTAGATTCTAACCTTGAGGTATATTCATTAATATCTGGTAGAGGACGTGACGTTACCATAGATGGCATTTGATCTATAATATCAAAGCTATCATAATCTGTAGAAGTTGAAGAGATAAAACTGTATCTATTATTAGGCTGATTGGAATACTTCATAGCAGGATTGCGGACATTAATACCGTTATCTAGCGATATATGATCAGAATTGAAAGTAGGTGCATTGGGTACAGTTTGTTCATTTATTGGTTGTGGTTTTTGTGCAAAAGTAGAAGTAACAGTAGTAGTGTTTGAAACAGGCTTTTGTACTACATGTAATTCTAAAGGAGGTGCCAGCAAACATTCTGTTGGCTGCGCTTTAGATTCTATTATATCATATGTATTATCCAAACTAATATTCTTAATACAATTGTTATTATAAGAGGGAATAGAGGCAGTTGTAGAAGCTGCATTATTACATATGGCATTAATATTTTGAGGATATCTTTTTGTAGCAGTAGTAGGAATATTAATATTAAAATCAGATCTATCATTTTTGCTATTATTATTATTACTATCATTATCATTATAATTATAATTATTATTATTATTAGAAACATTTAAATTTTGGTGATGTTTTTGAATTCTTTCCAAAGTTTCTTTAATGCTTAATTTTGGTAAATTATCATCGAGCAAAGGGTTTATATTATTGTTATTTGATTTAGAAGTAGAATCCATACTAGCGACTTCTTTCTTTTGTTCATTACCATTTGTCTTTAAAGAACCACTGACTTTTAGAAGGGTGGATAATAATGGTAAAGAAGAGTAATTTGATACAAATTCTTGTTTAAACATCATGGGTTTAGTGCTCTTGTTATTTTTATTATTAAAATTAATATTATTGTTACTACTAATATTTTGAAAATTCTGTTCCTTAAAAATGGCCGATGAAAAGTCACTATTCTTTTGTTCCATGGAATGTGTACCTTTCTTATAAGTTTTTAATTTGGATAAAGAAGTAGTTAACACATACCCATTATTATTATTATTATTATTAGAAGAAGAAGTGGATGACAATGAAGAAATCGCCACAGCATCTGATAGTTTAAATCTTGTGGGAGAGGCTAATAAATTTGCAAAACTTGGTGTATGTCCCAAATTCCTTGAATCATCCAAACTTAATGAAATTGGTGATGACGATGGAGTCAGTTGTTCTGCCTTAAAAAAATTAGGAGGACTGTTCATTATTTGATCTAATATAAAAATATCCACCTTTACTTTATATTGGCGTCAATGTTTATATATATATATATATATATATTTACGAATCACTGCTATTAAGCATCCATGTATAAACTACTGACAGTAAGTCTTGGATAATACACTGCTATGAATCAAGTTCACACAAAAATAATTAATTGACTAAAGAAAAACATTGAAGAAAACATAAACAAGAGATTCACAGGGAGATACAAAGTAGTAAAATCAGTTGAACCCATGGCAACAAGTTTTTTTTTTTCTTTAAAATTCTGATCTTGATTTGATTTTGGAATTCTTACCTATCCTTGACAGTGTCGGTTAGTAGTTAGTGTTACTAAACTACTATTCCGTCAATTTGTTCGGTATTTCTTGGAGAAAGAACCAAAACAAATTAAAAAAAAAATTTTTTTTTCTGATCTTTTCTTCTTTGTTTTGTGATTTCTGCTTTTGGCTTGTTTGTTTACTGTATTTCCTGATTCGATGCTTGAGGGGTAGATCTGTCTGAAATAGGAAATAACTAAATTCTTTGATCTGGTAGGTTCAAATTTATAGCACTCGTAGAATATGATGAAATATGAATAAGTAATACACTTCAGAGTAAACAGACACTGCTGATTGAAGCCTTTATAGTTTTAGGTGGAATAGTTGTATTTTGATATTTCAGTATCGAATATATCTATAAATAAAGGGCTATATCCACATGAGAAAAGGTCACAGAGGGAGATTGGGTATAACAAATAATATGTGAATCGCCTTGAAACAGGGCTGTTTTTTTTTTTTTTCTTTTTTTGTTTGGCTACCTTACACCTCCGTCCATATTTCGAGATTACATAACATATTCAGTACTTTTTCATACACTAGATGCTGGGAATATTGTGTCTCGTTAACAATCACGTAGCATTTCTGCACTGAAATGCTGTTTGGAATTTGAATCCATATCTATGTATAGGAAATTTTATCAACTAAGTGGTCTTAATACTTACATTCTGAATTAGAAATAAAAGATCCCGTCCCTATAAATGAAGTTTTTCTTTTAATTTTTTTGACTATTTCATGACAATTCCACTTTGACTTATATTCATGTTTGTTTTTCTTTTTGTTCAATCACCTCTTTCTTTTGTTGGGGTTGGGATTGTTTATAAAGATGTATTTTTCTTTGTTCTGACCGTTGTACCAACATATCAATATTTTTATAAATTTGTTCTTTGGATTTGATTTTACCGTTTAAATTCAAAGGTAACAATTCTTCAATTTCTTCTTCGGTAATGGGAGGGGTGGCGATGATTCTTCACTTACATTCAAATCCTTTTGATTTTCAGAATTCTTTATTGTATCTTCTATTGACCGTTGTTTGATATCTTTTAATAATAAATCTTGATCACCATTGTATAGTTCAACACACAGTTTTTTAATTTGATCCAGTTTACTTAGTAATTCATCAATTTTAGTTGAACTTGAAACTTGTTTACTACATTTACTTGTTTTCTTAGAGGGTTTTAACACCCTCTTACCTCCATTCATTTATTTTTGTTTTTTAGAATGTTATCTTCAGGGATAATTTTATTTATTTATTTTTGGTAAGTTTGATGTTACGTTCTGCTTGTTCTATATATGCTAGGTTCAAGATAATAAAAAGCATACAAACAAACTATTCTAGCCCAAATCAATTTTATATTTTCATAACCTTGTTCTCGACCTACAAAGAAGTTCAAACAATTATTTCATGTGTCCAGAATGTCTTCAATCGAATTCTTTGTTAATTGGTTCAATACGAGTTTCTTTCTTATATAAATGTAATACACATAAATAAACATGTGCATTTAATAACTGTATAATCAATAACACACTTCATTAGAGTATAAATTAGTGAGCCCTCGGTACCTCATCTGAGGTTCAAACGGTTTCATCTCAAATTCGTTTCATCAGAGCAAAGCATCTTACTACCCGTACACAATGATAAGACAACACAGCGTTTCATTTTTTTCTTTCTTTCTTTTTTTTTTCTTATTCATCCTGTCGCAATGTCTCCAGTTTATCTTTTATCGAAAGATTATCATGTTTCATCTCATCCAAACACAAGTTTTTTCACAGGAAAATTTCAGAGAGAAAGAAAAAAAAAAAAGAAAAAGAAATTAAAAACAACATATGAGGAAGATAAGGACAGTAGTATACAGTACATAATTACCATCATATTCTAAACACTACTGTCTAGAAAACTCAGATAAAAGTATCGATATTGCCATCTATTTAAGAATACAATACTAAAGTTTCAGGTGTGAAATATATATATAGATATTTACCTAGATATATATATACGAGTGGTTGTATACTTATTATAAGATGACTGATACAAGTAACAGAGATTTAGAAGAGAGGGAGACCAAGGAGATAGAGAATTTGGAAGATGACTCTCCTCAACTGACAACTGAATCCGAGGATGTCATACCAAATGCTATTGTCATTAAAAATATCCCCTTTGCTATCAAACGAGAACAATTATTGGACATAATTGAGGAGATGGGGCTACCTTTACCATATGCTTTTAATTATCATTTCGACAATGGTATCTTTAGAGGTCTAGCATTTGCAAATTTCACTACACCTGAAGATACTTTGAAAGTAATCCAAGGGTTGAATGGTAAAGATATTAATGGCAGAAAATTGAAAGTTGAATATAAAAAATTGTTGCCACAACATGAAAGAGAAAGAATAGAAAGAGAGAAAAGGGAGAAAAGAGGTCAATTAGAAGAACAACATAAAAATATGTCCAATTTATCTTTACATTCTTTGAATAGAGTGATTTCAAATACTAATTCTAATACACTTCTAACAAATAATAACAATATGAACACTGCGCAACCTATTATAAACTCAACTTCGACGTTTGCCAATCTCACTAACCCACAATTATCTAATCATTTTATGGGAGGCCCAATCCAAAATAATGTCCTGCAACAAACACAGCACCATCAACAACAATTGTTGGTGTCACAAGATACCGCAAATTCCTTGTATAGTAACTCTAACAATGTCAATTCACCAACCGAGAGATATTATGCACCATTACCATCTTCAAATAACGTTCCTATTCCTCCTCAACAATTAGATTTTAATGATCCCGACACTTTGGAGATTTATTCTCAATTGTTACTATTTAAAGATAGAGAGAGGGCATATTACGAACTGGCATATCCGGCAGGATTATCAGCAAATCATAAACGTATCATTAATGTATTATGTTCGTTTTTAAATTTAATGGAAGTATATGATTCAAGGTTTGTGATTATTAGAAGAAAGAATATTCCGCTGAATAACAGTAATGGTCAAGGTAACGTCTTGGATCAAATTAATTTACAAAAGCATCTACAACAAGTTCAACCGAATTACATTAATCAAAATTCGATGTTACAACCTACATCTACTGGTGGTTCATTAAACAGATCACATTCTTATACAAGTTTATTACAAGCACATGCCTCTTCTATGAGCATCAGTTTGAATAATAGTAACAACAACAACAACAATAATAATAATAATGTTTCTAATGGAAATAACAATATTCCAAACACTCCTAAAATGCCACAAGGTTCCCAAGTACTAGCTCAACAATCATCTGGTAACATCTCTAATACTAACACCAGTAATGCTAATATATCTAGTTCAATTTATAATAACAATAACGGCAGCACTAATAACCTCAATGGATCATCTACTTATGCAAATAGTACAACATCTCCAGAGCCACTTCAACACCCACAGCCAATCTTGTCCCAACAAATTCAATCTACACAACAACAAACTTTCATCAGACAACAAGCCACTTTGACACCATCTTCAAGGGTTCCATCTGGTTATTCAAATCACCATCAAACCATGAATATTTCAAATCCCCTATTGAGAAACGCTGCAATTTCACCTACTACTAATATTACTACCACTAATACAAATTCATCTATGGTTAACCCTATTACTACTTCAATTGGGTCCACACTAGTAAATATCAACAATAACAGTACAACCAACATTACAAATGGTAACAGATTAACTTCGTCGTTGTATAACAATCCAAGTAGTACAAATTTATTGCTTAACGATCCAATCAATAAACCACTAGTCCCACAAAATACTAATGGTTCTATTCACTCAAATTTCTCAATTCAATCATATCAGGATGACACACTTTTTGGCAATATTAATGGTAATGGGAACATTCAATCATTGAATAATAGAGATAATACAAATACTAATATTCCCAGTGCCCCTAATAATGCTGATATCTTGTATAGAACGCTAAGTCAATCTGGAGCTTTGGACAGCACTGATTTAGATAATCATTTGGCTAAATCCTTGAGTGGATTGGATGTTCAAGATTCTAAAAAGAATAATATTTGGTGAATAAAACTCTTTTTATTATTAAAAAGAAATGCTTATGATAAAAAAAAAAGAAACTACATTACTGTATGCAATTCACATAGATGATGATAAAAAAAGAAAAGAATAAAGAATTAAACTACAAAAAAAGTAATTTTATATATTCTTCAGTCTCTCTCTCTCCCTCTCTCTCTTTCTTATTATTTTTTTATCTATCAAATGTTGAAATGTTTTAATGATATTAATGATCATGATAATGACACTCTATGAAGATAATGTATAAAAAAAACATTAATGATTATGTATATGTAGTATTATTCTAACCTAACTTAACTTAATTTAATTTAATTTGATATAATATATTTTATATTGTTTTGCCTATCCTTTTCAATATATAAAAAATATCTTTGTACAGTTAATATATTGATTAATAGTTATGACAACTTTATACATTAAATATGATAGCTAAGAAAAAAAGAGATTTCTCAAACAAAAAATCATTTTCAAAAGCAACAATTTATTATTTCAATACTACCTCAAAAAAGGAAAAAATATAAAATACCTAGTAAAGAGAATACTACTACATAATCACTTCCAATATAGGGACCAGTATTATCTACATCATCACACTAATATTACAACTGTACCACATAGCATAAATACGATATATATTTGATGCATCTATGGCTCATAACCGGTTCAATTAGGTATTATATATTCTGAGATACAAAAACTTCAAACTCAATACTATATCTATTCAGATAAGTGAAAGAATAGTACCACCTCAATGTCTTCTATACTTCCTGTCTGTAAGAGGTTTGTTTTAACAGATCCCACCATTTCTCTTCCCAATTGAAAATGGATGGAAAGATTAAAATGATCAAAAAACAGAAAAAAGAAAGAAAAAACATAGACAGAAAATTAAGCGGTTCCTACAAACTTCCTTGAAATCTGAACTCCATACATCGAAGATAAAGGTATGAAGAATGCATTAGAAACACAGCAAGTTCTTTTTACCAATCTTCGCACTCATTTTCAGATGATGTATTAATTTGAATAATAATAATAATAATTCGTGGTTGCTAATTGAACAGTGCAATTTATCAGTTATATAGATATTTTGATAAGGATTAAACAGGTAAGGTTGCAATTAAAAATCCTAAGATATATTAACCGAACATCACAAAGAGAAAAAAATAAAAAAGAAAGAAAACACACGCACACATGTATTAATATTTTTTTCTAACTTATAATGACGACGGATGATACTGAGAGAATTTCCTTAGATCAAGGTAACAATATTATTTTGACTCCAAAGAAACGTACATTACGAGACACATCAATAGAGAAAAAAGCCAACTACGTATTTAAAAGAAAATATAAAAGGATATACAAATCAAAAAGTTGTTCTGATAATAAAAATGATTCTGACAAATATAAGAAAAATAAAGATCAATCACAAACCTATAAAACTCAACAAGTTAATAAAAGAAGTAAAAGACTACCTCGAATCAAAGTAATTTTTAGTACTGTAAATTGGTTCTTACCAACGGACATAAAAGAAGCAAATTCACTACATGATAAAATTACTTTTTTTTATCCAAACAATTCTCCATTATATAGAACCACAAATTATAATATTAAGAATAATGATGAATACGATGATTGGAATGGGGGACTGTCAAAGAAGACGTTTGCTAATAATATAATGATTAAGTATGACCCTAAAAAATTTTTAAATTTTAATAAATCATTAAATACATCTCAAAGGGAATATTTAATTGAAACAGATATGGAACAAACTGGTAAAGAGGAAGATTTTGATTTGGAAACTTTTGTAAATAAAAATACGTCTTTCCAACTAGATTCTTTAGAGCTTCCCTATAAGTCTATGTATCCATTGAAAAAGAAAAATTATTTCCATGCTACTCCATTGACAATACCAACAAGAGAAGATAGAAAACTCTTTCATGAATTATTGACACAATCGAAGAGTTCTAGATTTTTAAACTCAAACATTACAATGACATTTCCACAAGATTCTAAAGAACTACTATCATTAAAAAAACCTTATAAATCATCAAATGTGAAATATATATATATTAATAGCCATGAAATTAAAACCTTATATCCAAGTCCTTATCCTGAAAACATTAATAGACAATCAATCATATATATTTGTCAACTATGTTTACAGTATAGTTCCAATCGTTTTCAATATAATAGACATAGACAAAAATGTTTACAATGTAATTTACAAAGACCACCAGGAAATGAAATTTATAGAGACGATGTTATTAGTATATTTGAAATAGATGGTAGAGAAAACAAAGCATTTGCTAAAAATCTATGTTTATTGTCAATGTTGTTTTTGAAATCTAAAACTTTGTACTATGAAGTAGAGCCATTTATATTCTATGTTTTATATGAACACCCCAAGCAGAATAATGATTTTGTTAAAAGTAGCAACATAAATCGGAATAGTAATAATAATAATGATAATGATGATGATGATGATGAAATGAAGCTAGTAGGTTATTTTTCCAAAGAAAAATTGAATTCAACAAATTATAATTTAAGTTGTATTTTAACTTTACCCACTCATAGACGACTAGGTTACGGTTTTTTGTTAATGGATTTTTCTTATTTACTATCCAAAAGAGAATTCAAACATGGAACACCAGAAAAGCCATTATCGGACTTAGGTTTAATCACTTATAGAAATTACTGGAAAATTAAATGTTTAGAAACTTTATTATATTTAAGAGATACTACCAAATTGAAGTCAATCACAGTGGATGATTTATCAAGTATTCTTGGGATGACCCCTACCGATATTATTCTGGGGTTAGAACAATTGAGAGTTCTTTTTTATTCAGATAGAGAAGATGGAACCAGACAATATGCTATTATTGTCAATAATTGGAAACCTTTAGAAGAAATGTATGATAAATGGAAAGCAAAGAATCCACACACATTAAAACCTGAAAAATTATTATGGAAACCGATGATTTTTGGTCCATCCTGTGGTGTCAATGCAATCAACACGAATCTTACAGACCCATCCGTAGAAACTGATAATAATATTAATAAATCTGATGGACCCAATAACGATGAAGATATCTTTAACAAACATATTAATTTAATCACAAGTTTTATGACAGATGATATCGATAATGATTATAGTACCATTGAATCAGAGACTTTGAACAAATTAAATACAACTGATACATGTGAGGAGTCTAGTAGAAATATACAGGAAGTATCTTGGAAACTTTGTTTTAGAGAACCTCGATTACATGGAAACACGCTTAATAAATTAAATAATAAATTTAGAGTGAAAAAGAAACTGTCAAACCTTGAACAATTAGAAAGAAGAGATGACACTAACAATTTCGATGAGGGTGAAGAAGTAGAAGAAGACAAAGACATTAATAAGATATTTAATAATATAGAGGATATTAACCTAGATAATTATGATGATGATAATGATGATGATTATAGTGAAGTCTCAGAGCAAGAAGAGGATGACTTTCAAGATGTAGATAGTGACAATAGTGTTGTAGATGAAGTTAAAAGTCTCCTTGACAAATAAAGTAAAGATGCTATTATTTCAACCCATCCTGAACTAGAAGTGTAACCTTTCTTTCTTTTTCTTCTTCTTCTTCTTTTTTTTTTTTTTAGTTTTTCTAATCATGAATTTTTAAAGGATTAAGATATGTTGTTTGTTATTTTAGAAAAAGATCTTTGTTATTCTTCTTTATCAATGATTTATATAAGCTATATCAATATTTCAATGAATTGTTATTTTAATTATTTATCTTTAGCTAAATATTGAAATCTCCATTTGATCTCTTCTTCAGATCTATTTGGTAATAAGATAGAAACTTCTTTTATACTCAACTTTTTTATCTTAATCAAATCTAGTAACAGTTGGTCTTCGGACTGTTCCCATTTAGCAAAACCATGTGGTGTACCTTGACGGTTTGAATGAAATTGGGGGTTATTATTAATAGTAAACTGAGTATCAAGATAATCATTTGCCATGTGAAATGAGGATCTTCTTGATGAAACGGCATTATTTAATGATAAATTAATTGAAGGTCTTCTTGATCGTATCACAATACTATTTCTTCTAGAGATATCATTGCCTAGAGGATTGTTGTTTTGTATTACAAAAGTTGGGTTACTATTAAGTGTATTAAAAGAACTTCTTCTTGATCGAACTATTATCTTAGGTATAAACCCAACATTCTCATCTTCTGGTTGGGAGACGTCTAAATCTCTTTGATTTTGTGAATTATTATTACTAAGTATATTCAAGTTTGGTCTTGTTACATTTAAAGAAAAGGATCTTGGTTTAGCAAATAATTTGATAGATACTGCCGACGCACTTTTCCTCAACCCCTTTATATTTGTTTCATTTGCATCAATCACGTTCATTGCATTAGATGATATATCATTGCGTGTTATATTATATGTATGCATATTATTATTATTATTATTATTATTATTATTATTATTATTATTATTATTATTATTATTTTTACTATTATATTTCTCAGTATTACTATTACTATTATTAGGGTGTTGAGTGATATTGGAGACAAGTAATTTAACGTTAGTATTTTCATCAGTGTATGACGAATGTATATTTGTATCCTTACTGTTATGCTTTGAAAGTTTAATTTTCATCTTATTTTTATTTGTAGTATCTTCATTAACATTTTGTGTCATCATTTCTGAATGCGGTAATAAAATGTCTGCATCGTTATTTTTTGATTGTGACTTTGTTAAATCAAAAGATAATTTTTCATTAATACTTTTAAACAACGCTGTAGCATCGATTGAATTGATATCAATTGATACGGTATGATTATTCTTCAGATTTCCTGATTTTAATCTTCTCCATCTGAATTGGCAAGCGTTTGCAGTTCTGTTAGAAAAATACTTTGATATTTCTTTCCAACCCAAATTCTTAACTTCTTTTAAATATCTCAACAATAAATCGTCTTGAAGATCCCATGATATAGGATTCTTACTCTCGATATTTTCAAGGTCATTAGATTTGATTGAATTCTTGTTATTATTATTTTCATGATTTTGTGACTCTGAGATAGCATTAGTGCTGTAAACATTATTATGAGTACGGTATTTTGAATGAATATAGTTATGTATATTTGGATGTGGATGATTATTTAATATCGTAGAATTGCTTGAATTGGACACAGATAATGATTTGACTGTTGATTTCGGTACAGGCATTTGTCCATATCATATATCTATCTATCTGTCTATCTATGTGTGTCTGTATGTATGTGTGCTTATGGGATATTCTTTTCGATTATGTTCCTTTCTTTATACGAGATATATTTGACAAATAGTACTATAAAGTTTTACTAGATAAAGTCAATGGATAGGAAACTGCAATTATGTTGAATAAAATTAAGAGAATCAATTGTATTACAAATGAAGATTTGAAGTTACTGCGTTACATTGAGATGCGATGAGATGAAGAGATAACTACGGTGCAAAGACGATTGCAATGCCTTGCGATGAGACGGAAAAAACAAACCACAAAAAAAAAAAAAATAGCGGGAAAATTTGACAAGAAGAAAAAGAGCCGGTTAGTTTCGGTAAGCTCCGGAGATCCATTTATTTGGCAATTAAAAATTCAAATGCAATATACCAACAACACTCAGCTTAATCTCGTTTTCATCTCTTTTCTTGAATGGTGTGATGGAATTACACACACACACATACCACTAGACCCCCCCCCGTTATTGGGTTCATTGAAACATAAAAAAAAAAAACTATCCAAGAATTTCGGACTGTTCTCCATTTTTGCATGTTCTTTTGACAGACGGCTAGAGAAAGAAGTTGAACAGTCGATGAGGGATGATTCTTTATCATTTTACTCAATGAAATTTAGTCCTTATTCTCATTTTTTATGGAATCCCCCCTCTGACTCCAGTGTCCATGTACAAAGAATTAGAAAGATAAAACGATACTTATATAAAAAAAAACATTATTTATTACTCTGACTGCTGGAGGCTGTCTTTTATTTTTTTATTAAAGGAAGATTCAATAAAATATTATTGAGTCTAATTAGTTGTACCACTTATTTGTCTTTCATGCGTTGATAAGTTCTAGTGTATATAGTTCGACTTGGTATAAATAATTCAAAAACTCCTTTGATAAGACATATATATATACAAAATCTTTGTACATAAACGTAAGAGATGTTACGCTATATATAAGATGATTGTATCTTTATAAACTTTTTTTCGTTTGTTTCACGTCCACAGGTCGAGGCACAAATTCGAGAAAAGAAAAGATTGAAAAAAAAAAAAAAAAAAAAGAACAAAAAATAAACAATACAGATCGTAGTAAGAAGAGATTCTTGTAAGAGTTGTTGTAAATGAGATGGGTTAGGTTGTAGGAATAGTAACATTTCTTTCAACTTAGTTGTTTTAACCCAATTATTACAGAAGATTCTTCCATTTAAAAAAACAAACAAACAAACAGACAGACAAAAAAATATTTGTTTTCCTTCTTTTATAGAAGTAAGAAACTTAAAAGCAAAAGATCTGTTAAGTTTAACCATATTGGATAAACATCTTTTATTTTCACAGCTACTGTTTTTCTCTTTTTCCTTCTTCTTCTTTTTTTTTTATGTTAAAACGTATCATGTCTGCCAAATATTATGATATTGGTTTCAATTTAACTGATGATATGTTCCGTGGAATATATCATGCTAAAAAATATCATGAATGTGATATACCTAATATCTTAAATAGAGCATATCAAAAAAATGTTAAAACTGTCTTAGTGACAGGTTCCTCAATAGAAGAATCTCGAGAAGTTATCAAATTAATACAAGAATATCAATCTAAGACACCTATCAATTTGTATCATACCATAGGTGTGCATCCATGCTGTGTTAATGAGTTTGTTCAATCTGAAGTCAATTCTGGTATAAATAACCCAACAAATAATGAAAATATGAATCAACAACTTTTTGATAATATGGACATTAATCACGTGCAAAATAAGCTAAAAGAATTATTTGAGTTAATTCAAGTCAATATTGGTAAAAATAATGGTTCATTACGTGCTATTGGTGAAATCGGTCTTGACTATGATAGATTGCATTATTCTTGTAAAGATTTACAAAAATTATTATTCGAAGAACAATTAAAATTATCATGTTTGATAAAGGATGATTCAATGCCTCTCTTTTTACATATGAGAAATTGTGGTCAGGATTTTGTACAAATTTTAAAGAAATTTATCATTGGATTCTTAGATACAAAAGATCTATTCAATTTGAAGTCTTTAGTTCATGAACAAGATCAAAATAATTCAATTTTTTATAAATTTAATCCAAATAGAAAATTCGTAGTCCATTCATTTACTGATTCCTTGACAGACTTAAAAGAGCTATTAAATTTATCGCCAAATTGTTATATTGGGATGAATGGTGCATCGTTTAGAGAAACTAGCAACATTGAATGCGTTGAATATATTCCATTGGATAGATTATTATTAGAAACTGATGCGCCATGGTGTGAAATCAAAAGAACACACGAAGCATGGAAGTATCTTTCAGATAGTGATAAAGAAAATAAATTTAAAGCCATTAAAAAGGATAAATTAAAAAATATTTCAACAGAAGAATGGGATGCTTATATGATTAAAGGTAGAAATGAACCATGCACAATGGAAAATGTTGCAAAAGTTGTATCCAATGTTAAACAATTACCTTTTCAAGAAGTGATTGACACAGTATGGCAGACTTCATGTAACGTATATGGAGAATAATATATATAAGAAAAGAAACAATGAAATAAGAAAATATACAATAAAGGAAGAACCGCTGATTTTTATGCAAGGTTATCTTAGTCGTCACTTTTGTTAATATAAAACAATTGAATGGTTTGAAAAAAAATATATTAATATAGTTATTCCAAGTGAATGCAAAAATATGTACACCATTTTCAGTAGAATGCTCCCAATATTTCTTCTTCTTTTTAAATACATACATGTATATATATATATATATATCCACGATTTTAGTTGGAGTTGTATTTGAATTTATTGGGTTCAGTTCCCTTCTCCTTTAATTTCCTTCTTTTGTTGTGATTCATCAGTTTCATCTGTCATTTCCTTATTTAAAGACGTACGAATATTTAAGATGGTGGATTGGGGAGATGTAGATGAAGTTCCTGGTGTAGGCTCGTTATTGTTTATTTGTTGATTATCATTATCGTTATTATGACAGTTAATATATACACCGGCTTCCAATAATTGTTTCAAAGTATCAAAATTCATGATACTATAGTTATAATCAGAATCTGACTGTTGTTGCTCTCCAGAATTATAAATCCTTTCATTTATTTCCTTACCACTATTGCACAAGAAAGAGGAGTTTAATTTACATTCATTTACCAGCTTGTCTTTCTTTAATTTTGTGGTTATACTGAAAACATTATTTTTATTATTACTTTCGTTGTCATTGGCAGTGAGTTTATTGACACTATCAATATTCGGAATATTATCAAAATCAAAATCACTATATATTAATCTTCTCATTGATTCAAAAGTTGGTATGTCAAATTTCGATCTTTCAATACAAGATTCTTCATTACATGCCATTTTTCTATCACATTTCTTCTTCTTCTTATTATTATTATTATTCTCATTATTATATTCTTTCAAAATTATTTTCTGTAAGAATTGTTTTTGTTTAATTCTTTCAAACCAACTCTCTTCTGTTTCACCATTTTGTAATAATGCAACGATTATTACTGTCATATTATCACAACCAATTCCACTTCCCTCAGTACTTGGGGCACAACATATGTCCACTATCTTTGATGCTATGTCATGTAGCGAATTTGTTTCTGTAGATATTATTCCACGATAAACCATATTAACACATTCTTGAGACGTCAAACATTCCCATATTCCATCGCATGCAAGGATAAGAAAATCATCATTTGAGTAATTTATTTTGTGTATTAAAATATCTGGAAACGAAGTGACCACTTGTTCTTCTGCTGAAACTGTATCATTTGTTTTGAATTCAAAATCACCAATGGCTCTAGATAAAGCCAAGTTTCCGTTAACACGCCCTGTTTCCACGAACCCACTGGCAGCAATGATACGAGATCGTTCATTCACCAAATCTGGTTTATGATCAAAGGATAGTGTTTTAGCAACACCATTGATAGCTAAAACCGAACGACTATCTCCAGCGTTTGCACAGATCACAGTCTCTATTTTTTTGGAAATTAAAACACAAGTGCACGTAGATCCACTGTGGTCATTTTGATATAGTTGATCGGTCAAAATTCTTTGATCAGTGATTTGGAATGTTTCTATAATCGAATTAATTAAAATTCTGTTAAAAGTGGGAGAAAAATGAAGAGTCTTGCTATTTTCATTTGTTTGACAATGTTTTAGAGACTCTATCAATTGTTCTTTGAAAATAATGGAGAATTGTGAACCACAAAATTTTGCAACAGCAGAACCACCATGACCATCAAATATACCGTACAGTGCTAAATGGTCAATTATTGACGCCTCATTGACTATTTGATTTTCTTGTGACACATACTCTTCCCAAATGTTTAATTCTACAACATGAGCATCCTCCATGGACATTCTCCAACCTTGCATGGAACAAAGTCCAAATGAGCTAAGATCATCAATCCCTTGGTGACACTCTTTGTCTATTACCGGACTAGAAAGTATTTGGCCCATATATTTATGTTTTTTCTTGTTTTTCTTCTTGCCGTTAACTATATTTAATTGATATATCCTTCTTTAAACCAAAGCAATTTTTTAATTATTCTATTCCTATTTAGATGTGTTCAAATATAAGTTCCTCTGATAAATTAAGAGTGAACTCATAAAAAAAAAAGAGAGAAAGAGAGATAGAAGTTTCACTTAATAAAACACAGAATTTAGTGAGATTCCATCGTAGTCATATCAATAATTACAGATTGTGTATATCTATTTCATAGGCAAATCAATAACTTTAATCTTAAATCTAAAATGTAAGGCAAATTGTTTTTTGTTTAATTTCCAAAAAAAAAAATTTCGGACTTCTTTGGACCCCTCTTCCTATTGTTTCTATTGTTTCTATTGTCTCTATTCTTTGTTTTTATATCTTTTGTTTCTTTTTTTTTTCTTTGTAACTGCTATTTGCCTCTTTTGGAAATGTATTTCCTATTTGGTACGCATTTTCCTAATACGGAACATAGTTCTTCTTTTGGATATTCTTAAATTGAGAAATGTTTCAAAAAAAAAAAAAAAAAAGTAAAATATTTCAATGTTTCAATATTTTTTGTCTCTAGGCAGTGATAAATGAGATGTGCTATTATATAATAATATACGTCAAAGGATTGGATTTCAATTAACTTACAGTACTTGGTCGGGATTTAGCAACCTCTATAATCCCATTGAATAGTCAAATAATATTATAATAATCCTTTGTTATTACTATTAATAATGGGCACCAATTTCCCACTTTTATGTACAATTGCTACTTTATCTTTAGCTACAGGGTACTATATTGGCCAATCTATTCCATTGGAAAAGAGAGATAGTAGCAAACAAGAAATTCTGAAACAAAATGAAGAAGCAAAAAAGAATTCTAGTGAAAGTGAAGAAGATTATGAGAGTGAAGAAGATTATGAGATCGACTCACTCTCTTTAAATGATGTTCCTGGTGAAGTTAGAATGGCACTAGTTATTCGTCAAGATTTAGGTATGCAAAAGGGTAAAATAGCAGCACAATGTTGCCATGCAGCATTGGGTTGTTATAGAATGATTGCCACTGATCCATCACGCAGTTCGTATAATCCTGTTATGGTCAATAGATGGTTAAGGGGAGGACAAGCAAAGATTACGTTAAAATGTCCAAATAAAGATGTTATGGATGAATTATATGCAAAAGCTATCTCATTAGGCGTGAATGCTATTGTTATTCATGATGCTGGCAGAACGCAAATCGCTGCTGGAAGCGCTACTGTTCTTGGTCTTGGTCCAGCTCCAAAGGATATATTAGATCAAATAACTGGTGAATTGAAGTTATATTAATCTTTGTACGTAGGTATATATATAGGCATAAATATAGATGCTACATTAAATTTAATAAGATAGATATGAATAAACATAAAACAGTACTAAGTAAAAGGATGATAATATCCGAAGGAGAAAAAGAAAAAACAAACAAACAAACAAACAGTACTTTCTCATACCCATCTTTGTATAACTACGGAATTATTTAAATCAGCTTCTGATAGAGTTTGATCCATATTTTCAATTGGTTTTACTGGGAAAGCATAATTTAATGTAAAAGCTCTATTTGGATCATCTGTATGTGTTTTAACATGTTCATATAATGAGCTTACTTTATCTGTAGAATTACAATGGAAAACTTCTCTTTTCCCTGTAGCATATCTAACCTGTATAGTCATATCTGTTTGAACTTGTGGAGTATCATTTTTTTTGGAATTCTTAGTATCATTCTCATCATTATTTGTATTGTTATTGGTGTTGGGATGGGTATCAATATTACCGTTATTTAGTGGTAGTAAGGTTTCTCCAGGGATTGGCGATCCCAATCTTTGACCCTTTCCATAGAATCCACCTAATTTTCTCTTTGGAGGTTTATAATTTTCATCTAATTTCTTAAATACATTAACTTCCACTTCCTGACCAAATTTAACGTCCAATAATTTTAATGGAGCTCTACCTTGATTCAATTCATTTAAGTAAAACTCATTGGCTGGATCATCATATCTGTATAATTTCCCCTCAGAGCCAACCTGGAAACCGTCTTTCCAAAATGTGATTTCTCTTGTCACTTTTTGAGCACCCACATTACTACTGATGTTGTCCCCTGAGTTAGAAGAATCATCTACAATTTCACTAGGTTTATCTATCATGGATCCAAGACGGTACCCCTTGCCAGAAAATGATGGCTTTGAGTCAGCCTTACCCCTATCATTTGACGATTTAAAATCTTCCATTTGTTCACCATTCTTTTTAGCCCTTTCCAACAGATCTCTGATTAAGGAATTTGTATCCCTTCTATCATTATTAGGGTCAGTAATTTCTAAACCAGAAGTTTCGCCTCCTGCAAATGTGTTGCGTGGTTTTGTATCATCCTCATCATCGTTATCTGCAGCGTTGGATCTAAGCATATCTGAGAAAGACATAAATTTTGAATTAGAATTGGAAGTCTTATTAGAGTTTCTTGAAATTGAGCGAGTATTAGGCGTTAGAGAAGACGCTGGAGATAGTGATGGTGTTTGTTGTTTTTCTTTATTAACAGTTTGCCTTTCTAAAGTGTTATAGAATTTTTCCTTTTCTTTTCTTTCATCGAGCAAATCCTTTTGATCTTCATAATATGCTTCCATTGCAGTGTTTAAATCACCATAACTATCCAAATAATTCTTTGCAACGTTGAAAGAAACGTTAGTAAAAGACATGAATCTAGTAATATCCTCTGAATTATCACTCATTTTTTTTTTGTTGTCTCGTTATATATTTGATATTTATCAATTGTTGATATATTTTACTTCTTTTTTTTTTTTTTGTTTTTTGGTAGTAAGGAATACTTAAGTAGTAATTCAATGTCTGCATATGCACATACATATATATATATATATATATAAGCAAGATTAGCTGATGTAACATTGACTGAACATTAGATACGTTATTCTTGCTTGTGTGTGTGTCTCTCTTTGTTGAATTTTGAAGAAAATTAAAGATGCTTATTAAACACCCACACACCTCCAGCACATGTATTAGTGATCAGAATTAGTAAGCATGTTTCAAGCATATATATACATACACTCAGACTTACACCAATATACAAAATATATATACATAGTTAAAGTGAATTAAATATATACTTATATTTTATACAGTTGTCTCCATTCTTCCAAAGTTGAAACATTCAATGTCCAAAGAGTTCCAGTCACACCCATTAAAAGTAATCCACTACTTATTCCAACTGTACCCAACACAACAGAAACGATTCCAGGTTCATTCTTAGACAATGCTTGATTTTTAGTACCGTTATGATTATATTTGGTGATTAATTCATTTGGGATTTTATGATTGAATTGAAAATAATTTGGTTTGTCTATACTAAAATTAGTAATAAACCAGAAATAGTGATAATAACAATGTTAGTAATGTATATATAGATATATACATATACAAGCATGTATATGTATATGTGTTTGTGTATGGAATAGAAAAAGTGAAAAAGAGAAAAAGAAAAAAAGCATAACTAGGACATACATTGATTCTTAATATGATGATTGATTAACATCGATCCTGCTCTTGTTGTTAAAAATCTCATCGTAACCCTACATGATATTAAGGTTAATGCTGTGGCTCCAAAGAACCTTAACATCTGCTGTTTTCTTCTTTCCTTATAGAGTGAATCCATTGCAGTTGAAGGTGGGGGGGGGGGGGGGATATCCACTGGACGATATCCGTTTAATTTATTCTTACTCCGCTGCTAGTATTATTGTATTATTAGAATATGTGTTTTATATTCTCTTAATTTACTCGATATTGTCAAATTCACATACTCCAAACGTATATCTATCCTAGTAAATTCTCTATGTTTCTGGATAGATCTCTCTTCCTCGTTTGCTTATCTCTCTCTGTCTATCTCTCTTGATTAAACCCGACAAAGAGAGAGGAGAAAGGAGAAGGAGGCCAACAACCAAGAGAAAAGAAAAAAAAAAGTAAACTGAAAATATTTCAGTTATATTTAATAGAAACATTATATATGTCGTATACAATAGCCACCTGGTGTATATTTATTGTACAAGCAGTATGAGAGGATAGTCACTTACACCCAAGTGATCCTGAATTGTTCAAAGTGTAATAAAAACCCCAGACATATTGATACCTTGATACATTATGCATCCACAATTAGAATCTGAAAGATTTATATGTATGTATAAATAATGACTACCATTCAAAACTCCAATCAACTAAGTGAGGGTAGGGGAGAAATAGAAATAAATCAGTTAATCTCTATATATATTGGAATATCATTTCATGTCTAAATAATATACTAACTGTAACTTCATATTCAACAAATCTTTTTATGGATTTTATTGATATTTATCTATTCTTTTTGTTTTTTTTTTTGTTTTAAGTATAGCGTGCCATGAATTTATTGAAGCACTAAATAAATGTCATCAAAAACAGTTTTATAAAAGAATGTTTGGTGTCTGCAATAATGAAAAGGATGCATTAACAGAATGTTTGAAAAGAGCTTCCTTTGAAGCTAAAAAGCATGCAATAATAAAAAATAAAGAAAAAAGAGATATATTAGAATCTAAATGGAAACAATTCGATGACGATGAAGAAGATAAAATATTGAAGATTATTTTAGAAAGACAATTAGCTAAAAAAAATAAATCTATTTCTACTAATGACGATTCTATATCAAATCAACCTTAAATATATATGTTTAATATTTTTTCCATCCCTTCTTGTAAGTATTAATATTATATAATAAGTTATATATATATATGTTTCATTTTTAATGATTATTTAATTCCATTGGAACACAGTATTTTAAATATATTTCATTTAATATGTTATAATAAGTTAATTGTCTTTGATATTGATTGTTCAAAAATAAATATTTATTATTCCAGTTATTCATCACTTTATCAAACTGTCTGGTTTCATTCCAAATTTTAATTATATTAGGTTTAATCTGGTTATGTTTATCAATCAACTCATCTAATTTACTTATGAAATCATTTAATTCATTCAATTTTTCATCTAATTTTTGATTTTTTCCTATCATCATATAATGTTCTTCTTCCTGCATCTCTTCTTCCTCATCATCTATAGCAAATATATCCAGTGTAGATAATAATGGTTTCCACTCAGAAATTTTAATATGATTTAATTCAAACATATCTGACTCCGATGGTAGTAATGATAAAATTTTGTTACTCCAACCATATTCTTCATTTGATACAAGTTCAAATTGTGAATCAGGTATTGAGCTTATTCTAGATGCCCAAAAATTTATAGATTTGACAATACATTCTGCTTTATCCTTATTTTTAGTACAGAATTGTAATACAATATTCTCATGAAAATAATTGTTACTATTCTTGCTATTGCCGCTGTTGTTAATCATATTTTGATGATTTATATCATTATAAGGAATATTAATATTAATATTATAGTTTGTATTGTTGGTGTTTAATGGATCATTCTGTTTACCAATAATTATATTTTGTTGCAACAGCTCTGCCGTACAATCAAATAAATTTATAATAAAATAATCTTTCTTTTGATAATTTGTGTCTCTGTATACTTCTCCTTCTTTAAACTTTTCCCTATTTTCTTTATAGATAAATAGTCTACCTTCGTTTATTTTGATTCGAAGTTTCAACCACTTGAATTCAGACTCCAAAAACGCTATTTGATTATGTTTTAAATAACTATTAGAAAATTGATGTTGTTTTAATCTTTTTTGTTTCTTTAACCATTTTAACAATAAAGAGGATCTCCCTTTGGAAGAGTTTGCATTATTATTATTATTACTCGTATCACTGTTGTTATACTCATTTTCATGATGAGAGGAGTAATGATCTTTCTCACTATTTGATTGTCCCTTAAATAATTTTAACATTTTATAACTATCTTCATACATGTATATAATTGTGTCTATTATCCAAATAGGACATCTTTTTTCAATGAATTGATCATCAAATGGTTCTTTAAAATATAATAAATTAAATTTTTGATCTTGTGAATTCTTATTGTTATTCTTTGTATAAAAGTCGTGGTTTTGTAAATTCAATTGAGATTTTATTGAACGTATTGATTTCTTATCAAGTACTGATGTAGACGTAGATTTAGTGAAAGTACTAACACTAGAAGTTGTCCTCTTAATATGGTCCCCCCTTGATGGTATGGTACTTTTATAATTTGTTGAGTCCTCGATATGATACTCTTTCGATCGCATTTTTAAAACGGGTAGTGCACACTCTCTTAACGATTCATAATATGAGACTAGTTCATTCGTTAAATCTATTTTAATTTCATCATAATTGTTAAGAATAAGAAAATTACTATCCGCTGATTTATTTAATTCAATTTCAATGGCTGCTATAGTATTATTAATAAATTCTTCACATGAAAATTTACTATAACTGTGATTGATTTTATTCTCTTCATTATGCATATCTGAATTCAATATCAACAAGGAAAATAATATTATATGACATAACTGATATCTATTCCCCCATTTGGTATCTGGATACGTATCCACCCATTCTTTACTCACTTCTTCTAATATTTTATCCATGTTTTGGGATTCGGCAATCAAATAAAGATTATTAGATAATTTATAAAGAACAGATAATAGTGAATATGGTAATGGTTTCAATAATTTCACAAAATTGATTAATATTTCATGGTTAGTCTTCTCACCTAAAAAGTTTGCATATTCTTTATAAGAGATAATATCATATGTTCCATCAAGTATAGATTTTGCAATTGATAAATCGTTGTCATTGGATACTGTTTCTTGACATAAGCTATTGGAATAGTTATTTATAGACTCTCCAATTGACATGGTCCTAATACAGGATGTCATATCTTTTATTATGGGGGGATCATTGTCATTGACAGTTGTACTTGTGTATTTATCGCTCAGATAACTCTCTCTATTATTGTTATTCAATAAAGGGGCTCCTAGTAAAGATGCAGATGAAGATGATAGAGTAAAATTATTTGTATTTAATCGGGTTTGTGGTGTCATTATATGTTTTTTACTTGTTTGAGATTTCATATTTGAATACAATTTCTCATTGGACCGTATTCATATATATTTATGGTGTGTATCCTTTAGTTGTTCTATCTTTGATCCTTATTCTAGTAAAAATTATCTTGTTTTAAACCATACAAGTAATTCTTCTCCAAAAGTTTTTAAATACCCAATACGTTATATTAAATGCATGTTGTACTAATGTTTCATGATCTTTGTTTCTTGACTGTTTCAATTCTTCTTCTTGTAGTTCTTCAATCTCATCGAGGATTTTATTCTTTTTTTTTTATTAATTAATTGAATGTGAAAAAAAAATTTGTTAAAAAAATGGAAATTTAAAAATAGAAGTGGCATTGCTCAAAGGGAAAGTTGTAAAGTAGAAGAAGCTAATATCAACATATGTAATAAAACTGTTATCACTGGCAATAAAAGCAATAAACACTAGCATATAAAGAGAATATCCTGAGAAAAGAAGGATCGACTATTTGAAATTAACTATTCTCTAGAATAAATATATCAGCTTAAGTTTATTCTGTTGTTTGTATATTTTTTTTGTCACTTTGATGGTTAAATAAATGATATCTCCACTATCTGAACAAACTAAAGTTGATAAATCACATCCATATAAAAGACTTTTCCAAGGTATGGTGTATTCTCAACCAAACCTTACAGTTAACGATAATAATTTAAAGATGAATCAAGATAATGGAAATATAAATAGTTCTACAATAGACACTTTTACAAATTTAGACAACTCTAAAGAAAGTCCAGGGCTAGGATTATCTTTTGAAAATCTTGAAACGAACAATATGTTAGATAAAGTTAGTACACAACAAGATATACCCAATAACGATGATATTATTAATAATAATACAATGAATACTTATGTTTATCCAAGTAATCAAGAGACTCCGATACGAACTAGTAGAACCATTGTATCTTTAGATAATAATTTACCTAACAACAACAATAAAGAAGATATATCTTTATTTAAGATAGTACCTAACAAGATACGGGATCCTGCATCTTTTAATTGTACTGGATTATCAGAAACTGGTAGTTCATCATCACTCCATACAACTAGTGCAGCAAATGTCGCTTCAAAAACAAACTTAAATAATGTCCATGAAATTCACAGTAATAATATGTCGACCACATCTATTAATTTAGCATCATTAAGAAAAAAATCGCAATCAGTAGATCTTTCTCATTTATATTTATTAAACACTAACAGTGAAGCCCAGTTGACTTCAACTAATGAATCTGTTGCAGACATGTCACATCAAATAATTAAAAAATATCTTGGTGAAGAGAATGACTCATCTCTAGTACCAAGATTGAAAACTATTGAAATGTATAAAGAAAGTGTTAAAAAATCGAAGGATCCTAAAATGTTATTTGAATTTGCACAATATTTGTTACAGACTGCACTAACCACAAACACAGATCCTAACACATCTTCATCATTGCCTGAAAAAATTAAAGAAGAACAAGAGATAAAGAAAATTTTCCTTAAAGAATCCAAGCATTACTTGAAAAAATTGAGTGTTAAAGGTTATGCTGATGCCCAATATTTATTGGCAGATTCTTATTCATCTGGTGTTTTTGGAAAAGTTGACAACAAGGAGGCTTTTACCTTATTTCAAACGGCTGCTAAACATGGGCATATTGAAAGTGCCTATAGAACTGCACATTGTTATGAAGAAGGGATTGGTACCACAAGTGATTCAAGGAAGGCATTAAATTTCTTGAAATTTGCTGCTTCAAGAAATCATCCATCTGCAATGTTTAAATTAGGTTTATATTCCTTCTATGGTAAGATGGGTCTACCCACTGATGTAAACACTAAACAAAATGGTATTAAATGGCTCTCAAGGGCTGCTGCAAGGGCTACTGAATTGACAGCAGCAGCACCTTATGAATTGGCAAAAATTTATGAAGTTGGATTCTTAGATATTCTAATACCCGATGAAAAATACGCAATGGAATTGTATATTGAAGCTGCTGCTCTTGGTCATGTACCATCATCAACGTTATTGGGTCAAATTTATGAAACAGGAAATGATACTGTTCCTCAAGATGTTAGTCTTTCTGTTCATTACTATACACAAGCAGCGTTAAGAGGTGATCCAGTAGCAATGTTAGGTTTATGTGCATGGTATTTATTAGGTGCAGAACCTGCATTCTCTAAGGATGAAAATGAAGCGTTCCAATGGGCATATAAGGCTGCTATTGCAGGGTATGCTAAAGCACAATTTACTTTGGGATATTTTTATGAACATGGCAAAGGATGCTCTGTTGACGATACTGAAGCTTGGAAGTGGTATGAGCGGGCGGCAAAAAATGATGATGAAAGGGCAATTAATAAATTGAAAAAGAGAAAGATGGAGATACCCAAGAAATCCTCGAAATATTATAAAATAAGAGATAAAAACCATTCTCGTAAAACTCTAAGTATTAGTACACTAAATTTATTTGGTACATCTGATGCTGAACCAAAGGATAAAAAATGTGTTTTAGTTAATGAAACAAAAGAAGAAAGTAAAAAGAAGTTTGAGCCTAATTTTGATAGGAAACAAAGTAATGGATGTGCAGGAAATGAACAGTCTAAAGATAATGGAGTTAACAATGTTATACATGAAGAGACAACGGTCAATTCTGAATCATCGGTATTCAAAGTAAATGAACCAATTAATTCTAATATTGACGGTAAAAATAACAATATATTAAAGAAACAAACACAATCGGAGGGTAGTTTTATTGATAATACTTTTATTCCTCCTCCAAAAGTGCAAATAGGTTTTGCAGATGATTATCACACACAGACGTCAGTACATTCACAACAAAATTCAAGGAATACTGTTATTCAGTTAAACAATGAAGTAAATCAACCAAATCATGTACCTTCTGATTCTAAATCTTCGATAAGTAACACATTTAAATTTGCAGCATCAGCAGAAACTCCAAAATTACTACAAAAGCAGGCTAAATCAAATCAAAACAAAAACATTTTCTCCAAAAAACAAAAACCAGATGGTTTTACTCAAAATGACAAGAAGAAATCCAAGAAAGAATGCATAATTATGTAAAAATGTCATTTTTATCTGCTAAAAAAAAAAATAGTATAATACTTTAATATGTGGTATGCTATTATGTTTATAAAGTATATATTAATAAATATTCTATCAAGCAAATATGAATTCCTTTTTTGATATATCTATGTAATTCAACCCTCACTTTTATGATTATCTTTTATAATGGTTTACTCTTTTTCAATTTTTATAGTAGATTTCTTTTTCGTATCTTTATCTAAAGCCATTTCACCATTATCTAGACTCGTTACTGTACTAAATTTTCGCTTAAGATTATTTTCTCCCTTGTTTTCCGTATCACTCTCCTTTAATAATCCAGGTATAATGTAGGTACGTTTGCTGGTTGAATTTATGCTTTTTGGTACTAGGACTTTTGGTAATGGTTGATCCGGTATTGGTACAGGAGTGCTTGGAGTTGTCATTAACTCAGTGACAGGTTTTGGTGACATTTCTTCTTTAATATCACTACTTAATATTAAATGATGATTTTCTTGCTCCTTTATATCTTTATATATTTCATAATTTTTAGGTTGGGTAAAAATTGGAAGATTTGTTTGAGCACGGTTTTCTACGTCCACTAGTGGCTTTATTTTTTGGAAATTGCTATTGGAATTGACTAAAATTGTAAGTTCTTCTGTAATTTGCTTCAAATTTTTGTAATAATCGGATAATATATCATTTTGTGTGGTGGATATTTGTAATAGATTACTGTGATATGTTTTCAAAATATATTCACATAAATCTTTAATACAAATGGATAATTTTGAAATCTGTGATTTATTGATATTGGAAATATCTGTAATACTACTAGATAATTTTTCTACAATTTGAGTTATTTGAATATTAACTTTTTCAATATTTGATGAAATACTTGAGTCAGTGGAATCGATGACAGTTCTTAATTTTGTTGATGTTTCTTGGCTACAATGATATTCAAGTTTCTTAATTAATTGAGAAATATCATTTGTGAATGAAATATTGTCCATTAGTTTTCTGTTTGTATCATAGTTTTGTTGAATAGTTGTTAACAATTCTTTGTCAGTTTGTTTATTCAGCGACTGGATCTCTTCCATACACTCAATAGAACCTATTGTTAGATCACTAAAAACCTTCTTTGTTATCGTCTCTGCCTCCTTATTATAATCATTAAAAGCTAAAACTGATTTCTCATATATATCTTGATCTAATTCTAATAGTTGTCTCTCCAATGCCTTAAACATGCAGGAGATATTTTCAAACATGCTTATTCTCTTTCCTTGGACGTCCTTGAAAATGTAATCTTGTAACGCTTGGATATGTTTTTGCATATTCATTGATGTTTGCCTTTCCTGCTGTAGTTGTTGTTCGAGAGTTTGAATATATTGTATTTTTTTGTCAATTAACCTGGAAGTTTGAGTGTTTTTACTTTTAACCATAGATTCAAACGATTGATAATTGTTATTTACTGTAGAAGAGAGTGTACTCATTGCATTTATATTTTTAGCTTCCAATTCTTTACAGAATTCCTTTATATCCAATAAGCAATTTTCTACAATCTCTCTATGTGTTTTATATATTGGTTGAATTAGTGCATCTCTTGGTTTGCTTAGTTCTTTAAAACAGGACTTAAGAGATGTTTCCATTTGTTCCACGGAGGTAATAATGTCATCTATATTGATATTATCCAATATTTTTGAAGTATCTGTTTCAAACTGCGTGGTTGTAGTGTCTAATTCACCATTAACACCTTTAAGTACAGTTTCAAATCTTTGATTATAATCCTTTGCAGCTATTTGAAGTTTGTCCAACGTATTAATTTGTTTCGAAATTTGGGTAGATATTTCCTTTCTTTCATCAATATTTACATTAAGATCTGAACACAAATGATTCCTTTCAATGTTAATTTCATTTAGTAAAGTTACATTGTTATCATGAACATTTTTGATTTCAGTAGATAAATCATTCCATTTTTGTAAATATTCCTCGACTAAAGAGATCAGAAATAATTTATCAGCTTTTAAAGATTTTTTTTCGAGTTCCATACTATTACACTTTTGTTCCAATTGTTTGTTAATCTCAGTTTGCTCCACGTATTTTTTTTTAAATCTTCCTAATTGATCTTCCATGTTATGTATTCTCATTTTTTGTTCATCGATCAAAATTGAATTACTCTCATATAAATCGTACTGATCCTGTGTAATATATATGCCTTCCTTTTGTCTACTTGCTCTTAAATCATTTTGTAATTTTTCAATTGTGTTAATATATGTGCTCAAAGAAGCATCTTTAGCTAAAGATTGATTGACTTGTGGTGTGTTTTTAATCGACTTTGCTCTCGTAGCATATTCTAAAGTACTTATAGTTTCTTCCATGGATATCTTAGCAGGTGAGATGGTTGCTATAATGCACGTTTTAGTCTTACCACCTAACGAATCCTGTAATAATCTTGTTAGTTTAGATTCTCTATATGGGATATGTTGTGAGTGATCCACCAATGCATTGATCACCCGTCCTAATGTGAGTAATGATTTGTTAATTAAACCAGCCTCTTGAGCTCTTTTATTCTCTGCACCTGATCTATTAATATTTTCACTGCCTGCCAAATCTACTAAATTTAATTTACCAATCTTAACAAATTGTTCACCGGATTTCTCATCAATTTGAACAATATTAGTTGTTACAGTAAAAATTGTATGAGATCTGGAAGATAAATCATTACATTTGGTAGCGGCCACTTTTCTTTTTAACGAACCCTCTGTTAATAACTGTAAACCTTCAAAAGCAGATTTTATATAGATTTCATCCATACCTTTAACCATAATAGATGATTGATGATCACCAAAATTGGATGTCAGAGTTGAGTTGTATGATTTGGACCGAAGTTGTGACAAATTTTGATTGATTGATAGGTTAGAACTGGATATACTATGTCGTTTATTTAAATTCTTGTTATTTGGATTCAGTAAATTTGTGTTATTATTAAGATTATTAAGATTATTATTATTAGAGTTATTAGAGTTATTAGAGTTATTATCAAATATTCGGATGGATTCTTCTTCACCGTTATTCTCATTTGACAGCAAATCTCTTAATCTCTCATTATAAAGTTCTAAAAAGGATATTTTTACAGTATATTGCCCCTTTTCTTTGTCTAATCTTTGGAACAAATCAACAAGTACCCTTGGTATAATCCCAGCATGTTCACCAAGCAGAATTTTATCCTTGGAAGTTACGTCACCTAGTATATTTAAATCACCAGACATGGTATATGTTTTTCCTGTACCAGTTTGACCATACGCAAAAATTGTGCAATTATAACCTTGTAACATTTCCTCTATATAAGTTTTGGCAGTGGTATTGAATACCAATTCTTGATCACTCTCTGCACCAAACACTTGGTCAAAGAAATAAGTTTTCTTCTGATATGATAATGGTGAAGAAGAACTGGAGAATATGACTTCTTTCCCCTGGTGGCCTCTAGTTGATATGACTACACTACTTTTTTCATCTATCTCTCTTTGATTTCTGGATCTACAACGTACATAGACTTGAATATTGGAACCTTTTGTATTAGATGAATTAGGAACAGAATTGTTATTGTTATTAGTGGCTTGCTTTGGTTTATTTATATCATTGTATCTATTTGTAGTCGATGGAGGTGAAGTTTTGGATCTTAAATTTCCGTTTTTAGAGGTTAATGAAGTGTTAGATATGTTCCTACTATTAGCTATTGTTGTTCTTCTCTTCATAATGATAGGTTCAACTATCCTAATAAATAAGATCAAATGGTATATTAGTGACAATAATAGTTTAAGGTAGTGACTAGAATAATATATATATATTTGTATGTGTGTGTGTGTGTGTGTGTGTGTGTGTGTGTGTGTTAATTTATAATGCCTAACTTATGAATAAATAAGTCTCAATCCAGCTTTTTACTTTATGTATCTATTTGCTACGGTTCTATCAGATATGAATTTTAATATTATAAAATATTTAATAATTACATAAATTGTTTGAGGTGTATAAGTATGTGTCACAATAAATACCAATTTTATCAAAATTCATTAAATTTATTATTTCCTTTATTCTTCTTAATTTATTTTATTTTTTTTTTTTTAATTTTTTGAATATCTTTGTTTACTTATAAACACAAAGAGAGAGAGAAGAGTTGACAAGAGAAGCAGACGCTTGGATTAGGTAAATATCTGTATATAGTACTGTATATAATGCACATGTGCTACGAACAGATTACGTGTGCGTATGTGTGTGTATGGAGAGGCAGCATAGGGGAGGGAGTGTAGAATCCCATCTAATTTTGACCTTATCCAGCGTGTTTCTATTTAATGGTTTCCACATTGTCATAAGAATATATATGTTTATATATTGGACTTGTGGAAAGGTACCATTGGACCACCTTTGATATTGTATCCAACCATATTTGCAAGGTCACTTCTTTTATATACATATCCAACTAACAAGGTAAATGTCATCTACGTAGTGGCTTATTATCATCTTCTAGCACTGATATTTTCTGCTGTGCTCCGTGCATTGGAGAAGATCGCTGGTGCAGGATTCCTTGTCGTTATTTTTTTTATTTTTTTGTCTCTTTCGAGGAGGAAATCCGAAAAAAAAAAAAAAAAAAAAAAAAACATCGCAACATTTTTCCTCTTTCTTTTCTTTTTTCTTTTTTCATCTGATCTCCATTTGAAGGCAAGTTGTTGGTGAAGAGACAAAAGCTCGATGGTTATGCTTTTTGGTGCATTACAATAAATCAGATTGTTGTCTAGACAAATACACAAGTGAGTTGACAGGTTGATTGTCTCTTTGTTTTTTCAAGTCTGTTGGTTTTAATACGTAAATATATTCAGGTTTTTCACTGTATAGGCTATTTCAGATAAAGTGTTTGATTTGGATTCGAATATTTATTTATTTATTTATTTTATTTATTTCTTCTTTTTTTTTTTTTTTCATAAATACATATACATATACATACATGCATACATAATATACATGTTTTATTAGATAAAGTTTCAATGTGTTCTAAGACACAATAATACATTTTAAGTATAATTAGAATAAATAAGGGAATATAGTGGAAACATGAATACTAATACTAATATCAATAATAATAATAATAATAATAATAATACTAGTTTGCCTAAAAGACAAAACAATATAGCTAATATTATCAATGATAACGATACAAGCCCTCCAGATAATAAAAGACAAAAAATAGAACTATCTAATACTAATAGAATACAAACAACTTCAGCTTCCTCATTGCCGTCTTCGTCACAAACAACAATCAATACTACTTCAATATTAGAAAGAAATTTGTCTAATGCTATAAACACAGCCAATTTGAAATCTAAACAGTCAGTAACGTCTAACCCTATAGGTTTAAACCATAGACCAGTAACCTCATGTAGTCATTGTAGACAACATAAAATCAAATGTGATGCAAATCAAAAATATCCAAATCCTTGTACAAGGTGTAAGAAGTTCGATTTATTCTGTGAAATTAATCCCAAGTTTACTCCCAAAAAAGGTTCGCAATTACAAACTATGAGGAAAGATATAGATGAATTAAAAATGAAAGTTAAACATTTACTGGCTAATGAAAGTTTACTTATTAATCTTTTAAAAGAAACAAATAACAATAATAATAATAATAATAATGCTAGAAGTAATATGGCGCTGAAAAAATGGGATGATGTCGATCAAGCTTTAATAAACCCTTCAAATGGAGATGATAATGGACAAAATACAAAAACAGGAACGGTTAATATAGTGCCGCAACCTATCAATGCTGACCAATTGCACTCTAATAACATATTATTATCAAATGATGTTAATCAAATGTCTAGGAGTCGCACACACTCACCAATTGACAGATTACTTTCAAAGAATAATGAGCTTAATGATTCACAAACTTTGTCGTTACCTGAATTAGCTCAACCGTTATTACCAGGGCAAACATTATCGACAGCAATTATTGACACAAATGCCACTGCTGCCGTCAGAACATCCACGATTGTTCCAAATACAACAGTCCCCACTTCAGGAACAATACAAAATAGTATAGAACTTTCCAATAAATCCATAGAAACATCCACTATATCATCATTAGAACCCCCATTTGTTGGTGAAACAGGAAATATCAAAGAATTCATCCTTGGAGATGTACATATTTCCATTGAAAGAGCATCCCAACTGCATAAATTGTTTATAGATGAATATTTACCATATTTATCGATTATGTTCTCAACTTCAGTGGTCGAACTGTATTCTCAATCAAAACTTCTGTTTTGGACAGTCATATTAACTGCCTGTTTATCCGATCCAGAGCCCACTTTATACATAAAATTGAGTCCCTTGGTCAAACAACTGGCTATTGAATTATGTTGTTTACATACACCAAGGTCAACTCATCTCTCACAGGCATTGACCATATTAGCAATCTGGCCCTTACCAAATCAAAAAGTTTTGGATGATTGTTCATATCGTTTTATTAATCTGGCAAAATCTTTATCTTACCAGCTAGGTTTACATAGAGGTGAATTCATATATGAATTTACAAGAAATCAAAAGCTGATGCCAAATGCTAAGAAATGGAGAACAAGGACATGGTTAGGCATATTTTTTACTGAGATTTGTTGGTCTATGATATTAGGTTTACCACCAACGTCGCAGATTGATTATCTAGTAGAGACAGCCAAACATTCAGAGGAAATGGATAAACAAGAAGAAATAGATGACATAATAAATAAAATTGATGACGATTATGATAATAGTAAACCTTATACGTTTAAATTACCAAGTCGTTTCAAGAAATTGATCTGTTTGGCAAGTTTCCAAATGAAATTATGTAACGTTATGGGATCCAGTATTGATAGCTCACATGGTCTGATAGACCCCAAAGATCGTTCAGGAGCCTTACTAGTATTAGAAAGAGAATTAAATGATACAAATGCGAATCTAGATTTTGAGAGTGATATTGTAGTTCACATCTATTACCTTTATGTTATTTTAAATATCTGTTGTTTTGCATTTTTACCTCAAACACCAATTGAGGATCAATCTCAGTATATCACAAAAGCATATTTCTGTGCTACCAAATGCATCACATTAGTCAGTAAATTAGTGGAACAGAAACCATTGATAACGTTACCAATCTATGTGAGACAAAGTATAACATTTTCTGGGTTAATGTTATTTAAATTACAACTAAATTCCTTAGTTATTAACAGATATTTAAATTCTGCAAGGCAATCAATTGTGACTGTGCATAGATTATTTAGAAATCAATCTTCTGCGTGGTCTCTTGTCGAGAATGATATTACAAGGACAGCTACAATGTTGGAAAAGGCTAATATGATCCTAATCACACATCCAGAAGTTTTCACTGAAGGTGTAGGTATCATTTCAAGGATAAGGTCACATTTGACTGGATCATTATTTTATGATTTTGTATGGTGTGTTCATGAGGCTCGGAGAAGACAAATGGACCCCAATTGTAATACAAAGAAAAGAGAAGATGAAAGATATTATGAAAAGAGGTTGTATCCATTACCATTATATAATCAAATTCAAAAAGAGGATTTCCAAACAGTCACGGAGACAACACCAAATGGTACCACAGTCACTACATTGGTTCCTACGAGCAATGCCTTAAAGAATGCAGAGAAAATGGCAAAGGGTAAAAACGGTGAAGAACATAGTGTGATGACGATTAATGGTATACCACTATCAATGTTAGATGAAACTGGTAGTGTTAAAAACTACCATTCTTTATTTCAGGGTACTGGATTTGATTGGTCCTATTCCTCTTGGAGTAGTCCTAGTGGAACTGTGACACCTTACACTGCTGGTGCATCAGTAAACAGCGAAAATATGAACGAAAATGAGACGAACATGAATGAAGAGGTACAACCATCGACACAGTATAGTGGATCTATGTCTCCTGTGAAACAACCGCTGAACCAAACGAAGATTTCTCAATCCCTATTTCGTACCAATAAACAAATTCCATCATCATTTGATGAATATGCCCAAAATACCTACACTAATGGCACAAAGGCAACTACATCCATGTCTCAAAATATAACTCTGTATAATAACAACGGTGGTAATATGGAGAAGCAAGTTAATGTAGAACAATCAGCTAATACAATTAAAGATAATTTTAATAAGATTGGAGGTACTATTGAAAGTGGTTCTAACAGTATTAAGAACATAAATAACGTTAATAATACTAATAAGAGAAAGAGAAAAGAAAAGAAATTGAATAGTGATGAAGCAATGGAAGCAACATATCTAAATGATTTTTTTCAACAGCAGAGTCTTGGTTGGACGGAAGGTAATCTGAATACAGATGATCTATTTGGTTGGTATGATAATGTTAGTAATATGGAACCTGAATTTTAAATTGTCAAGTATGTATTAAGAATAAACCTAGCAAAATCCATAAAATCAATTTTCTGTGTTTTTACTTTAACTTTAGATGATAGATATGAGCGTATGTAAACATCAGATATCGTTGGTAATATTCTAAAAATAAATGGAAAGTGTATATAGGGAACTAACCCATTCAGAATAAAGAAAAGTAATAAAAAAATTAATTGGTAGGTTTGGTTAAACCTAATTGCCTCCCCAATTTCATATATTATACCAACATCCAACGTGATCAAATATATACTGTTTATAAGAACATTTAATGTTAATCTATTTAGGTTTACTGTTATATCTACAATGTTTTTTGAACGTTAAAGCTTTTTGGACAATTGTATATATTGCGAGTGGGTTTAAACAAAAACAAAAAGAGAGAAAAAGATTTTGAGAAATTGAAAAATGATATAGAAGATAAGAAAAGATAAAGGCCAAATTTGATCTTATTTGACATATTTGCAAAACATTGACATAAAGTTCAACTTAGGTATTATTTGACATTCATATGTAAAGGATGGAGGGATAATTGTATTTCCATTGAAAAGGAATTCGAACTATATTACAAAACAGTCTTGTATATATATGTTTATTTATTTTCTTTTAGAGTCTTTACAATTGAAAAAAATTAATAACTTTTGTATAAGGAGTAACTTGAAGAGTTCAAATAAAGATATTAGATTTTGATAAACAGCATCCAAATAAACAGCAAAAATAATTATGTTGAAAAGGTGGTTATCAGTGAGTAAAACTAGTAAAAAAAACAGACATCGAAGAAAAAGGAGATTGGTGAGCAAAATGAACCATTGCAAGATATGGAACCACTACGTACCATAGTCAGTATAGGCTCATCTGTGGAAAATATAACTAATGGCGATAACCTAGAAAAAGATGAGAAAAATGATAGAAGAATATCACTTAAAAATGAAAGTGATTCTATTTCACAGTCAACCTTAGATAACAAGCCAGATAGACCATTCAATAATAGAATAGATACAGGTGGTGAAACAACTGATGTAGAAAAACAAAAAAATGTGTTTCATGATACTCTTGACGATAAAACCATTGGAAATATTATAGCTGAGGAAGAAAGTTATAACAATATTAATTGTATAGAAAGAACTGATTTAATGCCATATGGTAATGGTTCCAACAAAATATTCGGTTACGAAAATTTTGGAAACACATGTTATTGTAACTCTGTATTACAATGTTTATATTATATTCCTGAGTTTCGTTTCAACATATTAAAATATCCATTAAGACCTTCAAATCAATCTATTTGGGATCAAAAGACAGAAATGCCAGGAAAAACTCCAAGGTTATTCACAGAACAAAGTTTTGAAAAAAATACGAATGATAAATCACAACTTTGTAATGGTACAGATAGTAGTAATACTAATACTAATAATGATAATTACAATGATGCCAATATAAGCACTAGTGAAGCAAATATCCAGAAGCATAATGAAAATAAATCAGATAATAATGATTCCAAAATTTCAACTTCAGGAGGAGGACGGAAATTATTGTCTGGGTGGTTGAAATATTCTAATAAATCTGTAGATCAAGAATCAAGTAAAGTGTCTAATCAACTAAGTTCAAGTGAAGATATAGAAGAAATATCTAACCTACTAGGTGAACCTCAAGAAAATACCAGTGAAGAAAATGAAGGTAGCCAAGCACCACCTTTAAAACAACCAATGAATCCTCCAATATATAAAAGAATTATTGTGGGTCGTTGTTTACCCAATAAACCAACAATTGACCAAAACAACAATACTTTGCTATTTAATGTAGAACAAGAAAAAAGTCAAGTATTGGACGAACTATTAATGCAAGCTAATGAAAAGAGTATTGAATTAAATAATGATCAACGGAAAAAGAGAGCATTAATTAGTGGGCCTATTTTGAATGTTGATTATTCTATTTTTAATAATAATAAGCCAAATCTTTATTCTGCATTGAAAGATATTTTCGAGTCGATTACTGAGAACGAATCTTTAACTGGTGTTGTATCACCAACAAGATTTATTCATATTCTTAAGAAGGAAAACGTTTTGTTTAATACTATGATGCATCAAGATGCCCATGAATTTTTGAATTTTCTTTTAAATGATTTAAGCGAATATGCAGATAGTAACTTGGAGGGTTTTCAAAGTAACCAAAATGATTCAAATTTTATTAAGAATTTATTTCAAGGGACTCAATCTAGCAGGATTAAATGTTTAACTTGTGATTCAGTGACCACTAATAATGAGCCCTTTTTAGATTTCCCAATTGAAGTCAATGAAAATGAGACAACTGATATTCAAAGGATTTTACAAGAGTTTCATCAAAGAGAGATATTAAATAGTAGTAATAAATTTTACTGTAATGTTTGTTGTGGACTACAAGAAGCTGAAAGAATTGTAGGTATAGAAGATTTACCTCATGTGTTAGCATTACATTTGAAAAGATTTAAATATTCAGAAGAAAAAAATACTAACATTAAATTATTTAATAAAATAGAATACCCATTACTTTTGGATGTGCATTCCACTTTTGACCAATCTGTAGCAAAAAGATACGAATTAGTTGGCTTGGTAATACATATGGGTGGTGGCCCACAACATGGTCATTATGTCTCATTATGTAAGACAGAAAGGTTTGGTTGGTTATTGTTTGATGATGAAACTGTGGAAACTATAGAAGAGTCCACCGTTCTTAGATTTACAGGTGAAGGTAATAATTTAACTACTGCATATGTTTTATTTTATAAAGAGATCGACTCTAATTCTGACTCATTCAAATTGTTTAATGAAGATCTTATTTCGAAAAAAGAATATCAACAAAACATTGATAGTTTACTAAAATATGATACAATAGAAAGACAGAAGAAGATTCAATTGGCAATTACAAGGGAACAAAATATTGAATGTGCCAATAACAATCCTAACAATGTAGACGACAGTGAGGCAAACCAGTATTCTAATGTGATGACAGAAGGAAATGGGAACGATACGTTTGTTTCGAACAGATCTAAAAGATCTAAATTATTTAGCTTTATGAAAAAGGGTGATTGAAGAATTCACTTATGCACACACACACATACATATATATATATATATATATAATTTGTAATGAACTCTAATGAATGTTAATAAATAACGATATCCCCGAACATTTTTACTTATGGTCCTTAGATATATATTGTACAAGAGAAGGGAACGATTACAGTTAACTAAATGGCAATAGTACTAATATTGCTTCAAATTAAATAATCTCGAATGGACGTCTCTTCCATATGTGCTTCTATTTTTTTTTATTTTTTTGTGAATTCGTTTATTTTCCTTTTCTTCTATGTTCCATTCGCTTAGAAAAAAAAATGAAAAATGAAGAAGGAGGAAAAATGTTGAGATTGAAGAAAATGGAGTGATTAAAAAGCAAAAGCAAAAAAAGTCGATTTGATTAGCTTCGAAGTCACATAGTTAGAAAGTCCACTTAGGCATGTCAAGGTTACTTACAAGCAATCTTTTTTTTTAAAACAGATAATTTCACTACATAAACTACTTTTTTTAATATCTGAGTAACTTTAAAACATTTGGGGACTAAAGAGACAAAAAAAAGCAAGAAGACTTAATAAACCATGGCTACCAAACAAGCTCTAAAAAGATTAACAAAAGAATATAAATTGATTGTAGAGAACCCACCACAGTACATTGAAGCACGTCCTAATGAGGATAACATTTTAGAATGGCATTACATTATCACAGGTCCACCAGATACCCCATACTATAATGGACAATACCATGGAACTCTAACGTTTCCATCAGATTATCCATATAAACCACCTGCCATTAGGATGATTACACCAAATGGTAGATTTAAAGAAAATACAAGGCTTTGTCTTTCTATGAGTGATTACCATCCTGATTTGTGGAATCCAGGTTGGTCTGTGGCCACCATTTTGACAGGTCTATTGAGTTTTATGACTGGTAATGAAAGTACCACTGGGTCGATTGTGACTACTGATCAGCAGAAGAAATATTATGCAGTTAACTCTATACAATATAATACTTTTAATAACACTAGATTTAAATTGATATTTCCAGATGTAGTAGAAAGAAATTTAGTTGAGTTACAAAAACGGAAAGCTGAGGGACATTCTGAGATGGAAGGTATAAAGGAATCAAATAGATATAATAATGCTATAGCCAAAGCAGCCAATGAAAAGGCTATTAATATTGAGGATATTGAAGATCCAGAAGATAGAATTAGAGCAGAAGAAGCGTTACGTGAATTAGATGAAAATAAGAATAAGAATAATGCGGATAAAAAGGGGAAAGCAGGCGCATCACAGATATACTATATTGCATTTGCAGTTTTCTTATTTTTATTAGGTGTGTTTGTGAAATAAAAAAATATACTCTTTGACTGAGGATTATATGAATATAAGTTAATGACTATTGGGATACAGAAACCATTGATTTCTTTTGACCAGTTTTGATAAATTATTTAGATATGGTTTAAGTGACTTACAGTTACAGGATAAAATATCTAAGACTACTGATAGTATAGAATAGTTAAGAAGGCATAAATAATCCAGTATATATGTGATATGTAAATGTTATAGTAGGAATAAGTGAATTTACACACTATATAGTTGAATGAATATAAATCATTAAGAGGTTACAAAGTTCATTGTATACTATTTACTAAGCAAGGAGTATTGGGGGGGAGGGGTATTGATAATAATTTATTATACATGTGTGAGTATATGTGTATGTACGTATGTATGTATGTGAATGTGTTTTACAATAAAGTAAAATGATCGATATAAAGAATCTATAAGACATAAGAAATGCAGTAAGCACAAATGTATCAAAACATCTCCACTTTAAGAATAATCTTACCTTGAGCTCTTTGAGTCAGTAAATATTTGAACGCTTCATTAGTATCCTTCCAGTCATAAACTTTATCAACGATGCATTTGACAGTACCATCTTTCAAATATTGTGTACATGTTTCTACCCAATCATCACCTGAGGAACGTTTTTGATTTGGATCGAAATAATAATGCGAATAACGAAATGACCAATTAAACAGTTTTCTTGCATTTGCGCTTGGATTATCCCATGAATCAAATATGTCTTCCTTATAGTTTCCAACGTAATCACCTACCGTTGTCACATATATCCCTTTACTATGTATGATGGATGCACCATGTTCAATGATATCATAACCACCGACAAAATCCAGGACAACATCGAATTTACCTTGAGTGTATGGTATAATGGGTTCTTCTTCGATAGTCTGTGCACTTTTATCAGTATAATCTGCGATTTTTTGTTCCTGGATCATTTTTTTTAAAGGTTTACTTGATTTACCTCTACAAGTCAAATAATTGATAAAAATCATATCTTCTTTCAAGTCAGGGAATTTTGATTTCAATATATCTGGACCATTACTTGATGTGATGATGACCAATTTTTTATTTACTTTATAGACATGTTTTAATAATTGGACAGCGAACAAGGAAAGTGATGTTGTTCCACCGTTGATTAGGATATTGGAATCAGTGGTCAAATACTTATCCTTACTTAGTTTTTTCAATAAGTTAAACACTGTACCCAAACAAAACAACGATCCGCTAGCTTCCTCGTCTGAAATTGAATCGGGTTTTAAGACGATTGGATCTACTTTAGGGTCGACAAGGATTGAACTTTGTAACGAACCATGCCCATCATGAGGATGATAGTAAATACCCATAACTTTATCACCTTCATGCCAAGAATAGGCGATATCACTACCAACATGGGTGACGACACCACAATATTCTCTACCTAATCCAACTTCACCGTATAGAGTAGTTTTGTAACCATTCTTGATCTTGGAATCAACAGGGTTCAATGCAACATGAGACACTTGAACTACCAATTTATTTTTTGGGATTGGTGTCTTAATCCTTTTCTCATATGTAAAATTAATAGGCGATTCACATGACGTGAACACTTGAGCCTTGCATGGAATATATTTTACGTGTCTTAAAGGTCTTGCTACTCTTTGCAATTTGACTTCATTTGTAACAATCTTCCTTGGAGCTTCGACTTTTGGAGTCTCTGTCATAATCTGTAACTCCGGTGTTAATTTTGATATTATCCGGTCTCCATGTTTACTCATCTTGATTGTTATATTGTTCTGTTTTGTTTTTGTTTTAGGGTAATACTATTTTTTTTTTGTTAATGTAATTGTTGGTGTGGAGTAGTAACGGAGGTTTTTGTATCTAGTAGATAGCTGAAGAAGAAGAAGAAGCAGAAGGATATGTAGGAATATGTCTATGTATATGGAAAAGTCTCGATGTTCTTATCATTATGTTTTAATAATCTCATCGAAATATCTGTTTTCTTTTTTTTTTTTTTGTTTACTGAGATCAAAAGAAATAAAAAAAAAAACACAATAATATTCAAATAGAACGAAGAAATTTAATCACATGTGAGAGAAATAAACGAAGACCAGAAAATTTCCATTTTGGGACTGTATGTAAATTTTTGGATTGCTTTTTTTTTTTATTTTCCCTCAATCTTTTGAAGATATCCGTGTAGTGTGAGGGGAATAATAAATAATGAGTCTGCAGTAAGTAAAAAAGAATAAAAATAATATATCGATGAGTGGGGTGTGTTTGTGTGTCTGTGTATGTATCTATGTATCTATGTACTCATATATAGAGAATTTCTCTATGTGTCTGTAGAGGGTATGGTGGGATACAGAGCGGTTTGACATGTTTGTTGCAAGTCTAAATTAGGAAATGATAATGCGATGATAACAAACGATTGAAATAATGATATATCTAGTAACTCTTGTCTCTCATCAAATATACAGTGGGTTTGAAGCGTACGACTAAATATAAACTGTAAACTTGTGCAATGCTATTTTACTTTTTTGGTTTTTTTTTCTTTCTTTTGTTTTCTTTCTGTCTAATCATCCTTTTTTTTCGCATCAGTAACAAAATAATAATAACTTTAATAGTAACAAAAACAATATATAGTTGGATTAGATTAGTCTAGATTGGATCCGATTTGACTTGATTCGATTCGATTCGATTCAAGCAGCAATAGCTAATTCAGCAGGTGGCTCAATACCAGCCTCTTCGAAATACTGGATTAGATCTTCTGGTTCAAAGATGACATCAATCATTAAAGAACAACTGGGACATACTGCAATGTTTTCACCATAGACCATATCATCTATAAGAATTTCAAATCTGTCACCGCATGGACATGGATATGTGAATAGTTGAGATTCCGGATGGAACGTCATATCTTCTATTTCTATTTGATCATAGGTAGCAGTAGACATATCTTCTTCAGTGTTTAAATGTTCTTTAGTTTTTTCTTTTTTTTTTTTCTGTTTCTATTTTAGTCTGTATTGTCTATCCAAAAAAAGTAAATCAATGAAGAAATAATGAAAGTAACAAGGAGTTTGTTGATTGTTTTGTCATGTTGAAGGGTATATATATATATGTGTGTGTGTGTGTGTATGTAGATGTATATATATATGTATATATGTATCCTATTTGACAAGGAAATGGATTAATGTGATCTGAAAAAGATAGAAAATTCTACAACTTTGTTCAATTTTTTTTTTGGTTTTAGATTACTAATCATGGAAAAAAAAAGAAACATTCGCTTGCAAACACTATTCAAGACTGCTAGTGTACATCCGTGCACCAAATACTATTTCGTGAGAAAAATTTCGGAGTTTTTCTTTTTCTTTTTTTATGTTGATTTAAATCGTTTCTTTTTTATTTATTGATTTATTTATTTGTTTGTTTGTTTTTTCTTTTCTTGTTTCTTGTTTCTCCAGTTTATTGTTGTTTTATTATTTGTAGATCACGGGGTTCAGGTGTAATGAGTGAGTGTTCAATAGCAACAAGCAAGCAAAAATTTGCTTCTGTGTCAAGAACAAAGGTACCCACAGGCTATGGTCCTTAAGATGTTTTTTTAAAAACACGGCTGTTATGTATATGTGGGGGGGGGGGTTGTGCAGGGTTATTTTGATATAAACACGTTACCCGGAACATGCTTTTGCCTCATAGGAAAGAGAGTCCTGTAGATAAATTAAAAAAATATAAACATTGATTTTTATATTTTTAAATTGAACCTTCTTGGATCTAATTATATGTAAGGAACCTAACTGGAAGTCCAGTTTGATACGCAATCCTGCGGGTAACACCTGAGTGTCTGGGTGGAGGATTGGTACAGCCATGTGCGCAAGTGGCTTGTATACGGTACTGAACCTGATTAGAGGATTTTCAGGGAGCGATAATTATATCAGATCTTGACAAGAGGTCTTTGATTATTGAGGAATTAGGGGCCAGAGGTAATTATCTTATTTAAGTATGTGATAGTATTGATAGTAAGAGGTAACAAGAAGAAGTTATAATTCTACATCAGGGTTGTTTAATTAGTTTCATATAGAGCCTAAGTAAGAGTGTTTGTATTTATACTAATTGATATAATTCATCCATTTATCCATAATAACTCTTACATTCTCTTTTCTTTCACCAAAAAAAACATCAAAATTACGCAAATTCCGTACAAAACATTTGACACCCCCCCCTTTTCAACTAAGTATTTTTTTTTTGTATATATATATATATATATATATATTTTTTATCACCCAGTTTAAATTTAAATATATATGATAAAAATAAATAAAGGCATTCCAATTTCTTCACCACCCCTTCTTTGTTCCAACTCTCTTAATCCCTTCAACAGAGTTTCTACTTTCTTTTATATCTTCTACGTCATCTTAGAATATGAAGGGAAAGAGGGATGTTCAATGTCGAAATCACTTGATAATCCTTAGGGTTGAGTAACAATATAAGTACACCTTCTTTCAATAAATATTTTTATTTATTTTACCCTTTCTCTGATAATCTAGTTTACATACACACATACATACATACATACACACATATATATATATATATATATGTGTGTGTGTGTGTGTGTGTGTATCAGTGCTATATTATCTTTCTTCAACTCTTTTCCTCCTGTTTTCTTGATTTGTTCTATTTCTTTGTGTATAGGGTTGTCAATAGCCAATATCGGAATATCATTTTATTAACTGTTATCAACTAACTAGTCCCCCCCATAATTAACCAGACAAATATTCTATTATGATAAAAGCTATTGGAATCGATCTTGGTACTACTTATTCTTGTGTTGCACATTTTACAAATGACAGGGTGGAAATCATTGCCAATGACCAAGGTAACCGTACCACACCATCGTATGTAGCCTTCACTGACACTGAACGGTTAATTGGTGATGCAGCTAAGAACCAGGCCGCACTAAATCCCCACAATACGGTCTTTGACGCCAAAAGAATGATCGGCAGAAAATTTGATGATCCAGATATCTCGAATGACATTAAACATTTCCCTTTTAAAGTTATCAGTAAACAGGGGAAACCTTTCATCCAAGTGGAATTTAAAGGTGAAATTAAAACTTTCACACCAGAAGAAATCTCTTCAATGGTTTTACTGAAAATGAAGGAGACTGCAGAGAAATACTTGGGTGAACCCATTAAAGATGCTGTTGTTACTGTCCCTGCCTACTTTAATGATTCTCAAAGACAAGCGACTAAAGATGCAGGAACCATCGCTGGTTTAAATGTTCTACGTATTATTAATGAACCCACTGCTGCTGCTATAGCTTACGGTCTAGATAAAAAGGGGTCTACAGACCATGAGGTCTTAATCTTTGATCTTGGTGGGGGCACCTTTGATGTTTCTTTACTTTCTATCGATGAAGGTGTCTTTGAAGTTAGAGCCACTGCTGGTGATACACATTTAGGTGGGGAAGATTTCGATAACAGGTTAGTAACACATCTTGCCAACGAATTTAAAAGAAAAAATAAAAAAGATATTACACAGAATCAAAGAGCTTTGAGAAGGTTAAGGACCGCAGCAGAAAGAGGTAAAAGAGCGTTGTCTTCAGCCACACAGACTTCAATTGAAATAGACTCTTTGTTTGAAGGTATCGATTTTTACACGTCTGTTACGAGGGCCAGATTTGAGGAACTGTGTTCTGATTTGTTTAGATCAACGTTGGATCCAGTGGAACGGGTCATCAAGGATTCTAAATTAGATAAATCCCAAATCGATGAAATCGTTTTGGTTGGTGGGTCTACTAGAATTCCAAAGATCCAAAAACTGGTATCGGATTTCTTCAATGGTAAAGAACCCAATAGGTCAATTAACCCTGATGAAGCTGTTGCATATGGTGCAGCCGTCCAAGCGGCAATATTGACAGGGGACACTTCTTCAAAGACTCAGGATTTATTACTGCTAGATGTGGCTCCTTTATCTTTAGGAATTGAAACCGCTGGTGGTATCATGACAAAGTTGATTCCAAGAAATTCTACCATTCCAACCAAAAAATCTGAAACATTTTCGACTTATGCTGATAATCAACCAGGTGTTCTTATTCAAGTATTCGAGGGGGAGAGAACAAGGACTAAAGATAATAATCTATTAGGCAAATTCGAATTATCTGGTATTCCTCCAGCACCAAGAGGTGTGCCTCAGATTGATGTGACATTCGATATAGATGCTAATGGTATATTAAACGTGTCTGCTTTGGAAAAGGGGACAGGTAAAACAAATAAGATTACTATCACAAATGATAAAGGTAGACTATCGAAGGAAGACATAGATAGAATGGTGTCTGAGGCTGAAAGATTTAAAGCCGAAGATGAAAAGGAAGCCGAACGTATTCAAGCTAAGAATCAATTAGAATCATATGTGTTTTCTTTAAAGAATACAGTTAATGAAGCTAATTTTAAAGTGAAAGTTGGAGAAGAAGATACTAAAAAGATAGAAGATGTTGCAAAAGAGACAATTGACTGGTTGGATATTTCACAAGCAGCTTCAATAGAAGAATATAAAGACAAACAAAAATACTTAGAATCTATTGCTAATCCCATAATGACCAAATTTTACGAATCTACAAACACATCTGAGCGAACTGCTGCCAATGGTAGCCAGAATCCCCCACATGGTGCTCCACAAGGCGAACCAGGTCCTACTGTGGAAGAAGTTGACTGATGATGATCTCAACCTATATATCAAAAAATAAAAACAAAAATACAAAAGTACAAAAAAAAAAATAAGAATATAAAATTGTATAGGTCATTATGAAGATTAAAAGAAAAAGTGAAATAAGACGAGGAGGAACAGATAGAAAAGAGAATAGTTTAAAAATAAATAAATAAAAACCAAAAATAAAAAAAATTTCATATATTCTTATATAATTCATTTTATATGGATTTTCTCACTTGTTTAGTTCAATTAATACTGTATTTTGTGAAAAAAACAATATTCAATTTAGCAAATGTAGAGTTGAGAATTATTCAATGTTTCCTTTTTCCCACGATTCTATAAACTGAAAAGTTCATACCCTTCAAGCCAAATTTATACATCTTTACGTGGCCCAATCTAAATTTGATACCTTAGAACGAACTTACAGAAATGGTTCACTTTATTAAAATCTTTAAATAGTATGTTATAAAACTCAAAAGAATGTAACTAGATTAAACTAATAATGAAATCTTCTTTATCACTTCTGCTTAAAAAATGCTTAATTCAATATCTTCATTAGCCTTGACATAAAATTAGGTAAATGAATCTCTAGTTCATTAAAAAATATACACCATTAATATATACATGTATATACTATATTCATAAACAAAGTTAGCTTTGTCTTTTATAACTTTAAATATCTTCCTTTTTCTTAAAGAAAAAAAGAAAATAACCTGTTGTTTTTCATAGTATTAACAAACATACAGAGATAAACATATCCTAAACTTCTTAATACAATAATAATGAGCTAATGCAGATGTTCATATAACAAAACAGTTTTTAGTAAAGAAACATAATGCGTATGTTCTCTCTTTTCTAGCAACCTTAATTAACTACACTGGATATTGTACATTCCCACATTTTCTCTTCTGTTTGTCTTTTTTTTTCTTCACACTTTCTTTTTTGAATGATAATTTGCGACGCGCGACAGAAGAATCAAAGAAAAAAACAAAATTTTTCATTTCTCGTAATTTTCTCAAAGAACAGTGGAAATTTTTATTCAGTGTTGAACAATCTTTATATTTTGTTTCAATGGTTTCAGCACTTAATACAGTGATGTTAAAAACGAAGAACCAATATTAGAGTGTTGATGGATTACTGTTGTTTCCCTTACAGGGAAAATACCAACTACAATATAAAAGTACGATGTCTGAAAATACACCTCACTTTTCTTTTCCAAAGGAAGAAGAAAAAGTTCTTGCCTTCTGGGAAGAAATCGATGCTTTCCATACCTCTATAGAATTAACAAAAGATAAACCTGAATTCTCTTTCTTTGATGGTCCTCCATTTGCCACTGGTACTCCACATTATGGTCACATTCTAGCTTCCACTATTAAAGATATTGTTCCAAGATATGCCACCATGACTGGTCATCATGTTGAAAGAAGATTTGGTTGGGATACTCATGGTGTTCCAATTGAACACATCATTGACAAGAAATTAGGTATTAAGGACAAACAAGATGTCTTTAACTATGGGTTAGAAAACTATAATAACGAGTGTAGATCCATTGTCATGACTTATGCTGCCGACTGGAGAAAAACCATTGGTCGTTTAGGTCGTTGGATTGATTTCGATAACGATTATAAGACCATGTATCCTTCATTTATGGAATCCGTCTGGTGGGCTTTCAAGCAATTATATGATAAAAACCAAGTTTACCGTGGTTATAGGGTTATGCCTTATTCTACTGGTTTAACTACACCATTAAGTAACTTCGAAGCTCAACAAAACTATAAGGATGTCGTCGATCCAGCTGTTACCATTGGTTTTAAAGTTAGAGGTGAAGAAAATACTTATTTAGTTGCTTGGACCACTACTCCATGGACTTTACCATCAAACATGGCTTTATGTGTTAATCCAGATTTTGAATATGTTAAAATCCATGATGAAACCAAAGATGCTCATTACATCTTATTAGAATCTTTGATTAAATCTTTATACAAGAAGCCAAAAGATGCTAAATACACGGTTGTTGAAAAGATTAAGGGTTCCGATTTAGTCGGCATTCAATACGAACCATTGTTCCCATACTTCTATGAACAATTCAAGGACACTGCTTTCAGGGTTATTTCTGATGGTTATGTTACTGCTGACTCTGGTACTGGTATTGTTCATAATGCTCCAGCTTTTGGTGAAGAGGATTACAACGTATGCTTAAACCATGGCATTATCTCAGAGGATTCTATATTCCCTAACCCAGTCAACGATTCTGGTAAATTTACTGATGATGTCACTGATTTTGCTGGTGTCTATGTCAAAGATGCTGACAAATTAATCATCAAGCATTTAACTAATACTGGCAACCTATTACTAGCTAGTCAAATTCGCCATTCATATCCATTTTGCTGGAGATCTGATACCCCGTTACTTTATCGTACTGTTCCAGCCTGGTTCGTTCGTGTCAAGGAAATCGTACCAAAAATGTTAGAATCTGTCATGGAATCTCACTGGGTTCCAAACAACATCAAGGAAAAGAGATTTGCTAACTGGATTTCTAATGCTCGTGACTGGAACGTTTCAAGGAACAGGTACTGGGGTACACCAATCCCATTATGGGTTTCAGATGATTTTGAAGAAATCGTCTGTGTTGGTTCCGTAGCTGAATTAGAAGAATTGACTGGTGTTACTGGTATCACTGACTTACACCGTGATATTATTGATAAATTAACTATCCCATCTAAACAAGGTAAGGGCCAACTAAAGAGGGTTGAAGAAGTCTTCGATTGTTGGTTCGAGTCTGGTTCTATGCCATATGCTTCTCAACATTATCCTTTTGAAAATACTGAAAAGTTCTTCGAAAGAGTCCCAGCTAACTTTATATCTGAGGGTCTGGATCAAACTAGAGGTTGGTTCTACACTCTATCTGTGTTAGGTACTCATTTATTCGGCAAAGTTCCATACCAAAATGTTATTGTTTCTGGTATTGTTTTGGCTGCCGATGGTAGAAAGATGTCCAAATCTTTAAAGAACTACCCAGATCCAAATATTGTCTTAGAGAAATATGGTGCTGATGCTTTAAGATTATACTTAATCAACTCCCCAGTCTTAAAGGCTGAAAGTTTGAAATTCAAGGAAGAAGGTGTTAAGGAAGTTGTATCCAAAGTTTTATTACCATGGTGGAATTCTTACAAGTTCTTAGAAGGTCAAATTGCTTTATTAAAGAAGAGTTCTAACATTGATTTCAAATATGATCCAACTGTTACAAGCGACAACGTTATGGACAGATGGATTTTAGCTTCTTTACAGTCGTTAGTTCAATACATCCACCAAGAAATGGCTGCTTACAAACTATACACCGTCGTTCCTAAATTATTACATTTCATTGATGAATTAACGAACTGGTACATTAGATTTAACCGTCGTCGTTTGAAGGGTGAAAACGGTGTTGACGACTGTTTGAAGGCATTGAACACTTTATTCGAAGCTTTATTCACCTTCGTCCGTGCTATGGCTCCATTTGCTCCATTTTTGTCTGATGGTATTTACATGAGATTAAACGAGTACATTACTCCAGAAGTTCTTGCCCAATTTACAAAAGATGGTAGATCTGTTCACTTCTTATCTTACCCAGAAGTAAGAAAGGAATTCTTCGATGAGGCTATTGAAACTGCTGTCTCTAGAATGCAAGCTGTCATTGAATTAGGTAGAAACATCCGTGAAAAGAAAACCATCTCTTTAAAGACTCCATTAAAGACTTTAGTCATTCTACATAATGATGAAGAATACTTGAAGGACATCGAGACTTTAAAGAACTACATCATTGAAGAATTGAATGTCCGTGATGTCATTATCACTTCTGATGAAGAAAAATATGGTGTCGAGTACAAGGCTGTTGCTGATTGGCCAGTATTAGGTAAGAAATTGAAGAAAGATATGAAGAAGGTGAAGGATGGTTTACCATCTGTTAGCTCAGATGACGTCAAAGAATATCTAAAGACTGGTAAGCTTGAAGTTGCTGGCATCGAATTAGTAGAAGGTGACCTGAACGTTATCAGAGGTTTACCAGAATCTGCTGTTGCCTCTGGTCAAGAGACTAGAACTGATCAAGATGTTTTGATTGTTTTGGATGTCAATATCTACCCTGAATTAAAGACCGAAGGTTTAGCTAGAGAATTAGTCAACAGAATCCAAAAATTGAGAAAGAAATGTGGTTTAGAAGCTACTGACGATGTTCTTGTTCAATATGAGTTAACCAAAGATACCATTGGTTTTGAAGATATTGTTAAGGAACATGGTGACATGTTAAACAAGACTTGTAGATCTAACATTACAAGATATGATGCTTCTAGAACTGATGCTATTGCCGATGAAGAACAAACTATTAATGATACTGCTTTCAGATTGAAGATCTTTAAATTATAAGTATATTAACAAACAATTGATATATATCAAGAAAATAATAGAAGTAAAAATAGTTGATACAACAGTTGTAGACTAGAATAGAAATAAATAACGATGAGAAAATATATAAGTATATCTGCACTCCTTATCGATATACTGCTAGCTTGTCTCTATAAATTTATTCTTATGTATAGTTAAGTAAATGAACAAAAACAGGAATACAAAATTAATATAGAAAGCAATACAATACATATATAAATAAATATATATCTTTTAATTAGCTTGGTTGTTCTTAGTATTTGTGTCGTTTTATGTATTTATTTATCTTTTGTGGTGTTCTTCCAAATTTCTCTTCCCACAGTTGGGACGGCAGGCAAAGAAAGCAAAAAGAAATTAAGAAAAATAAGAAAGAAAAGTATGTTTTGATCAAACTCCCCTTCTGTAAGTCGCCAATCCGTCTTTTCTATGAGGAAGTCTATCTTCCAATCTGCAAAGCAAGGTGAACAGAATGAAGTTCAGTAGATAGGACTGTACATGAAATACTTCCTATTTCTTATAGTAGTAGTATGTATCTGTGTACATTATACAACTCCCTTACAGGAAGGTATTGCCACTTTTGTAGTAAGTTGAGTTATTTTTAATACACAAGTAAAAGTGTGTTGATAAAATTCAAATATATTAATTCACATCACATATACACATATACGTGTTTCCTCATAATAATAAAAAAAAGATCCTACTCACTGGTAACTGGTGTAAAGAAGTCCAAATATTAACTTTGACAAAACGATGAAGTCATCCTTTAAATCAGAATTTCCCTTTGAAAAAAGAAAAGCTGAATCAGAAAGAATATCAGATAAATTTAAGAATAGAATCCCAGTCATCTGTGAACGTGCTGAGAAATCTGATATACCTGAAATTGACAAGAGAAAATACCTCGTACCAGCAGACTTAACTGTTGGGCAATTCGTTTACGTTATAAGAAAAAGAATTATGCTACCACCAGAGAAAGCCATATTTATTTTTGTTAATGACACTTTACCACCTACTGCAGCTTTAATGTCTGCTATCTATCAAGAACATAAAGATTCTGATGGGTTTCTTTATGTAACTTATTCAGGAGAAAATACTTTTGGGTTTAAATAAAAAATCTACACAAAACGTATTTATATATTAATTCCTTTATTACAACACCATTATGCTTACTCTGCTTTTTAATTTCTTTTCCCATTTGTCGTCCTCTTCCTCTTCAACTGTTACTTTCGCATGAGTTTATGATATATTATGCATATTATGATTTTCACCATGAATATATCCCCTGTACACAATAGAGTCTGTTACTGTGTATAATGTGTGTTGTTTCTCTACATTTTACTTGAAGTTAAGTTTTCTTTGATGATCCATGAAACCATATCTCTCAACAAAATAGAATAAAAATGTTAGGGGAGAAAAAATAATAACAACTACAACCCATAGTGAAGTCCATATTAAGTCACAATGCTCTTAATAGTAGTTAAATATAGCAATATTCTGTTTTGATTCTGTATCAAGTCATGTGATTTTTCATTTATTAACGAAGAACAAATAACAATTAAAGATAGTTTAACAGGATCAAAAAATATGCTCAATCAATTATCAAACATATCTCTGCTTTCATTCTCAGTGACAGAAGTAATGTCATCAATCTATCCCTTTTTATTCTTATTTTTATTTACGTTTTTCTCTATCCCTATATACATAACACATATGTCTACATATTTAATCAATATATACCAAGTTTTCTTTTTTTGTAATTCAATGTTTAATTTTGCTTTTCAGTATCAACCATACATGATATTAGAATTATCCAAACAATACATGTATATACTTATATATGTTACCTTTAATTAAATCGAAATAAAATACACAAAATTTGTAATGTATATTTATATGCTACTACACATTCATTCCATTCTCTTCATTTCAAGGATGCAATTTACTTTTAGACACACTAAATCGGTACATATTTCATCTTATCGTTAACCCTACTCCCTTTCATACTTTTTTCTAATTTAAAAATAACTATGGCCATATCATTTTAATGATGTTTTCCTGTAATATCTTTCAATTGGATCATTTTCAATACTATATTCAGTTAAATTAGAAATTGTATCGGAAGAAACAGAATCTCTCAATTTTCTATCATTTTGATACCATTCTTTAATCAAGTATACCATTTCTTGTTTGAATAAATCATTTGAAGAATTTCTTGTTTCAATTAAATCCTTCAGTATGTAGTATAATTTATTGTAAGATACCTGTGATGATATAAATATTGACATTATTGACCCGGCTTTAATATGATCTTTTGGTAAGTTTTGATCAAATATATCACATATCCTGGGGAATAATTCGGATACAGGAAACGCAAATTCTGAGGTATGAATTTTTCTGCCAACTTTAATAACAACATTGGATAAAAGATTGATAAATTTAATTGAATCTTCAATCTTACCATCAAATTTAACTTCTTTTTTTAATGATTCAAATAATTCTTCCCATTTAGCCATGATTTCTTCTTGATCTCTAAAATCGGATATCTTAAATATATTCAGAGCTACTTCATGATAACCTAACGGAACAGCATAGTCGTTAAACAAATCACTTACCGATAAAATATTTGAATCCAATTGTTTCACCAAATCTTTCTTTGTGTTTTCATCAATTCTAGTGTCCGTTAGTACTAAAGCTAATGTATCGTCTTGAACGCCAGTAACATCAAATAATTCCTTGATTATACCAGCTAAACGAACCATATCTTGCTTTTCGCTCGGTGGACAGTCACTATTACAGAATCCATTAGCACGAGCTAAGAATTCAATTCTTTCATGCAATTTAATATCAAAGTCTGATATTGCTAATGCATAGAGAATTTCTGCAGCTTTATAGAAATGATGTTTCCTGGAATGATAAACCCATAACAATGTGGATATTTTCAAAGAATCTCTTGCCTTTTCGTTTAAATATGGTAAAATATATTTGGTGTCTAATGTTAATAACTTTTCCTCGTTGTTCTCAGATACTAGCCAGTCGTACATATGATAATGAAACAATTCATCATCAAATGATAAAGCGATCATATAGCTTTCATCTTTAATACTATTTATATCAATTGAAATCAAAGATGGATTTTTGTTGAGCTGGTTGTTATTAGCTGCTAAATTATCTACTTTGATTAAAGCTTCAAACACTAAGTCATATATTATCACACGCTTATCGTAGAATTTCTTTCTTTCATCGTTTGGTAAAGAACCATTGGAGACGTATTGATATGCTAATTTACCCTTGTCTACAGCACCAGAAATACTTAACAAAAATTCAATTGTTTTAGGATAATAATTTAATTCTAACATAATGTTAACTGCTTCCTTTAATTTATTAATAGACAAATCATTAGCAATTGCTTCAAATAATTTGATGGCACTATCTAAATGATGACTTAATGCATCAAAGTCTCTAGTCCCAATTTCTTTAGCTTTCCTTAGATGCTCTAATGCTCTAAAACTCAAAATATCATTAGTAGAACAGAATGAACCACAACGTTCCTGTAACGTAGTAGCAGTATATTCAATAGATGCACCTCTATTGATGTTTCTGTTAATAATAGACAACAAAATTTCTCTGACTGAAAATTTAGTGATATCATTAGGAGCAAATAAGTCCTTAAATCTTAATTTAGACAGAGTATTCTGAACATCACTTTTCAAGAAACCAAAGATATTCTTAAAAGCCAAATATTGTTGATCAAAGCCATCAATTTCACTTTCCTCATAAAGAACATTCAAGAAAGATAACGCTTCTTTTATTGATGATGTTAATCTAATCAATGCACTGATAGCAATATTTTCTGCTTGATTTGCAACTTCTTCGGCTTTATTAATGGTGGAATTATCATTCATTAATGGGGTGGAAATTCTAGTTAACGAATCTCCATATTTCTCAAAAAATTCAGTAAGGATAACAATAGAAGATAAATAATATTCAATATCACCCTTAGATACTGATATACCAGTAATGATATTATTTTCTTTAGAATGGAAAGCAGACTTTAATATCTTGTGGGCTATGTCTGCTTTAACTCCATCAGCTACGGTAAAAATTGACTTTTCCCATATATCTCTTAATAATCTTGTAATCAAAAGAGCCATCCCATAAAATCTTGGAGAAAGTATAACATCATCTAAATTAAAATTAGTTTTACCGTCATATGTTATCACATTCTTATTCTGAGTTGATGCAAGGGAAGAACTAGTAGTAGTAAATGTTGACTTATTTAGAAATGAAGACATGGCTGAAGTAGCATAACGATCATATTTTGGTTTAATATCAATCACACCTGGAATACCTAAGGTTAAAAATGTTAAAGCACCCGATCTTATTAAATCTGGTTTATTGAATTTACAGGTAACAAATAAAGCACTAGAACAAGCTTCTGATAAACCGTAATTTAATGCAAATGGTAATGGATTATCAATTAATGTTTCAAAAACCTCATCTGGTGTTCTATATTTATAAATTTCAATGGTACTGTTAGTCAAAACAGCAACACGTAGATTTTCTGCAGTGTATTGAGTGGCAAATTCATTTGCGTACCCTGATGGTTTATTTGTAGCATTGAAGGTCGATGTTAATGGTACAATTGCCCTAACAACTGAATTTGTGTCTAAGAAAGTTGCATTTTCTACATATTCCCCATGATGCTTCAAAATACCATAGTCTGGGACACTGACAAATAAACGATGCTCAACTATCTCTGGGGAAGCATTTGTGTTAGATTGTTGTTCTTTTAATTCTTCATTGCTATTATGAGTTTTATCAGCATTATTCGTTGCAGAGGTGAGTTGGATAGAAGAACTTTTAGATTGATGTGATTTAGTAACTGTGGAAAAGAAAATACCTGGAGAAATAATTGTACTTGCCCTAGTAGTTTCTAAAAGGACAGCTGACTTTTTTTGGGTCTTTAGCATGATCGATTCAGATAAAGATAAGCTTGAATAGAATGGAATATTTCTCTTTTGTTGTTCTAGTTTTTGTTGTTGCAATTCATGCTGCAAGATTTCCGGTGTTACAGAACTTGGAGGAAATTTAATAGATTCCAATCTAATTGCTTCAATATTAGAACGAGTCACAGAACCGTTAAAATATAAACGTACACCACCTATCGTAATGGCCACATAGAAGATATTATTATTTTCGTTTACCGATATTGGCACAATCTTAGATATTTTCAAATATTTTTTCCCTAAGATAGCTGCACCTCTAGCCATAGTAGTCCCCATAATTCTACTAATATAGGAAGGTTCAATTGTAGAAGGACCTTCCAACCCGTTATTTACGATAAGATAGGCTCTAACCACAGATTTAGATGAAAGTGTATAAATAATTCCTCTAGATTGATCAATTGTAATTTGGACAAGAGTCTCTTGAGAATTTTCTTCAAACAGAGCTTGTATCATATTACCTCCAGGGATCAATGACATAACATTTGAAGGTAACAAACTTGTCCAAGCGGATTGAGTCAGGCACACTTTATTACATTTACTATTAAACCAATCATCTGATCCAGTATATTGCAATTCCCAAACATTTAATCCGCTTGATGTACTAATAAAAAATATTCTTCCTGATGATTCATGACCGATAATGTCAATAGATCCCAATCCATTTATAGAAACATTCATTCCAGTATTGAAAACATTCAATTCATTAAGTTCACGCTTGTATGAAACAGCTAATATATAAATATCGAATGGCGTGGAGATCAGTAATAATTGTTGGATATCATCTACAAAGGTATTAGGTTTTGGTTTAACTAAAGCCACATTCAAAATTGTATGTTTTATATCTTCTATAGATTTAAAGTCAAACGGATCATTAATATTCCAAAACACCAATTTATTATCAATTGTGATCCAACATCTATCTATTTCAGGGAAAATGCCAATATTACTCTTTATGGAAGCATTGGATGCTTCTTGTAATAATTCTTCAGGGATGTTTATAATTTTCTGTCTTTCAAAAGGTGTAAATGCACCCAACCCACCAATTTCTTTAGTAAAATTATATTTAACACCATTATTATAGTATGATCTATCATCTAATATTGGGGTGTTTTCATCTCTACGATGTAAATGGTTAATATATTGGACAGATAAATCCAAAGGGTCAGTAGCGCCTAAACCAGTCACCTTCAGATGTTCATTTGTATTAGATAAATTAGAAACTAATGAATCCGAAGTAGTTAACCCGTTAGTGTTGTGAAAATTACTAAATGTTGACATTGGGCCATAAGAATTATCCGTATTTAAATTATTTCTTGAATCACTATTAAACCTGCTATATCCACTAGTGGCATCGACATTATTATTAGAGTTGTTATTATTATTAGGAGTAATGTCGGTAGATAATACAGTAGAGTTTCCAAATGTTTGTGTCGTGCTATTATTGGTATTATTTAACATTGAAGTAGTTGGGTTGGCATTGTTATTGTTAGTTTTCGATGGGGTGAAGAACATTGCAAAACCAATTGAAAGTTGAACGAATACAACAACAATAATAAAACTAACTTTTCAGCTTGAATACCTTACAACTTTTTTTTGCCAATTCTAGTGCAGTCTCAATGGTATTACTGTAATTGCAACTAAAAAATCTCTAGGTAGGAAGACGGAAGGAAAAGAAAATCTCGAGAAGTAGATAAGCCACAACAATCTACACTCCAAAAAACGTGTAACTAGCTGTTATTAGAATAAGTTTTAGAACTTTCTCACTTTTATTTTACATTTCAAATTTTTTAAGTTTTTTTTTTCTGTTTATTTTAATCGTGTGTTGTAGATCACTTGAGACGAAGATCTGATCTTGAAGTTTGTTCAAAGCAAATTTAAGGAAAAGTTTCGAGGAAGAGGAAGGGACTCTGGAGTGTCTCTGCTAAATGGTGAAAGCTAGGTCAATAGAGCTGTGTATCGTTTTGAAGCTGCAGATATATGTCACTAGAGTTATCAGAAGATTAACAAGAAAGCTAAAAAAAAAAATAGACAACAAAAGAAAACATAGTTTTGTTTTTACTATTAATTTGTTACTCAAATAATCTACTAGTAGGGTAATATCAATAAAAATTATTATGTTTAGGGTGAGAAATTACAGTCAACTTCGAAGGAGATATATCTTTTCAACCGCTAACGAATATAAATTAAAATGTGGGTTGGAAATTCATACTCAATTGAACACAGAGAAAAAATTATTTTCTTTATCTAAAAATGACCCCTTCAAATCAATATCAAATCCCAATAGTCATGTCAGTTATTTTGACGCTGCATTACCTGGCACACGACCTATCCTGAACTATGAATGTGTTTTGAAGGCATTGAAGTTAGCAATATCTTTGAATTGTAATGTGAATTTAAACTCTCATTTTGATAGGAAACATTATTTCTATGGGGATCAACCACAAGGTTACCAACTGACACAACATTATTCTCCTATTGCATCTAATGGTTGTATCAACTTATATTCAGACCTCGATAACATCGATGTTCCAACAAAAAAAATTAATATTACTCAATTACAGTTGGAACAAGATACAGGTATGTCCCATTATGACAATTATGAGAAAAAAACAATGATAGATTTAAATAGATCCAACGTTCCACTTATTGAACTTGTTACAAAACCAGATTTTGATAGTGTACCACAAGTTATAGCTTTTCTGAAAAAATATCAAAATTTAGTAAGAAAGATTAACGTGTCAACAGGAAATTTAGAGACTGGTGCAATTAGAGTTGATGTGAATGTATCAGTTGGTGATTATCCAAGAGTAGAATTGAAAAACTTACCTAATACCTCCTCTATTTCAAGTGCAATTAAATACGAATATAATAGGCAAGTTGGTATTATAAAACAAGGAAAGGCAGCTGAATTATTGAATTGTCAAGAGACTAGAGGCTGGAATGGTAATGAAACTATTAAATTAAGGAGTAAAGAAACAACAATTGATTATAGATATATGCCAGATCCAGAATTGGGATGTATTAGGTTAGATGCATCTATTGTTGAGGATATAAGGAAGAATTTACCAATTCAAACCGACGATGAAATTAGGATATTCCTGAATGAGCCATATAATTTGAGTATCAAGAATGCTAAATTGTTATGTATTCAAAATGGGAAAAATGAACAATATACAAATGAAGAAGTTAAGAAATATTATCTAGACAGTTTTAATTTATTTAAAGAAATAATGCCTCAATCATCAGGGAAAGATTGTAAAATTATAGCTAATTGGGTTATTAATGAATTATTAGGCGATTTGAATAAATTGGAGTTACCTTTGGCAAATATTCAGAAATTATTCCCTCCAACTAAATTTATTGAATTTATCCAATTGTTACAAAAGGGGAAAATTTCGAATGCGAGTGGTAAGAAATTATTATTTTATATACTAGAAAACATCCAACATAATCAATTTGAAGAAAATATTAATCTTCAATACCTGATTGACAAACTTAATATTGAAATAAAAGCACCTGTAAACGAAGAAGAGTTACTTAAACAGTGTCAAAGTATTATTGATAAAATCAATGACTCTAAACTACTAGATAATATTAAATCTGGGAAAAAGAAAAATTCACTAAACTATTTGGTTGGTATAGCCATGAAAGAGACCAGAGGTAGAGTTAAACCAACGGAATATCAGCGTATATTTAAAAAAATATTAATGATTGAATAATCAGACCTGTAAATATTCATAATACTTTATGAAAATAATACCTATAATCATATTCTATCTTATTAATCATACATAAACATAGGTAAATGCAACAATATATCAATATTATTATTAGATCTTAAGTAATCGTTCGTGCAGAGATGGTGCTTCTGTATATGTATTATAGTTTTTACGGAATATCTACCAGTTTTTATATTTATAGTATTCACTAGTTATTATCATGAACATGGAATTATGTATTACAAATATTACAAACAATTTCATATGGGCGTTCCAACTTCTTTGGGTGGGAATCACAACATCATATGGTCTCATTCTTTAATTTTATCCAATATAAAGCTCTATAAAAATTAATGGAATGAATAGTAATACATTTCTGAATTTGATTACCCAGTTTCAGTAATACATAATCTCAGTTGTACTCACAAAGTCAAAAAAATACCCATGTCTTTAACCTTTATATAATATAGTATAATATATGATTCATGATAGAATATATATATATGTAATATACCTTAATCAATTGAAAGAAAGATGTGAAAAATAAAACAAATTAACAATTAATATAGTAAACACCGTGAAAAATCCATAGAAAAGCGTCAATATTTTACACTTAACAAAGAATATATAGTGTTAAAAAATAACAATATTTGAATGAGAAATAAATAATTAATAAAACTCAGTACATTTATACTTAAAGACCACAACATACCAAGAATCTTAATAAACTATCAAAACATAAAAATGGGAAAAATAATACATGCAAAAGATAACTTTAGCTCCACACTTTCATATCATCATTCCAAATTTTAAATGACTTATTTAGGTTAGGTAAAGATATATTTTTATTAGTATCATTTCCTTTTATACAATTTTGACCTTTAATATTACTAAGATCCCAACGAAACGATATATTAGACACAGAGTCGTTAGTTCTGTTCTTATAATCGTATATATTTTGTTGTAACAAGGATATTTCTTGATTGTTATTCTTATTGGTATCATTATAATAATGACTAGTAGATGAATTTGTATAAAGATTCGAAGGGTATGACATAAAAAGATCAGTAGATCGTGATGAATTATTCATATATGTCATACTGTCATTGGTTGGTATAGTAATCTTCGAAGAAACTGGTGAAATATTACTATTAAATTTTGCCTCACTGCTAGATATTGGTGATAAAGGGTTTGTAAAATTATCATTCAAGTATGATTTTTCTATCAATCTATTAATTAATGGTAAGTTAAGTGTATCTTTCTTTAAAGAATTAATATCATACTGGAGGGTATTTCTATCTACTAAGTTAGAATTTGTCATCAAAAAATCAACTTTATCATTTAAATGCTCAGTAGGAAATGTAGGTAATGATTGTTGGGTATTATTTAAATACGATGAATTATTTGCTGAAACAGAATAATGGATATTATTGTTATAGTTAATCTTTGTATTATGATCTGCATTCATTGGTTGGTAAGGATCAAATTTATTGGTAATAACATCATGAGAATATGTGTCATATAAAGATTTGACCATCAATGCTTTCTTAGAATCAAAGGAATCTTCATCTTTATCCCAGTCAGATGAATATTGGAAATTTCTAAAATTATTTATATTATTGTTCGTATTCATATTGGACACATTACTACAATATCTAGGATATATATTATTAAATTGATTTGGAGTGGTTAAATTTTGATATTGTATACTATTATAACTCATTTTACTTCCCAATTGATTGTTATTAACAGTATTGTTTTCTGAATTCTTATTATTTCTTAAGTCATAGTTAAAAAGATTTCTTTTTAACTTTGAGTTTGAAGGATGATTAAAATTATCGTTTGTATTTGAATAACCACCTTTACTAGAGTTCAAAAAAATATTTCCTTTATATCTTGGATTTCTACTAGAATAGAAAAAATTTTGGTAACAATTCTTATATTGATTCAAATGCGATTGATTCTGCTTAGTATAGTTGAGAAAATTGTGAATAGACTTTGAATTATGATTATGTGGATGCCCATTTCCATTGACAATATAATTATTATTCTTTTTTAATTTTTCAAAATCCAATATATATTTTTGAATATCTTCTATTTGTGCAACAAAGGGAACGTCATCAATGACGTGACTATCCATTCTTAAAATTTTCCTGTAGTAATACAACGATCAATGATCTATAACCTTTCTTACCAATATTCTTTTTTTCAACTGTATCTATAATAAATTAACCACAACATATGTCGGTTCTTTACAAAATTGAATCCATTAATTTTTGGACAAATGTGCTAATTAAACTTAAATTCAAAAGATAGGACTAGTTAAACTGTCTAATCTCTCTATTTTTTTTTCTTGCTTGATTCAAATCTTCCCAAATGAAATTTTGAGATCAAAGAGAAACAGAGAAAAAAAATAAATCTAAACACAATAAGAAAAAAAATTAAAAAAAAAAGATCAAAAACCTCGAGACTTTTGATCTCATTTCATTTTATTTCACATTCTCTGAACGATAAACGACAAAAAGCAGGCTAATAAATTATGAATTGCATGTCCTAGTCTATGAATTTTAACCTCTGCATATAACTTACAGTATGCAATATGCATGATCAATTTTTTAATACATGGCTAGCGATCATTAAGAGCTTAGTATTGGAGTGAAAATACTAATTTTTTCCTGATTATTTCCCCATATTTGCAAAAGATATCTACCCATTATCCTATTCTTTGATATATAAATTTAAGACTGATTTTGCTATTTTATTTCATTAATAAATAAATAACAGTTTTATAGCATATATATTATAATAAACATGTGAACTGTAGTATATTTTTCTCATATTTTGAATGACCTATAGGACTCTTCTTTTTACTTTTTTATTATAAAATTTTTTGAAGAGAACATGTTGACTTTAAGATGCTATCTATTAAATTTGTTTTAGTCCAGTTTTGATACACTCTCTGTGATAATTTATTCTAAACTTTTCTTTTTTGAATAAGTTTTATTTCTTTCAATTATTTTGTGCCTTATAGCAGCTTATTTTTTTATTACCAGTGGTTTACTACTAAAAATTTTTTATACTATTCTTATATACATAAATCAAACCCTTGGAAAGAGTTATAGATTATAATCAACCCTTTTGTTTATCGCTTTGAAAACCTTCAATTCTCTGATAAGATTACCATTATTTTGTGTTAACTTTAATAATACAAAATTTGCCATATAATTAGAAAAATATATCATCATCTACAAGTGTATATAGAGGAAAAAGTTTATCCATATGTGAAAGAGTATAATAATAGTTCAAAGCATATAATAGACAATCTTACAGTATACGAATAAAGTATTATTTTACCAGATATAAAAGAATAGAAGATGTGTTATTTGTCGTTTCTTTTACAATAAATTACATTTCACAATCACACTAATAAATTTTTCCTTTTTCTAATAAAGAAATCATTTATATATTCTCAGTAACAGAGGGGTTGTGAGAGTACACCATTTATTTTTCTTTCTTTTCTTGGATTGCTTTAACTTGCATGTTCTGTGGTTTGTATTTTAAAAATATGAAACAAATCATAGCACAGTTACAAATAAATAAAATCAAACTAGCTTGAGCATTTGGTGGATATGAATTCCAACAATATTCATGTAATAGATACCAAATAGGACTAATATAGATTGGTAACTTTGACCAGAACATCAATATAGGAATAGTCCAATGATACCAACTTAAAAATTGATAATGCAAAGATCTGGAGAACAAAATACCAACGAAATTTGACATTATTAATATGAATGCAATACTCCGAATATCATCACTCTTTATTATTTCCCCCCTCTTTTTCAAAAGAATCGATTTAAAAATATCCTGGAACAAGGTTGGAAATTCCATGAAAATAACTGTTAATATCAATATAAACTGACTTACCAACAAACTTCTTTGGAAAATAATACTTTGAAATGTCTCTTCATCCATAAATTGCCAATTAATACTCCATTTATACATAAATTGTCTTTTAAAATCAAATGCCCCATAAAGATATTCCCAAGGATGCGTTTTTAGGAAGGGAAATGCAATAAACACTTGCCAAACAACCATGATAATACCATTTAGTAGGCTATAAATAATACTATTATCAGTCAAAATAAAAATGCTAACCAGTACACCAGGTAAATACAACAACGCATTCATTTTAATACTAACAGCAATTGAATAACATAGGCTAGCTAGCATTACAATAATAAGCCTACTTTTCCTTCTTGAGCTGTTTAATTTATTTACAGACAGTAACAAAGTCACAGTCAATACCATAAAAAAAGTAGTAAAACAATCATTGAATAATCGCAAAACATATATTGAATGTAATCTTTTAGATAAACATGCGAATATCATGCACCATGGAGGTAGCTGTAACATATCATAACAAATAAATTGCAATATCATTGTCATTAAGTACAGGTATCTAAAGCAAACTTGTCCATTGTTAATAAGAGATGTACCATTAGTGATTCTGTACATCAATTTATATATGGCTACATGACCTGCTGGATATACCAAAGGACCAGTATCTCCTCTTATTTCACTGTAATTAAGATTATGCTGATATTGAATCATATCAATTTGTTGCATGTAAGCCTGATAGTCAATTTCAGTATAAGGTACATTTTTGACAATTATCTTCAATGCTGCTGATTCAAAAAATAACAAAAGTGGTCCAACAAGCAATGCTGCATTAGGATTAAATAAAATATAATTTATCCCATCCTTAATATCCTGAATCAAATCTAGTTGTGGTCTAACAAATTCTGTCTTTTCATTTGGATTTGTTTTCTTTTCTTCACTAACAGTTCTTTCTGAACTAGTTGTCTCTCCACTAGTAGATACCATTACTGTAGTATTAATTAATTATGATCGCCACTATGCTATCCCATCATCTATATTTTCATGATAGCAGTGAACATTACAGAGTTATTCACTCTTAGATTACATTTCCTGTAGTCTTTTCAGATAATTCTCAGTACAATTTTTTTTATAAATATTTTTTTCATACTACTACCAATTTTTATAAATAATAGGAAGACTCCAAATATATACATCGTCAAGAAAACAGGATTAGATTGTCCTTACAAAAAAAAAACTACATAACACTTTAGTTATATTAATATTATTAATTTCTATACATGTAAATCTTTGCTAAATTTATCTATTTACTTAATTATCTTTTCTTTTATGAAAATTTTCAATTGGAAGCTTTCAAATCTGCTTCAATTTCATCTAGTTTGGAATCTATATTTTCAAAGCTCATGCCAATAAGTTGTTTGTATTTGTTTATCTTTATTAACGACTTTGTATTGATAATATCGTCACTTAATTTTTTTAACCACAAATGCTTTTTAAATTGTAATACAGTTAGAGTGACTGCATCTTTCAAATTATTATCTTGATTAGAATCCATAAATTTATCACGAGATGCTGTTTCTTCCTTTTGTACAAAATTGGCTAAATTTAACGCTTGACATTTCTCCAGGGACCGTATATATCTTTTTTTATTCTGTGTAATTGCAGCTCTATAAAGTTTTATTTGATCTCTCATATTTTTCACATCCTCTACCCCCAATAAAGAACAGTAATATTTATAATGCTTTTGATAATTTTTAATATTTTTATATATTACTTTAATCTGACTTGACGTATTTGATATCTGACTATGAAGGTTACTAATTTCATTATCAATAGTGTCAACAAGTTTCTTGGAAAGATTGTTAATTCTGCTACCAACCTTGGAAACCATTTTCTTATTCATAGATAACCTTCTATCAATTCTTACTTTCTGCTCAGGAGATGGTGAACGTAAGAATGTAGACAAAAATTTGATATTTTCATCATTGCTTTGCAATCTTGATTGGACAATAGGGGACTGTAAAATGGATTGTGAAAGCGGTATTTTATTGCCTTTAAGTACAGAAGAAGTAATTATATCATCAAATACTGATACATCCTCTTTGCTCAGAGTCAATGATGTATTGTTTGCTTTAGCATAGGATTCATCGTTGTTTTGGAATGACAAATATTGTCTTTTACTCATCAGCTTTTGGGAGTTCGATTTATCAGTGTTTTTCAATACAGTGGGTGGGACAAAGGAGGATTTAAGGTCACCTTCATGATTATTGTTAGATGAAGAACCGTTTAATGGCTTATTTATTAATACTTCTGGTTCCAATGAGCCATATGTAATCGGGATATATTTTACTTCTCTATCATGCTCAGATTGTAATAGTGTACCTGTAGCATTAATAGTTGCCATTATTTCAAGTGGGGTTTTGCCTTCGGCGTTAAGGAGATCAGCAGAACAACCATAAGAATAAAATTTGTTGAAAAGAGATAAGTTTGAATTCAGAGCACATAAATGTAAAACTGTGTTTCCAATGTTATCTTGATAATTCAGTATTCTTTGAATTTCCTTAGGACCTCTTTTCCTTAATTCATCTAATATTTGATCAATGTAGGTGTTAATAATATTAGGATCTTTGGTGGTGTTAATACTCAGTTCTACCAAATAATGTAATGGTGTTCTCCCATTATTGTCTGGTGTCACTAGACATATATTTAATATTGATAGTAATTGTCTAAAAGTTCCACATTTAAAGTTATTATTATAAAAGACTGATTTTGATATAGCATTGAAACCTTTATCATTACAATACAAAGGATTAGCATTTAATGCTAATAATACTTTCAAAAGTTGAATATTGGCCATTGCTGCAGACCAATGAACTGCTGTATGTCTTTGAGCATCAAGTTCAAAATTAGCATTGAAATTTGGAGGTGGATAGTAGATTTCTTGTGGTAATTCACATATTCCATCACTTTTAACTTCAATAGTTAAACTGTGTAGAATCAAATCACGATAATTCATCTCTCTCATATGATTTGTGTCACCGGATAGAGGATTTTGTACTGGTGTAGCATTTACATCATTATTATTGGTTGTTGTATTTTGTAAATAATATTGAGATGGATGTACCTGTTGTTCTTGAATACTTATCAAATTATTTTGGTCATTAATACTAATATTATGTTCAGATTGGTGGTCAGCTTGATGAGGTTGTTCCACCTTCAGATTATTTATTATTTGTTCCCCTGTTTGTTGATCCATTAATAGGTTAATGTTTTTATTTTTCTCTTGGTCTTTCCCATTTTGTTTTGAATTAACTTTCATACTACTTAAGGATATATTATGCATTGTTAACGCATTCGCCGGATCACTTATTGATAAATATTGATTCCTATTAATATAATTCCCCTTTGTGTATCTACTCGAATTACTAAAATCATTGGCATTTATCATGTTATTGTTGTTAGTAGTAACATTCTGATTAATATTAGTAGGTATTGGATAAAATTGTAATGGTTTTTGAGAAGAACTTGCATAACTTTGAGGTATTGGAGTGCCATCAGAACTTAACCCTGATATTGTGGAATTACTGCTCGGTTCGTGAGATCCCAAAACATGCTTAGTGCCTGTTTCAACTTCAAAGGTATCATTAGAGTGTTGACTATTTAATTGTAAGTGACGAGGCGTTTGAAATGCCAGATTATGTAACGGACTAGGATTAATTTGTATTGAAGAGTTACTTGTTTTCAAGTTTTGCTGACCACTGAATGAATTTGTATGATGCACTATCTTCGAATAACTATTTTGTTTATTCTTCTTTGGTGTTCTTTTATAACTGGATGGAGAGGTAATTCTTCCTCCAGGTGAACTTCTTCTTAAAATGCTATTCTTTAATCTTTTTTTCGGAGGATTATCCTTATTCAATTTAAAATTTATGATCGTAAGAACAACTTTATTTTGAATTCCATATTTCTGTACCAATGATTTTGAATCATCCAGACTAATCCATGTTCCTTGGAAACGACCGTACCCACCCTGCACTTTTTCATGTTTCATTAAAACAACTTCTCTCTCTAAGATTCTACTTCTTTTAGCTTTTGAAAAATTTGCCATTTTAAGAACTTGTGTAATATTAACCCAATCATCCTTAACTCTTCTCATAACAAGTTGTGATTCAGAACCTCGTAAATAACACTCATATACATCGACATCTGAATACGTAGCTATTTCTATTATAGGCCCATTAGATTGCATACGAGTATTATCAGGTTCTAGTTTTGCAGACTGAAGAGGAGTTATATTAGTACCACTGCCAGAATTTTCATTACCCCTATTACTTCGATAATCAGTAGTTGTAATTTTGGGAAGATCTACTGCCATTGCTAGATTTTGAGTAGATCCTTTATCTTTATCCTCTTCTGAAGCATCAAGCACAGTAGTGGGTATAGTACTATCATTACCATTGTTATTGGTGTTAGTGTTATCTTGTTTGTTATTTGCTGTTGATGTTATTAGAGGTTCAATAGTGGCATGCAGTTTATGGTCATTTGTCATATACATTGTTTCTGCCTGGTTTATGGTGTGGTTAACAACATTAGAGTTGAAATGACCAATATCATCTTCAGCAGCATTACTGTTTTCTGCCTGGACAGAAATTGGCATATTGTGGTCTCCTTCGTCTCCTGGAAAATTGCTACTGTCTTTCCATACCATATTGTTAATTGAAATATTCTTAAAAAGGATGGTATATAATTGAAGGAACTCGGAATATGAGACAAACCTCACAGTATGAGCAAGTTGATAATGGATATGCTTTTTTTTTTTTTTTATAATTTCAACCTTTATGGTTATCTTATCTATAGTCAGTCGAGTAGTTATAACTTAAAATGAAACACCAGATGTCTTGAGTGATCAATAAAGTCCAGCATTTTCCTAATTAAGTTAAGTAATTGGCAGTTTCTTTTTTTTTTTTTTTCATCGTCATACTGTGAAGGTTTTGATTCATTTTTTCCTCCATTACCATTACCATTATTATTATTATTATTCTTACTATTACTGTCGATTATATCCGGATCTCTTTTTCTCTTTTTTTTTTTTTTTTACGCGTTTTCCATTTTCTTTTTCTTAACTTTTTTTTATTTTTTTGGGAAAATTACTTTTACGCGTCTCATTTTAGGTAGGAGTTCGAACGCTATTAGTGGTGAGATTTGCAAAGTTCAAGAAAAGCATATTAAAAATTCTTACAGTTCCCTATATTATATATGGACAATTCGATTAATCATAATAACAACAGCTATCAGCATTTTCTCTCATTCTTTTTGATCTCTCTTCTGTTAAGAAAAATATATTGATATGATTCTCTATTTCTATGTATTGCCTATTTAGGTAAAATCATCACTTTCCTCTCTCAAAATTGCATTTTTGTGAAAAACTAAAAAATAATAAAGAAGTGAAAATAATCAAAAAATATAATTGATATTATATAGTAAGCAAAGGATGTGAATCACAAAACACAGATTTTATATCTAAACAAAACTACACATATCAAACTTACTGGTACATAATTTAGGGATAGTAACAACCAACACTAATAGTACTAATACATAGGTATAAGAGTATAAACATCCCTAGTGTGCAAGGGCATTAGATATACTTTGGTATATTTTATAATTGACTTCCTTTACAGCAGTCTTTCTGTCTCTTTCTTTTAACTTTTTATCAAGATACAAAATGATGTTTGACCCTAATATATATCCAACTGATTCAAAATATGGTCAATATATGGGGATAAATATTGATGATTCACGATATAAAGATTTATCCAAAATAAATTTCATGGGGAAAGAATATTATAGTGGAAATTCTCCCTCTTTAGCACTTATGAATGAATTAAAAAAATATATTGAAAAGACTTTACAAAAATTAAACTTTGAAACTGCATTATTTCTATCTGAATTGTACTTCACTATTGCTAACGGTTTAGACATTTCCCACAAGAGTAGAATAGCCGCAATTTATTTATATTCCTTATCTTTATATTTGAACAACGAATGTTTAACAGCATTTAATATATCCAGACAGTACAAAGAATACCACATATGTATTGCATATATATATGCAAGATGTGCCTTAAAATTGAATAAACATGAAAGAGATGCATGTTCATGGCTTAATCGACATTTGTCTGATCATCCTAATGATCTAGGAGACAATTTTATCTTTATGGGGGACAAAGCTACAATACATGGTTTGATTGGTACATTATATGATAATATATCGGAAAGTAAAGCAAGTATGCAACACCAAATTGAATCATTAAAACTGGATCCATATCTCTGGGAAATTTATCCATCCTTGTTCAATAAGAAAATAACCTTGGATTTAGAATCATTATTTTTCAAGGATAGATCTAATGAAGAGACCTTCATAAATAGTAATAATAATAATAATATGAACACTACTAATACTACTACTAATAATAATAATAATAGCAATGATAGTAACAATTACAGAGATACTAATGTTACATTAGGTAGTAACGATTATGGCATACCGTTACAATCCCCTTTAAATCAAAATACGAATCAAAAGTCAGATACTGTAAACAATATTCATACAGAAATGGAAAGTTATAGTAACATTGTTACAAACTCAGATCATAAATTTCAATCAACTTCACCTACCGTAAGCAAACCAACAGTGAGTTCTTTAGCGAAGATAAATAATAAAGTAAGAGGATTGAAGACTACACCTTCGAAACAGGTCACCTTAGAACAACGAATAAAATTTACTACACCCAACAATTCATATTCAAGAGATACTAGATTAGGAAACTCCACAAAGAGGAAAAGAAATATAAAAAATTCAATAAGTTTTATTAACGACAATAATGACAATATCTGTGGTAATGGTACTGGAGTTGACAGTCATGGGGAATCAATATATTCTAATACTGACACAATGAAAATACAAGAGAGAAATTCTTTGTTAGTACCTTCTACACTCTCTTTTCATAGACTATTTTATTTATTTGTGAAAATATTGGAATTAAGTTCTTCTTTCAACTGTCACAATGTTATTAGAATTATTTATGATAAATTACCATCGTATATTGTGAACTATATGCCGTGGTGTCTGGCACAACTAGGGAAACTTCATTACGAAATATCCAATTATAACATGTCTTTAAAGTATTTTCGAAGATTGAGATTATTCCAAACTACAAGAATTAAAGATTTGGAGATATATTCTACTCTATTATGGCACTTGCGCGAAAATCATGAGCTTTATACATTATGTAACGAGTTATTAGCATTTTTTCCTACTAAGCCTGAAACGTGGTGTGTAGCTGGAAACTATTTTTCATTAATAAAGAATCATGATGAATCAATTAAAGCCTTTTCTAAAGCAATCGAATTAAACCCAAAATTTGCATATGCTTATACATTGCAGGGTCATGAGTATACAGCAAATGAATCATATGATACTGCAAGAGAATTTTATAGAAAAGCGGTGGCGATTGATTCGCAACATTATAATGCTTACTATGGCCTTGGTGATTGTGCATTTAGGCTTGGGAAGTATGAGGAGGCATTACTACATTTTGAAAAAGCAAGATTAATAAATCCAATAAATGTGATTCTTATCTGTTGTTGTGGTCATGCCTTGGAAAAATTAGGCTACGAGGAAAAAGCGTTGGATTATTATGAGTTAGCATGCAAGTTACAACCCGATTCAACTTTACCCAAGTACAGAAGAGCACAACTTTTTTTTAACATAGGAAGGTTTAATTTAGCATTAGAACAATTTGAAACATTGGAAAAAATGAGTCCAAATGAAGCTACTGTTCATTTCATGTTGGGACAAATTTATCAAACTATGGGAAGAAAGAATGATGCAATAAAGCAGTATACCATAGCATTGAATTTAGATCCGATGGGAAATCATGTAATAGCAGACGCATTGGAAAAATGTCATTATCAAGAGTAAATACAAAAATATGAATACAAAATTAAGGCTGATGTTATTGTTTTGAAATTATGTTTAATTGCATCTCCGTTTTTTCTTAAAATAATAATAATAATAGTAATAGAATATTAGAGTATTAATGTTTCTTTCTGTCTCTATTTCACACGTTGAAAATTCAAATAGTGGATGATAGATAAAAGTAAGCAAAGACAATAACAGATTTTGTACAATTATTATCAGAAGTGAAATGATAGCGTAATATTAAGAATTAAATAGTGATATATTAGTTAGTATATATAGCATTTATATTATAATACATTTGAAGAAAGACGTCCCAAAGATTCACGTTTTTCTTCCCAAATATGCTTTCCTTCATCGTCTTCATTAGCAACCTCTTCTTGAATTCTCAAAACCATTTCTTCCTTGGCCTCCCTTAACATTTGTTTTGCCTCGTTCAATGATACAGTAGGCATTGCATATGTACTGATAACAGGAACTGTGTCGTCGATATCAATACTGGCTTTAATTAAGGCAGAAAGCCAACTTCTAATATCTTCTTTCGAATCCACTGAAAAGTAATGAACTCTAGGTTGTGTAAACGTCAATCCTTTTTTAGAACCTGGCTGCGGAGGTAGTAGTTTAAAAATATATTTCCCACTTCTTGTACTTGTAGCGTAAAATGCAATTAATCTATCGTCATCTTTTATAGGCACAACACGATGACCTGTAATATCAATTAATCCCCGTTCTTTTGTATCGTTTAAGGATCCAAAATATGATAATCTAGTACCATGTAATGTGAAAAACCTTTTCTTCCATGTACCCATAGTTCCACTACTTTTTTTATACATCCATCCATAGCATGATGCATCTTTGATGGCCTCTTCCACCGTAACGTTTCGAATACCCTCTGTGAAAGCAGAAGTTTTCTTTTTATCGCTCCCATTAAGTCGTAACATTTGTTTAGCCTTATTAGATGTTGATACCTCACTTTTCGGTCTCTTTCCGGCACTGTTAGAAATATTATGGGGGCTAGTTAATTCTTGTTTTTTTGGAGTCATTGTTGCCAAAGTTGATAGTGTTGCTGAATTACCAACAAACATCGAGTGTCTATGTGGTTTTGTCTTGGGTGTACTATCTAAATTAGATTCTATATTTTCTTTTATTTCTTGTTTCAAAGGGCTATTTATTACCGAGGGATTTCTGGAGTGAGAAACAGTTCCATGATTATGAAAATTGACCTCTTGATCTCCATCAATTTTATTTGGAGAAAGAAAACTCAATACAGACGAAGTTCTTCTATGTTTCTTAATATCTAATAGCCCCTGGGAGGATTTTCTCATATGATATGGTACTCCAGAAGATGATCTCGAATGACTATAAATGACAGAATTCGGTCTTTCTAGTACTATAGTGCTTTCGTTATCCTCTAACAAATCTGCTTTACTAGGAGACATTGATGATATTCTACTAAATAAATCAATAAAAGAACCACCACTGACTGATTTTTTGTGATTTGATGGAATACGATATTCCATGGAAGTAGTTTGATTACCATGTGTATGAACTGTTGAATATCTAGAACTAATATTTGCTTCTGTTGCACTTGTCGGCAATTGTGTTGTCGAAGAGGAAATAGAAGAGTTAGTGGTTGGAACATTAAAAGTTGATCTAGTGTTATTTTTATTTGAAGGCCTTATTCTAGAGGGATTTGAAGAAGTTGTTAATGATTCATCTTCCGAAATATTATTTAAATCAATAGATCGTTGTAGAGATCCAAATCTACCTTCTGTACTGGTTCTTATGTAATTATTCTCTAGATTTGTTAATGGCCTGCCCTTGTTTTCGTATTTTTCTCTAGGCAATGAATACTTATTAAGAGATGGACTCATGTTAACGTTCCTGTTTACTGTAGGAGATAATCGTGGTTGTACAGGACTTGGATATGAAGGTGGTTTAGGAGCAACACCGGGAGAATCAAACAGATGTTCATTTGATGATATAGCTAAACCTGCTAATTTTTCCGAAGTGAGTTTCAAAGTTTGATTATTTACTGAGATACCACTAGGTTTTCTGCTATGAGACATGGTTGAGTTAATTCGAGGATTATTTGGTAACTTGCCCCTTACAATCATATTATCATCATTATTATTATTATTATTATTATTATTATTATTATTAGTAGTAGTAGTAGTAGTAGTGGTATTGTTAGTGTTGTTATCAACAGATGGTATAGATGCTGCTGGAAGTAAACTACCATTATCATCGATATTAATATTGTTATTGTTTATATTGGAAGTTGACAATTGTGATTTAAAATTATTTGTAGCAGGGATATTATGACTAAAATCTTTTTTAAGTTGTCTTTTCAAATCTTCAATTATTTTAAAAATTGTAAATCTGGTACCAAAGGAGTCGATATCAATTTCTTTTAAATGTAGCAATTCTAATTCTAAAAGAATTGACCCATTGATTTTATGTTTTTCAAATAACGAAGCAGTTTTACTATCTATCCCTTTTTTAATAAAATAATGTGCAATTTCATCGGGGGACCATTGCTTTAAATTATGGATATCGAATGTGTAATCCGCTTTCTTAGGTAAATTCAAATCTGTGATATGATCATAAGGATTATCTAAAGTAGAAATGGGAAGAGACGTAGGACCTTTTGTTGGTTTAATGTTTAAGGGAAATTTGAAAGTGGTTTCATTTGGAAAAGAGGTATTTGTTAATGATGTAATTGTTCCTGAATTCGCAGTACTTATTGAAGACAAATCACCAAGAATATCCATGGAATCATTTTTCAAAGCACGTAACGCTTGATCGATATCGTTCATTGTCGTATTTACTACTATTTCCGATTTCAAGTTTTGGTTATAATTAGCATTTACAGATTTAATATTGTTACTGTTACTATTACTATTCTCTTCGAAATTGAAAGAATCATTATTAGTTGTCTTTGGATCAATTTGATTATTATTCGCAACAATTATTAAACTACTGTTTCTTCTATGCGATTTTTTGTTCATGACTGACTCTTTATTATCTACAATTTGTGTGAAATTCTTAGGAAACAGACCCATTTTCCCTGTATTTAAATTTTTGCCAAAATACCAACCATCATTATATTCTTCATCGTCAGTGATAACATGGATCTTATCACCAGGCCACAGATCCAATTCATCATCCATCTGTCTATTGTATGTATTCACAACGACCCTCATGGGGAAATGTTTTTTAGATGGTTTAGTTATATTAGAGATATTTTGACTGGGTGTTTCATAGTTTGTAGTGGACATTCGTTATTTCTTTACCTTTTTATGTTCTGTTTGCGATATCTTCTTGTAAAATATTTGATAAAATTGCTAAATTAAATGAAGTACAGAAATATGCAGTTATTAATTAGTACAGGTATATCAGTATCAAAAGGGGAGAAAGGAGATGTGGGCGGAATGGGGGAAGTAATGAGTTGGGGGATGGGGTGGGGGGGGACGGCTATGATATTATTTGATTTATGCAATATTTCAATTAGCGAACGGTATAAATGATAATGAATATAATTATTAGATTGGGATGCTAATAGTTAAGAAATAATATATATATATATATATAGTTTACTCGGTAATCTGTTACTGTTGACTGTCACTTCTATATATTCGATTTTTTTCTCCAGATTGCAAGTTTTATTTACTGAAAATGTCTTCCTTGTTATTACTTATCTTTTTATTTTTATTTTTATTTTATTTTTATTTTTTTTAACCTTTTTCAATTTTTTTCGTATATATTTTGAAAGACAGAAAAAAGATTGGCAAATCCACAAAAAAACAAAAAAAAATCTGGAAAATGAAAAGAAGTAAAAACTGCGGAGATAACAACGGTTTTCCCCCTTCCTAGAAATTGGATATCCGCGGATTTTCTGGGCGGGGTTTCCTCCCTCCTCCTCCTTCTTCTTCTTCTTCTTTAAGTAGGGTTTGGATCATCTACAACAATCGTGGAAGTGACACCCCCAAAAAGTAGGGCATCCCAGTGTTTTTTGTTCTTTTTTTACTAATGTATGATGATCACTACTAATCCTTGTATAAACCAACGACTTTACTTTATCTTACAAAAAAAAAAAAATATCAGATACTGTGCCAGTGTTAACAAAACAAAATAATTCGTACTAGAGGAAAACTTTTGGTATCACCATTTTTTCTTTTTTTTTTTGTGTGTGAGTGTGTTCGTTTTAGTATGCTTTTTTAGGGTTTGGTGTATATATATACAATTTTTACTATTAGTATACTTAGGGTTTTTAATATTTTATGTAGTCTCAGCCATTTGGGGAAAAAAAAAAACGTTTCCATCAACACTTTTTTTTTAGAATGTACGTAATAATCTGGGATTATACATTTATATATGCAAGGAACTTCCTGAAGAAAAAAATAAAATAAAAAAAAAATTAAATAAAATAGAATAAAATTAGAGAGATGGGTTAAAAAATTAAAATCATTAGTGGAAAATAAAAGGAAAGAAATGATGAGAAAATGTCACAGAGATAAAAGAAGTTTTAAATTCTTATCAATGGGTAATATTTATTATCTTAGTTAGAACAGTCATTTCAATAAAGTATATATATATATATAGAATAAGATAATGTCGCCATTCGGTAATAAGAATAAAGTTAAAAGACCCAAATTTCTATTCAGGTTACAAATCAATGAACTGGTTAACATCCCTCAATCCTCAGGTTATTGTTTTGTTAAATGGAATTTTAAAGAAGGTACTGGCACCTCCGGTACCAACATTGCTAATGATTCAGATATTCAAGCATCGTCGCAGAATAAAGGCTTTACTAATCATATCCCAATAAAACATCACAGAGTTCAATGGAATTATTCTTTAAACAGACCTATTCAACTTAAATTGCAAGTCGATAAGAATAAAAATTTGGTCCCAAAGATGATTACTTTTGAAGTGTATCTGGAAACTACAACTCATCTTTCTCATAGTCGGACTTTTTCTGGTGAAATAACTACTACTAATAATAAAAATAATAATAATAATAATAATAATAATAATAATAATAATAATAATAATAATAATAAAATAATAATAATAATAATAATAATAATGATTCACCAACATCACCAGTATTTTCTCATAGAAATACTTTTTTAAGGACATCATCTTTCAAGTCATCAGCAAGTTTTGACTTTAAAAAATACGATTTAAAACTAGATGGAATAAACAACAGTAACAACAACAACAACATCATGCCATCACTAAGTGCCAACACTTATCCTCAGAGGAAAATAGGCAAGATATTCCTAGGAAAAATCGAAGTCAATGTAGCTGAGTATATTAGACAAAATGAGGAACCTATCACTAATCGGTTTTTGTTAAAAGATTCTAAAATTAATTCAATCTTGAATGTGACATTTCAATTAAAGTTAATAAGAGGGTCTTACGATGATTTTAATGTTTCAAACGCATTCACAACTGGACAATTGTCAAGTCCTTTCCAAAATGGACTACCGAACCTGTTAGATGGTAGCATGCCTGAGCTAAGTTCTACACCCACATCATCCACTTTCCCATCGCATAACTACAACAATAATAGTAATAACAGCAACACAAGTGTCAAATCAAAATTACTTATATCATCTTCTACTCAACCTTCAATCAAATCAAATTCATATTTGTATTCATTCAAAAATAATGGACTATCCACCATATCAGGTCCAATGACCCCACTGATCGATTCATTATATGAAAAAACATTTAAGCTGCCATGGGATGAAAGACCCAATGAATATTCTCCTCGTGAATGTGTTGAAGATATCTTAAAAGGTGGCAATGGGTGGGCAAAGAATGAAAATGGAGTCGCTTTAATTGATTTACAAGCTTTAAGATTGAAAAATATCGAATCTGAGTATTACCATTCTAATAACAATAACAACAACAACAACTCCAATAATTACAATAGCAATAATCAAGGACAAAGACGAAAGTTTCATCTCACAACAGATAAGGTAGACGAGAAATATTGGAATAACATGGATAATAAGGAATACCTTGAACGAAAACATCAACATCTCTTTGATCAAAATTCGACTATGGGCAGCGGTGTTATCAAAAATCATTGTGGTTCTAATCCTAACGAATATTATATAGATTACAATGATAAAAATAGATCATTTGATCAGATAGTACGCAATACAAAATCATGGTCTGTAAAATGAGTATACTTGTGATAAACAAAACTGCATTTATAATAATATTTATGCTAATGTAATCCTTCGATTATTATATCCAAGTGTAGAAATAAATAATGGTTAATGATGCTTTATATATATAAATTGCTACTCTATGAATTCTTCATATTTTCTTTGCAAGTGTATACCTTTATATTAGATGGGCAACTAGTAAAATATTCTATATGTCATAATGTCTTTACAAACAGTAGTTAAAAAAAAAAAAAAGATGCTTGAAAATACATTAGAACAAAAAAAAGAAGAACAACAAAAAGACAATCGATTAATTATGAAATTAAACAACAAGACACGAAATGATCGTTATATAATTTTACACAGTTTCTAAACTGCACTAAAATAAACAGTGGTAAAGAAGGTATATGCTATTTAATGAATCATACTATATTTCATGAATATAAATAGCATTCACAATATATTAGGCACATTAAATTCTACAAAACTAAAGGAAAAGAAAGATGCTTTAGATGAATTAACTAATCTACTAAAGAATGAGCCGGGATTATTAGAGAATAAGATTTTACAATCAGTGGCAGAAAGTCTTATTGAATTGTTGCATTCTGAGCAAAGAAAATATTGTAATTTATTGAAATCATCTAAAGACGGTAATCATGAACTTTCAAACAAATTAAGACTTTGTGAGGATCGGATTTCTTTTGAAGCTTATGTGATTCGATTATTTATCGAAAAGATGCGTAATCGTTTTAAACAAAAGACTTTGAATTTTTTATTAGTTGCATTACCAGAACTTATTGTAAACAATGATACAGATGAGTTGTTACCTGAAATAGCAGCTCATTTAACTATTTCCATTAATGATTTGGTGTGTAGTGAACCGTTTATTTTTAAATTTGTGGAATCAAAATGGATAGACATAATGGATAAACTAACACATTTTTTACAAAAACAAATCGATTCTGAGCATTTGAATGATAGGGTTACAAAGAACATTTTAGAAACATTATGTTCATTATTACCATTGGATACATCCGGAATTCAACATATTTCGAATTTATGTGACGTTGTTATACAGTTGTTAAGAACTTCAGTTAAATATGATGCTAACACAAAGTCAATTTTAAGAATTATAAATACATTAATAATCACAAGGCACTCTGTAGATTTGACATCAACATTTCAGTTGATTCAAGAAACAGTGCGTTATTTGATATTATTTAATGAATCCAAAAACAAAACTATTCAAACTGAATTGGTATTGTTTGATTATTGTGCCAGTGAACTTCTCAGTGCTAGCATTTTTCAGATGGAGTCGATGACTCAAGTGATCAATATTCCATCACAGGAGATCATCCTTCCTCTATTAAAAGAATACGTAACATTAAAATTGAACAGATTTAAACCACAATTATTTTGCACAAATCTTGTTCAATTTAATACACTAGGGAATATCAAGGATAATGGTATCGACAGTAAGTATGTTTACGTGAGTGATCAAAATCATTTCTTCGAATGGGTTAGACTACAATCATTAGTGAAACTTTTGTTAATATATTTTTCTAACGTAGTAGAGGAGAGAAGTTATCTGTTTAACAATAAAAGGACAAGAATCGTAGATGATCTTGGGCCCTTTTTACGTAGTTGTACTAATTTGTCACAATTTATCTTAACCTGCATGGATAGCAATTCCTCTCCTGCTATTATTACATTGGGGTGTCAGCTTTTATTTTGTTTTGCTATATATTATGAGATTGACCTTCCATATGGGAACAAATTCAAAGACAACCTTATACGCATATTAGAGAGTGACCAATATAACATATGGGTTCTGTATGCCCTGGTGCCATTGATTTCAAACAGTAATACTGAATTCACTGAGGTAGATATAACTAAAATATTTAAAATATCTCTATCTCTGGTCAAAACAGATGACTTTGGCAAAGTAGCATGTCTTTTAATAGCACATCTAATTCAATATTTACCTCATATTACTTCTGACCAGAAACTAATAAACGATATTTTTGATATATATGAATATTCTGAAATAAACGGTCCAAATTTTCTCTCTGCTGAAAGTTTTGAATTTTGGATGTGCTTGCATGCTTACGGTTCAAACATTGCATTGTCAACAGAAGTGGATATAGCAGCTAGACTTGTGAAATGGCTAGATTCTAAGTGGTCAGCTTATTCTGGTACACCTTATGATAATGATATGTTAAGTATATTTATTGCCTGGTTATCAGGTCAGTCTATCGATCAATATTTTCCTAATGACAAAGTTAAAATAAATCCAAATCTTCAACGAAGTTATCTTTATTGTTCCTTAAAGCGATGGAATGATCAAAGAAATACAACTAGTTTCTTAACTCTGTCAAATTTAAAATATCATCGTGCGATGAAATCAAAACACATAATAACTATCGGTTCTATTGATGGAAAACAGGTAATAATGGAACAGTTTTTAGATAAGATGTTGAATCATATAAAATCCTTGTGTTCCAAATTTAATGAAAATCTGATAGATTCCAGTATTACTTTTCTTCTTGTATTTGATAAATTGTACAACAGACATTTAGATGCAGTATTTCGCACCAAATGTCAAGAAATGTTGGATTATATATTTAAATCAAAACATTTAATGACTCAGAAAGGCTTAAGTTTTCTCTTCTCAAAGTTATCATCATATCAGTTTTACCATATTCATACTGTCTTAGCAAAAATTTTTGATTTTCACATATACAAAGTTGTTTTAAAATTTAACAAAAATATTAAAGAGAATATTTCAGAACAAGAAATCTACAAAGATGATGTAATGTTTGATACTTCTTTTTCAAGTGTATTGGAAAGTCAGACAGCCTCGATTCAACCAGGTATTATTATTAATGTTGCACTTAATATTTTGAATTGGGGGATTTATGAAGATCAATTTTGTTCTTTATTAAAGTCTATCACTTCACTTTCATATACGGATATTTGTATATGTCTTGAGAATATTTTAGCATGGTTAACTAATTTTTGTAATAAAGGAATACTACCTTACAAGGGTTTTATAACGCAATTTACACAATTTTTAGGAGATACACTGTTAAATGTTAAATATAATACAAGTTCAAAAACTTTTGAGATTTTGTCACAATATCTAAATATATTACAAAAATATTGGAAATGTAATAAAGTGAAAATAATAGATAGTGACTGTTGTGATATACTAGAATGGATTCTGTTGAGGGTTGAAGATGGTTCTTTTAGTGGTGAAGTGGCGTTATTACAAACTGCATATCTAGTTTTAAATACTTTAAGACACAATAGTACTGTAATTAATGTAATTGAGGGTGGAAAGAAAAGGATATTTGCCTCTTTTATGCTTCTGTTGGAAAGATTATCGGTTGCAACAAGATATTTTATAATTGGAGACATATCTGCTTATATGGCCACTATTAGTTCTAAAAATCAAGTAATATTACTCTCAGAACTTGAGAGGCTATATTCAAATCCATCATTTGAAATATCAGTGTTTTACATTCAAATGCTTAAAGTTGTCTCTTCTGGATCATATCCACTCTCTGTATATTTTCTGATTAAAATGTTACAGAACTATACTACACATATAATGAAACACTACGCTTTGAATGCATTAGATTCTTTAGCAATTGAATTAAAGTTAGGAAATCGGAGTGATGTGTTTAGTTACTTCAAGTGGGACATTTTGTACTATTTTTGTGAACAATTAGGGCATTATAATGTGTCCATTGAACAATTGGAGGTTTCATTGTTTGACTTCTCTGACAAATCCACATTTATTTTGCACTATAGAAAAGAAATTTATGCATTATTGTATTCAATGGGAGTGAAAATGGATATATTGGGGTCTCTTCCATACGACCAAGTTATAAAAAATGAGAAAGTACTGTTTAAAATATCTTATCCATTAATAGTGCCGTTAACATTGGTAAATCAAGAAAAAAATGAATATTTATTCGACAATGAATTGTTACACCAAAAATATCCTGTATTGGATCGGGAGTATAGTATTGTGATTATCAAGTTTTTACTAAGGTTTACTGATATGGGTGATATTAGGGTAATAAAAGAGACATTTATCCATGTATTTCCAAATATAAAATATGTTGAGAGTGTTTTTGATGAGAGTCAAAATTATAGAAGTTACAAGTTTCCTTTATGTATTTCACCTAAACGGGGATTTGCTTTATTTAAGAATTACCTAATTGAAAACTGGCCGCAATATAGATTGATTATATTATGGATTTTTCAGGATATACAAAAAGCAAGGACAGACATAGAAATTATTCAGGCTGCTAGAGAAATAAAATTTTTACTTCTATTTGCGATAAATAATGATACTCCACTAACTGTATTGGAATATATTATTGTACTATTTGCAAAGTTTTTAGGCAATGATGTCCTATTCCATGAATTAAGTTCTTTGTTCTCTCTTTTTTTAAATTTTTAGATCATTATAAGTATTTTCCTTTTGATGCCTTTGTGAACATTATGCTTCTTTTACTAATTCAAAAACACAAATATGGAAAAGTTAGTGAACTATTGCTAGAGGATATATCAAATATTGATATGCAGAAATATCCCTGTGCTGAAATATGGAAAGGGTGTATCGAATTGCTAAATAATTATGAAGTATCTGTAAATATTCCCAAATCTTTAAAGTCTTTATTAGATAAGACATGTTCTAAAGAAGTGGTCTACTTTATTTCTCTTTTGTTGGGCTCTATTGCTTTAGAGAATGTATCAGAGACAACATCATTGTCTTTAGATACAATTAGAGAACTTATAAATACAAAAATACCAGAGGATTATATTACCCCACAATATAAACTTTGGTTATCATATGTTATAAAATATTGTCCTCACTTAGATATGAGGAAACATGATACAATAGTTAATGATCATACAAAATTATTGGAAGTTTCTACCTTCCCTAACTATGTGAACAATCTAATTCGAACTTTTCTGAATTTCTATGAGACGAAAATCAGGCCAACCTATAGTATGGACGATCTTTTTTATTCAATAATAATAAATTATTTTATTACTCTTTCTCAAGAAAATCCTAATATTGATTTGTTGACCCAAGAGCAGGTAACTCAATATTCCTTGACAGCTTTTCATATCAATAAAAATGAATTTGAATTTATTACGGAAGAGAGAATAGAACTACATGTCTTACAAGAGGTGTTAAATGAAATATATTTTAAACCTGACTTGTCCTATGACGATTGGGTTTACAGTTTGGTTAGCTCATTTATGAATGAACTACAGCTTGATTATCCCTATTTTAAAGCTTTCAACGTCTTATGTAACAAATCAATACTGTTTTCGGAGAATATATTTATTGAACTTGTAGGTTTAGTAATATCATCTAATCCAAAAGATAGCATGAACTGGGTTTCTTTCATTATAAATAGTATTGGAAGATTGATTCAGACTAACGGAGGTGCAAAGAAGATAAAATTGTTGAAGAATTTGATACTATTACTAAGATATGGTCATTATAATGGGAATAGACATTTTTCTCGCCTATATCAAAAATTGGACTTACAGAGTCTTTGCAATTGTTTGATTGAAATTGGGGAATATAACACTTCTTTCCTCTTGTTTGAGGAAATACATATGGAAAATAACGGAAGCGACTACTTTTGCATACTTCAAAAAATATATGAAAATTTAGATGATAATGATTTCATGCGTGGATTACCTCTAGCTACAACGTTATCGGCAAATTTACTGCGAATCAATAATTGGGATCGCTGTAATGCTAAATCTTTCATGTTTAATAATGCTAAATTAGATGCAGAATATAATTCTAAAAATATGAGCATTATGCTTCAATCAGCAAACAAAAATAACTACAGTATAATTAGCAGATTACTTTCAAATAAGTTAAAAGCAAGCTCTGATTCATATCGTTGGGAAATGCAATTAGCTGAGTGGAAATTACCAATTCCAGAAAAAATCATTGATAAATCTTCAGGTTTGTATAGTGCTATTAAAACAATATCAGGAAGACAGTCTAATATTCAAATGGTTCTATCTGATTGCATAGAAAAAACCTATGATAATTGTGCTTATTTTAAGACAGAGGATGAATGGATATCGTTATTAAAAGAGCTAGTTTTGTATAAAAAAATTGCATTTGATATTCAAAATAAAGGTAGTGTGATACAGCCCTTTATTGCTGGGTATACAAAAACATATGCAGCTCACTATTCCTTAGATTTTGATTCACAAATCATTAATCTAGATGCTAGGTACACTTTTATGCAAGCACTTTGTAATCACCAAGACATAAAAGATAAGTTAAGTGTCAATGATGCATATATTTATATGGCTACTACACTCCTAGAACACATAAAGCTAGCTTTATTAAACAGAAGTACACATTATGCACTTCGTAATTGTTTTGCTTTGGAGAATGTTATGGAGCATTTAAGGTCAAGTTCATGTGATCCCATTATACGTAATATTGAATTTGCATATTATTATGTTACATCTACGACATTATGGGATTGTGATGAAAAGAAGGCAGCAGTTAATATGCTGCAAACATATTTTGAAAAAAATAATACAGAAATTACAAACGGATCTATGGTATACGATTATGAAGAATCGATATTTTCTTCTATTGATGAAATCAGAGCAAAGTTGATAATATGGTTGTCAGATTTAAGATTACAACCCAGCTCTTTTATTTTTGATAGATATATTAAGGATCAGCAAAGTATAAGTACAAGTACGATATACCTGAATGTAATTGCTAATTTTCTGAAACAGCAAGTACATAAAATTGTAAAAACTGGTGAAATAGAAACTTTGTTAAAAAGGAAACAAATGGATACAGAGGAGGCTTCAGCACTTCAGAATATATATGCAAATACAACGCTTTCAAAAAATGATAGAAATGAGGCTCGTCGACAATTGGTGAGAGTAAATTTACAAATAAGTCATGATTCTGAAAACTTGAAGAATTTAATGGAAAAAAAGAATATGTATTTGTTTTATTCACTAAGCACCTTTATTAAACTTTTGACATTGACAAATAATTATGATGATGATGTAATTGATAAGCTCTGCGAATTATGGTTCGAAAATGACTCAAATGAAGAATTGAATAATAGGATATTGTGTCAAATGAACTTAGTCCCAAGTTGGAAGTTTTTACCCTGGATTAATCAAATGGTATCTAAATTGAGTTATGATGATAGCAGTTTTCAAAAACTACTAACAAAAATTTTAATTAAATTGGTTATTGAAGTTCCTTTTGAGTCTGTGTATGCATTGATTAATATTTTAATGTACGAGGATGCTTCTATTCAGAATGATAAAAAATTAAATCAGAAGGTGTTTGCTGTCAAACAGATTATGTCTAAAGTAAAACAATTGTCAGAGACAAAGTTTTATCAAAGACATATTGAGTTCGCTTTACAATTCTCAACCAAAGCTATTGAGTTAGCAATGGAAAAATATGATGTTAAAACAAAACATCTAGATCTTGAAAATCTAAAAATTGGACAATATTGGTTAAATGAATTGCCAATTCAGAACCTGCCCCTTCCTACTTTACCTCTTGACATATATGGATCTAAAAATTTAAAACTAAAAAGACCTTATATAACTAAGGTAGTAAATAAGGTCATAATATCCTCAAGTGGTATTTCATTACCTAAAATAGTTACTTTTATTATTTCAGATGGAACCAGGCAGAAAGTTTTATTTAAATCAAGTAACGATGATCTAAGACAAGACGCAATCATGGAGCAAGTATTTAGACAAGTCAATAACATCTTGGAGAGGGAAGGGTCATTAATAAATAATTCTTTGAATATTAGAACATATCAAGTTGTTCCACTAGGTCCTAGGGGTGGAATTATTGAATTTGTTGCCAATTCTATGTCTCTTCATCAAATTTTAACAGATCTTCATGATAAAGACTCTATCTCTTTCACACAAGCTAGACGAATTATGAAATCAATTCAAAATAAATCAAATGAAGAAAGGCTGAAAGGGTATAGGGGTATAACCAAAGAGATTAAACCACAATTACATAAATTTTTTTTCAGATCATTCTTGAATCCAGATAATTGGTATGCAGCAAAGAAACAGTATATTAAATCAGTAGCTACTGCTTCTATCGTCGGTTATATTTTAGGTTTAGGTGATAGACATTTGAATAATATATTAATTGATTCTATCACAGGGGAGGTTATTCACATAGATTTGGGTATAGCATTTGATCAGGGACGTTTACTGACTATTCCAGAATTAGTTCCCTTTAGACTCACTAGAGATATTGTTTCGGGTTTTGGTATAACTGGAGTTAATGGGTTATTTAGATCTAATTGTGAAAGAGTTTATTCAGTTTTAAGGACAAACAGTGATAAAGTTATGTGTGTTTTAAACATTTTAAAGTGGGATCCATTGTATTCATGGGTAATGTCGCCACTAAAAAAACACAAAAATATGTTAGCAATGACTGAGATCGATAATTCATTTGGTACGGATCTATTGCAAGATTCAAATGTTCGATCAGTGTCAAACTATAAATCAATACTTACTTTAAATGGTAATAAATATAAGCAAATAAAGGAAAGTTCTGATAATGAGAATAAAGAGGCGCAGAGGGCATTGAAGACTGTAGAAGAAAAGCTATACGCCCATGGATTAAGTGTTGAAGCCAAAGTACAAGATTTAATACAGGAGGCAACCGACGAGTCAAACTTGGCAGTGATATTTTTTGGTTGGTCACCATTTTACTGAAAGTACAGTACATATAATAGCAGTAATAATTTTATAAAAGTCGTTTTTGCAAACTGGTTTGAATTTTTCTAGTCCCAGAGTAGAGGTTATTCTAGAATATATGGCATTATATATTTATATAAAAAGAATATATAACTCATTAACAAAAAATGTGCAATGGTAGTAAAAAAAAATAAAAATAAAAATAAAAAATCACGACTGTCAATATATGGTAATTAATGAGATGGTCCTACAGTCAATGTTGTAAATAATGAAGTTATCATTACTATTACACCCCAAAGTGTCAAACACAAGCCTAAAAATTTAAAAAGCTTCGTTCTTTTTGGCATAGTCATAGTTGAATTTGAAACATCAATATACTCGGATCCAATTAATTTATAACCAAATATACCAGGTAAAATAAACGAAATCGAAGTCGAACCAGTAGCACCTACGAGAGATAACATAAAAGCCAATGAATGGACTGATGTTGCTAGTAGATATGAACTGACAAGAATGCATGTGGTAATTATGATGAATCTTTTACCCTTTAAAGGCACAATCTCTGGTTGTTTTGGAGAGTTTTCCTCAATTAATTCCTCTGCTACTATTAGTGTATCATCTTCTGTTACAGATGTTTGAGGGATAAGTGCACTAGTACTGTTATTGAATTTATTACTAGTGGCATTGGTAGTAGGCGTTGTAGTAGTAAAGTTGCCATATGTGTCAACACTATTGTGATTGTTTGTCTCATCATTTTTGTTTCTATATTTTGTTTCAAAAAAATGAATAGTATGGTGGATAGATGCCCTGGCAGGATGACATTGGAGGGGAAAGGCTAGCATAACTAATAATACAATAGCTATTCTTCCAATAGTGCTTGATATACTTTGTGGATATAACATAATAATATTACCAGTGATATTGTCACCAAACGTTAAATACCCAGAGCCACCAATAACAATATACAATAAAAATGCTAGTAAGATGGAATAGATAGCGATAAATCTTGTATTAGAGAAATTTTTCTTTGGTTGTTCATTAATAACGGAAAACATGTTATGATGACATGTATAAGCAAATACAAAAATTGGTAATGTAGTCAATGGTGAAGGTTCATCTTTGGGAAACCCCCATGATACCTCACCCTTTAAATGCTTGATATCATTTGATGGTAAAACAAAATGTATGATGACTAAAAGACAAAGATAAACTACTGAAGAAATAGCAACCATGGATGCATGTCTTAAAGAATTTAATCTTTTCATGAAACATAGTGGTGCCACAATAAACAACATCATCATGGTAATATGGAAGTTTCTACTTAGCAACCAAGAATTTTCAGTAAAAACATTTAGTATCTGGGGCATTAGATCACCAATAACAATTAAATAAGAGACACCCACACCAAAACATTTAATAGCAATGGCTATATCAAATATCACACTTAGATTTGGATTTATTTGATTTGCGAGAACAAAAAAGGATGCATTTAAATCTTGGGGGATATATTTGACGACTCTTGCTTGTAAGAGGAGTCCTAATAAAGCACAAAACCCACAAAATGTAATGATCAAGATACCAAAGAGAAGACCAAATGGTTTAAATGCAAATGGCATAGCCAATATACCAGCACCACATGCGGTATGAAGTAAGGTTATTATACCTGATTTTATTGTAGCAACCATATAAATTGTGTGTGTGTGTATGTTGCAACTGGAGTATATGTTCCTAAACTGTGTTTCAAAGTGCCGTCACAGGTAACTAATTTACCAGAAAAGTTTGAATTATTTTGACTAATACTATTCTAATAGAATTCTAGTAGAATGTGTCAAGTAATGAGATAACATGCAGAGAGATATACAGTAGTAGTGTGCCGGCCATTTTCTACTTAAAGTCTGCTTTCTTCTTTATAACTGGATCGAACATTGTAGTCACTCTGCTTCATCATGTCTTTAATCAATAACAATTCCTGGTTAATCTCAAATCCCAATTTGTCGACAACGAGGGAAAATATTGACAGAATAGGAAATATTACCAAAAGAGGAAAACTTTGTCGAATTAGTTCTTAGGGGAGAAATCAGGCAACGAAAACACACCAAAAAAAATAAAAAAAAAAAACAAAAAAAAATAAGAATCAACAAGTATTTAACGAGCCAAAAGTGACAAAGCAGCAAGATCAAGGAAGCTACGATTGTAAGAAGAAAAGGAAAAGGCAATTAACAATTATAAGAATTGGTAAAAAATCCTGAATAGACCAGAATCAACTCAGTTGATTCAATATTTGGAAAATATTATCTCTTATTTTTTTTTTGGTTGATTCAGAGGTAATTGCATATCATAAAAGTTTGAAAATAGGCGCACAGGAACCATGTCTGTGATCATTGAACCTGATTTCTTAGAGTATTACAGTATGTATAATACAACAATATAAGGTAATTATTTGTTGACAGTGGTAATTTTCCTGTTTGGATTTTATTTTATTTTTTTAAATAGTCTTATTGACTAACATTTTGATATAATGATGTAATGATATATATATATATATATATATATATATTATATTTATTGTTGTGATGTTGAATTTTTAATGATGACTTAGAACCTTTAACTGACTCATCAACAGCTTTTATCACAATCCATAACCAAACGGATGAAATAAAAGCATTTAAGATAAGGACAACGGCACCAAAACTATACTGTGTAAGACCTAATGCAGCTATAATTCAACCTGGTGAAACTATAAAAATATCTGTAATATTTTTAGGACTTCCACAAGAACCAACAGAAGATTACAAATGCAGGGATAAATTTTTAGTTATTGTATTACCTGCCCCTTATAAGAGTGATTCTAGTCACGCAGTTTCTGAGATTTGGAATGATTTGGAAAACGAATTTAAGTCCCAAGCTATTCAAAAAAAGATTAAAGTTGTTTATAACAGTCCAATTTCAACACCATCTGTATCAACAAATAAACAAGATGAACAACAAGTGAAAAATCAAAGAATAGTTTCTACAAATAATGTAAACCAATCAGAACAAAAGTTAAGTGATAAGCAAGTAACACCAGGAAAAGAAAATATATTAGAAGATGATGTGAAGAATACTGAAGTAAATAATAAAAACAATGGACTAGAGACGGTATCACCTGCAACAGAGCCTCAACAAGATGTTACTGCTAAGATTTCCCCATCAGCTATGTTATTTATTACGATCATTGTTCTAGTTCTTGGCTGGCTGTATTATTAGAATAAAAGAAAATTTAAAAACAAGTATCATGAATCACATATGATTTAGAAACACAAAACAAATAATAATTGAATTATTTCTAATTAGATAGAGATTGTATGCTATATGTACTATTTTGTTCCTTTTTCTTTAATATATTACATTATGTAAATTCCAAGATTTTAATAAAATGAAGATTAAAATGCAAAAATTTGCCTATCTTTTTAGAATAGAGAAAAAACCGTATAGTTGTTGCTTCTGTTTTTTTAATCACAAATTAGGTTGCAGAAACATTTCTAGGCATTTTTTCCAGAAATATTAACAAAACCTTTAGGGCTACATAGTGGTTTTTCCTATGAAAATAATTAAAAAAAAAATGGTAGTAACAGAAAATTGAAATTATTATTTTGGGAGCTAACTGGATCTGGGGAGGGGGAACCTGGCTGTGATACGAAGGAAAAGAGTGGAAGTGAAATTATTTAGCATGTAGAAACAAATAAGTTATATTGAGTTTGAGATAACATTAGATATTTGTGTTTTCTGTTTTATTATGCTCATTGGTTTGATGTTAGTTTGGTAAAATAATAATAATGAATATTCAAGAACCGATAAAGTTGTAGAATTGCACCATTATAATGTCAAGTTTTGCTAATATTGCTCAATCCCATATTCAACAATTAGATCAAGTATGTATATCATTTTTATTATTATAAGAAATTAATACTTTTTTATATGATAGTTAATAAAGAGTCCTACCTAATTTCTTCTTACTCTGTTCTGTTTGTTTTTGTTGGCTTAATATACTAACCTTAAGTGATATAACTTCTTTTCACATGTATACATGAGTATTTATTATTATAGAATTTAGGACAGTTTAAGTTATTTAAAAGTTTGGAATCTAAGACTAATGTTCCAAAATCTTATTGGACAAAATCTTCCGTCTTAATCTATTTGTTATTAACATTTTTAAATGTTGGTGGTATGGGACAAATATTATCGAATTTTGTTGGATTCATCATTCCAACCGTTAATTCTATTAAAGCTTTGAAGACTCGTAATGATCACTCAGATGATCAATTTTGGTTAACATACTGGATAATTTTTGGATTTTTGAATGTCGTTGAATTCTGGTCAAGTACTATTTTATATTTGGTCCCATTCTATTGGGTTTTAAAGGTCTTATTCTTATTATTTATTAGTGTTCCATCCACTGGTGGTTGTCAATGGGTCTACTCAAGAATAATTGAGCCAGGTTATGATCAATTGTTAAAAAAATTGATTGATGTCGCTGGAAAAAATACATCTACGAATTCCACTATGTCTCATGGTGGTGTAGACCGTGACGATATTAGACAAGCTATTAATAATGCTGCTAGAGGTTCAGGTGTCTCTAGACATCCACATAATAACTAAATTAGTATGTTGAACCTTTCTTTTTTTTTTTCACATGAGTAATATTCTCTATTCATGTTATTTATTTCTCATGTTGTTCATTTCTATACTGTTTTAATTACATAAATGTGTACGTGTATTTACCTATCTAAGTATCAGTATATACTAATACATTTGTGATGGTAGGTTGGTATTATAATAATTAGATAGTTTCATTAAATCTATGGTCAAATTGAATTTCTTGAGTTGCGCCACTACTGGAGTCTAAAGAAACAGTTGCCATAGTTAATTTAATTCTTAATTTTAACTTACCAGATCCAACAATTTTCAATGACTGTTTCACTATTTGATTCACTTCGATATCAGTATTTTGTGGTTGAATATATCCTAGTGTTAATTTTTGTTGTTTTGAGACGGCACATAAAGAATGTATTGTTTTCAAAGATGTTTTGATGGGTTTAAAGTATAATTCAAGGTGGGCATGACCTGGTTGAACATCAATAATATGGGAATATACTTGTAAGAAATCATTTTCAAAGATTAAATCCACATTGTCCTTTGGTAATGTTAGGGCGGTAATTTTGTTAATAGGTTCATTATTATAATTATTATTTGTAACAGTGGTTAAAACTGATGGAGCACCCTTTTCTTGGTTCGAGTTATCATTAATGTCACTTAATAAATCTAATAAAAGATCATTTTGATTATTATTTCCACTAGGATTTGTTTGAACTTTGTTATAATTTGGATTGTTATTAAACTGTTTAATAAATTTAGGCATGGAATCTAAAATAATCCTTCTGATATTGATGCTTTGATTAAAGATTGATTCGTATTGATTGCTCTTTATTTGTAACATTAAATTTGAATCTTTTTGATGACTCAATATGATTTGTCTTAATGATTCAATATTATGTGCATCATTTTGATTGATCTTAGCAGATAATTTCAGTGCACTAGTTAATATATATTGAATCATGGTAATATAATCACTGTAACTATGTTTATTGGTAGACAAATTGGAAATTAGCGGATTTTTGAAATTCTGTGAGTATAATATATTTAATTGGTTCAAATAATTGATCAAATGATTTGAAGTGATGGTGCCATTGGATTTTGTTATAATTGAGTCACCATATTCACCAATAGACCATATCATAATTAAATTCCAAGATATGTTGTTAGTTGCAATCCTGTTATTAACCATATTATTAGAAATATTGTCAATTAAAGAATCGATCTTAACTTGCCAATTTTCAACGTTATTAATGATTATTAAGATTTCGTTTAATTGATCAATGGATATTATATTACCAACGATTTTCAAAATTTCAAACAAACTGCCCAATTTAACTGCGTCTTGGTCAGGATCGAATAAATCACAATTTTTTAAAAAATTGTCGACTGTATAGTTAACTAAATCAGTTGATTCATCGATATCAAAATACACATAATTATGGATGTTGTTATTAGTTGAAAATATGTCTTTTAAGAATTTGATCAGTTCTTTAGTTAATTCAGCTAAATTATCTTTGTTTAAAATAGCAAAAGTCAATTCCAAAGCTTTAAATTTAATAGAGATATCAGCGTCATATAAACATTGAGAGATAAAGTTTCTATGTTTAGCAATCGCATTCGGTTCAAAGTTAATGACTTTAGTTAATGTATTCAAGGCTACATATTTAATATTATTATTGTTGTTGTTGTTGTTGTTATGATTGCTTTTACTTCTTTTAACATGCACAGCAGTATTACTAGTATTGTCGTTGTATGGTTTCAAGAAGTTTGCTAAAATATTAACACCTAATAGCCTTAATGATTGGTTCATCTCTAATTCAAAGATTGTCATAGTGATTTCATATAAGATGGCATTATTTGGATTTTTATTTAAATTTAATGAAGAATTGTTGATTAACTGAGTTAAAAGATCCATAAATTTATTATAGTGATCATTTAATATTGAGTTAAAATGATTTGTAGTTGACATTTTAGACAATTTGAATAGATATTTTAAAGTAAGAATAATTTCGCATTGTAAGAATGGATCTCTTACACCTTGAACGTCGTAGTTTGATTCATAATTTTTAATATTTAAAGAGGACAATTGATGAAACAATTTTGGTACGATGAAGGAAAAGCAGTTATTAAGATCAGTTAGGAATTGATCTGATAATAATGCCGAATCTGATGAGGATGAAAAGAACGATAATAATAAAACGACTATTGATTGTAAAAATTTACAAACACCTAACCAAACATTGTTAGTCAACAGTGAGCCGTTATTATTATTAGCAAAAAATTTTTGGATGAAGACATCAATTGGTAAAATAGATAGTATAGTTAGATCGAAATCTTTACTAATAAGCTTAGATAAGCATTGTAAACTTTTTGATAGGATAAAAGGATCGTTTGAAGTTTCAATTAAATGGATAACATCTGGATATAAATCTTTAGCTAAATCATAAGAACTTAAAGAGCCTAAAGTAGACAATGCTAAAGATATGATATATTTATTATTTGGATGGTTTAGATCATTATTTAAAAGATTAGTTAAAAGAGTTAAAAGATCTTGGCTTTCATCTAATAGAAGGGAAGTAGCTAGATAACCCAATCGTTTGTCAACGAATTGATCAGAGGCAATTAAATTAATACATTCAACTTGTGCAAAATGAGTTGGTTCACCTAGGATATATAAATATAACAATTTTTGTATATTTTCACGTTTCTTGCTTGATGACAGATGATCATCTCTTAATTTAGTTCTAATCTTTGCAGATTGTTTTGTTATAATAGCTCTTTCATCAGATAATGTCTTCGCATTTCTAACGTCTTTAATAAAGGATTTTAAAGAAGAGCCCATTATTCACGTTTATATATTGCAATATTCTTTCTTCTTATATATATATATATATATAATTGATATTGGATGTTAATATAGGCCTCTAATAGTAATAAGGCTTGAATGGTGGTGATGATGATAGTATTTGTTAAAACGACTATAATAAACTAAAATAAAATAACATGTATATTTAACGGCAAGATTCTCAAATTACAGCTATAAATTATCACTTACTACGTTAAAGTTCGAAAGAAGACAAAGATCTATTCACTTACTACGTTTCGTGGAACATGATACAACGTGGTGGCCATCTTCGTATAAAAAGATATACAAAATAAGTAGGCCACTAAACGTCTAATAAAAAGGATGCTGTTAGTCTACACCTCTTTTGAATCTACGCATAAGAATCTGTGGGTTACACAATATGTGTATCTCAACAAAAATAAAGCGGTAGAAGATAAATTTACATTTAATTTATTTCTGTCGATATATAAAGCTCTTTACAAACTAAAAGATAAAACAAATAAACACACAGTGGAAAGGAAAAGAAAAAGTTTAAATAAATAAAAAAAAAGAAAGCATTCAACTAATAAACAATTAGTACAAGTATACTACATACATATGTATGTATGTGTGTATGTGTATGTATATATGTGTGTGTATATACGTACATTTATATATGTATTGGACCTTTTTTCACAATTTTATTATATTCTTTTCTTTGCTAGTAATTTGCAGGTTGCTTGCAACTGAAAAAAAGGCCAGAAGAGAGACTTGATGACTAAGCAAGACCGTTTCCACTTAGTAATATCGCTCCTGCATGTTTGCGGGAAAGAAAAACAAAAAACAAAAAAACAAAAAAAAAAGGAGAATATTACAATATAATATGATAACAATATAATTACAATAGAATATGTTTATTCTTATTATTAATTTGTTTTTGTTTTGTTTTTAATAAAACTTTATTCTTGTTTCAGTATTCTTTTCAAAAAAACACGTAGTAAATTCTCTAACTCCCCTCTTTGTCTTTTCTCACCTCACCTCACCTTCCCTTCCCTCTCTCCCCCCCCCCTTTTTTTTTGTTTGCTTGCTTGTTTTGTTTGTAATTTCTTTCCTTTTATAATGCTTTTTGATTTATTTGTTAAAAAAATCAAATGCTCATCCCATTTTCTCTCTTTTTGTTCTCTCTCCTCCCCTTTTTTTGTGATTTGTATAATGTGTTTTTTTTTTTTTTACACTACAGAAGTATTTCTTGAAGTAGAGAGAGAAGTGGCACATTTCACAACACTACTCCTTGTCCTCGGCTGGGCTGGGGGGAGAGAAGACAGGAGGCTGGAGGCAGGAAAAATCGATTTTAGTTTATTCATTTACTGGTAGTATAGCCTCGGATATGTGAGTGTGTGTGTGTAGAACAAATAAATAAATAAATAAATAGACATAGTATCACGGTTGTAAATTAAGATTCTTCTTCTTCTTCTTTCCTCCCTGGTCTTTATTAATATGTTAAATATATACTGCTGTTATTGATTGTCTGTCGTAAATGTAGTTGTTTTAATATATATTAAAGTCTTGTATTAATCGTTGATTTGGTTGCTGTCCGCCTTTACATACTTCCTTCTTGTCTATTATATATATATATATATATATATGGAAACGGTTCTTTTTTGTTTTTTTTTTTTTGTTTCTTTGTATGTTTGCTTGTCTGCTCTTCTTCTTGTATGTACTTGTACTTTTATTAGCATTATTATTATTTATTATTATCTTGAATAAGTTGTTAAGAAGACAATAGTAAGTCTCATAGTTTTGTATTAATATATTGATATAAATAGGTGTTTAATATATCACTGATAATTTCAAACAGTACTGTTATCTATAATATGACAAATCTTATAATATCTAAAGATTTTTCAAATAATGATATGACAATGAAATCTTCGAACCATCAGATACCTAAATTAAAAATAAATGACTCTGATATTATAGAAAAGACAGAGATCAAATATACTACTACTACTAATAATAATAATAATAATAACCCATTCCTTAGATATGATAATAATATTAATAACATTAACAACAATCCTTTTGGAAATAACTATACCTACAGTAATATAGTTAACAGATCTAGATCTTCATCATTTACCAATCCCTTTGATAATAATCCTAATACAATTGCATATAATAATAATAATAATAATAAAGATAATAATAATAATACAATTGAAAATAATACACTTAAAACTACCGGTCTTTCTTATCCATATCCAAGGCGAAAATCTTATCCAAGGACCTATTTATCTCCCTCTCTGACAAATAATACTACAAATAGTATCAATAGTAGTAGTGATGGTTCTATATTTTCTATTAATAATCATACTACAATAACAAACAATAGCAACAGTAATCTTTATAGATCAAGGAGACATACGATTTCATCTATATCATATTCGAATTCTTCGTTATTTGATTCAAATGGTTTACCGAAGTTAACTTTACTTAACTCTATTGATTTACCGAATGAGTCTTTCTCAAATTTGAAAAATATTGACATAATCGATCATTATTTACATAATGCTGGGTTTTTACCAACGAAAATTCTATATAAAGATACCAATGGTTCAAATGACTGTATTATCCGGATGGCAACTACTTCAAATGATGTTTTGATTCCAACTATATCAAGTAATGAAGAAGAATATTTGTCTAGGATAAATAATCATCATAATCATAATAATAATACTACTACTACTAATAATAATAATAATAATGACAGTAATATCGAATATTTTGATATGAACGATATACAGGAATTAGTTGATAATGATCTATCTAATATGACAATATCAGATACAGAAAATGATGGTTTTTCTTTAAATTCTTCAATTATGACAGGTGGTAGATCAAGATCGGGATCTACTAGAAGATCGTCGTCTTTTTCTCTTTCAAGGCAGGATGTTGGCGTACCGCTATCTACAACTTTTAGTCATCAAAATGCATTTTCAACGATTAATGGCACAGACAATAATTCACATGAAATCACAATGAATGATAATAATTTATGTTATTTTAAATTTGCTATTATAGTATCAATTAATGAACCAACTCAGTTGGAATCTATCCAGTTGGAATTATCGTCCCGTGTAAATATACAATATCTGAATGGAAGGAATCAGTATATTAAAGTCGGTGAGCTGGACTGGAATCTAAACAAATATAATTTTAATCTTTTTTTACCCCGTGACTTAAAATCAGTTGAGAATGACGCTATTGAAAATTTCGATAACATTATTCAATGGAAATTATTTAAAAATATTAACTATAAAAAACGGCTAGTATGGTCCAATGAAAATAATAATAATAATAATAATAATAATAATAATAATAATAATAATAATAGTAATAGTAATACCCCTCATTCAGATTTTTGGAAGGATTCCTTGTTTCAAAAACTGGAGAACTTGAATACGTCAATAAATTCAGTTCCGGATGATAATCTTTTATTACCAGGGGACTATGTATTTTTGATTCCAGTGGTATTTAATAATCATATCCCTGAGACCGTTGCGTATCCATCTGGTAAGTTGGATTATTTTATTAGGTTGGCTTCATTCAAGAAGGTTGTTAAAGCAACTAACGATACTGTACAGACAAATTATATAGATAAAAATGTTGTTTCAGAAAATCAACAGATCCATTTGATGCCAAAATTGCAGCCATCTATGTCAAATAAGAATACCTCTCAAATTGCATCATTAAACAATCTACCACCAGAACAACCTCTTAATAATTTATCAATTTTTAAAAAAATGAAAAACCGTTTCCGTAGTAATAGTATTTCCTCTACTCCTTATGTCTCTATCACTAATAATAATAATAATAATAGGAGTAACTCCATTACCAGAACATACACTTCTACATCATCGGCATCAAACATTGACTCTTCTTCAAGTTCAAAAGATTCTAATAATTCGGGACAAAGCATAGATATAACAGACTTAAATAATCGAAAATTCTCAATACCTAAAACAGATATATCATATTTCGTTAATGAAATCTACTTACAAAATAAATTGAACGTTATTAGAACACCACCTTTAATCTCTGTATCTACCGCAAATAAACCAGTATATATTAACAAAGTTTGGGATAATTCATTAAATTATGAAATCTCGTTACCTAACAAATATATTCCATTAGATGCTAATATTCCAGTAACCGTAAAATTATCCCCTCTGATTAAGAATCTTTCATTGGTCAAACTTGCTATTGGTGTTTCTGAAAGAATTGAATATGTTAATAATAAAGATAAGAGTATGTCTTTTAAAGAAACTGATCATATTTTGAAGAACACATCAAACCCTTACTATCATGTTTTTAATTCAAAAAAGAAAAAACAAAGATTGTTGTTGTTATATGAATTAAGATCCGAACAAACTGGCCCAAGAGCATTGAGAGAGGAAATTGTGACGAATTGTATTGATCACAATTTATTGTCATATTACAGAACGAAGAATAGTAATAACAATAGTAATAATTCATATGGCAGTGGAGATATAATAGTTGAGCCAATTGAATTAAAAACCATGTTGAAATTTCCAGGCGAAAAGGCGTATGTATTATCAGATAATGATCAAAGTCTGTTGGATTCTCAAGAGAGCTGCGGATTTGCCATATGGTATTGATGGCTACGATGTGTATGATAAATTTGATAATTTAGAATCCTTTTATCCAACTACACCTAATGGTACTTTACCTGATTTTGGTAATGTAAGAGATAAAAATAACCGTAAAAAGTCGATAGTAAACTTTTTCTTCGGTGGGAGTAGTAGTAATAATAGTAACATTAACAATAATGATAATGATAATACAAAAAATAATATGGGTAAAAATACAGATTCTACGTCAAATGAAAACAGAAATACACTTACTCATAAAAGATTCAAGACTCAAATCGACATATGTAGTAAAAAAAATATTGCTATGATCAATACTAAGATGTATAATCCTAAAAGAGGACTCTATATCGATAGCACTCATTTTAGTACATTGAGATGTAAACATAAATTGGAAATTATAATGAAATTGGAGAAATATGATGAAAATAAACAATTGAGGCAATATGAAGTAATCATAAACACACCAATATATTTAATGTCTGGAAAATGTACAAATGAAAATCTAATATTGCCTGTTTACGATGTCGACGGTAATACATATTATCAACCAAAAAAGGATAGGGTTGGCACTGTATGTTCATATGCATCTACTTCATTGTATCCACCTTCACCTCCACCAACTTTTGAAGAATCAGTATCAAATCCTTTAGTCTTTAATCGCAATTCAAACAATCTTCATAATAACAATCACTACACGTGTGGAAATAATATTACTTACCACAATAGTGATGACCTAAATAGTAATCATATTCTTAGTAATAGTTCCGTCCCAAAAACGTTGTTCCATTTAAAGTCAGAATTTGGGAACCTAGATGATATGTTGAACTATTATACAAGATCACCATATTATAGACGCACCAGTATTGGGTCAAATAATTTAACTCCTCCATTGGAAAGAATACCAAGCCCACCACCTGCATATGTCGATGTGTTTCCTTCGAAGTCATAAGAAAAATTCCCCTGTTTATCAGTTTTCCAACAGTATTCAATTATTTCATTCAAAAAATATTATAGAAGGATGGAACAAGAGAAGAAAGCATGTTATCTGTATAATCTAATATGTATGTGTCTTGGTCTATATAAAAATCATGAATCTTTTTTAAAAAAATAGGAAACCATTCAATTAGTTTTTAAAACCAGTATTTTTTATTTGTTTATAATAATTATTTTTTTTTTGGAATATTAAATCAAACAATCCTTGATTTTACGTTCATGATGTGTCTGTTGGTATTTGTCCATGTACTTTCAAGTTTATTGTCGTCACACTAATGATGATTTGTTTTCACATGAAGGTTATTCATCTTTGTAAAAATCTTTCTTTTTTCTGCGAATTACCTGATTTGGCAAACAAAAAAAAATAATAATAATATTTACCTTAAACATAAGTAGGAAAAATGGAAAAAAGGTAAACAATGCATAGAGTTCCATTTAATGTTAAAATGATACATGGATAACAAATCAAGAAAGACGTAACATTAGATAATGAAACTCATTCTATGAACAGGGTGTGTTTCGTTTAATTAGAGAAACAGTGAACAATTTGAGAGAGTTTTTCGTAGTGATTTGTTTATTTTGTTTGTTTATTTGTTTAAGCCTATTTTTATCTTATGGTGGAGAGAGAATCTAATGCTGATGAAGGTCCCAAATTGAGAGAAGAAGCCAATTATCAAGACTTTTATCCCACATTAAAGAAAGATGATGATATACCTTTGCTGATACATGATAATAACGTAAATGTTGACGATATTTATATCAATCAGGATATACAGAATTTACAGTTTAACCAAGGTACTCCTTTGAAACAGTTGATTTCTAATGGGAGGATCACCGTGGAACCTATAATTGTAGACTCTGAAGGATCAGATTGTCATTATTGTAATATTTCTATTATGGATTTAGATGGTGACTGATGGTAATAATGATAGTAGTAATATATCAAATAGTAGCTTTTCTAAGCATTCTTCAAAGAATAATGAGAATCGAATTAATCCCTTCCAAGGCACTGCATATGTGACTAAATTTGATAAAGAGTCTTATTTATATGATCAAGAAAATTTATTAGCTGACAACAGCGAGGTAAATATCCATTTCAACAAAATGAAAAAACAACTTTATAAGATTATACCAAACTTACAATATGTAAACACATATTATGATATGGATGAACAGGATGAATTATTTTTGAGATATTTGAAAAAAAATATTTACAGTCCAATTTCCAGATGGATAATTTACAATTTGAATTGTTTTTCACTATCCTTGAATTAGAATACGCATTATTACAATCACATATAATAAGACCGCCACCTCCCCCACCTCTTATTGATCAGGTATGTTCTATATGTAATGGGATAGAGACTACCAATAATACGATCGTGTTTTGTGATTCCTGTAACATAGCAGTACATCAAGACTGTTATGGCATAATCTTCATCCCCCCAGGCCCTTGGCTTTGTAGGGTATGTTTACAAAACAATATGCGTTCTCAACGACCTAGATGTATTGTGTGTCCTGGAATAGAGGGCCCCATGAAACAAACAACATCAGGGAATTGGATCCACGTTATTTGTGCGGTTTGGATCAATGAATTAAATTTTGGTAATTGGCATTATTTAGAACCTATTGAAGGTGTGGAAAGGATACCGAATCTAAGATGGAAGTTAAACTGTTTTATATGCAAACAAAAGATGGGTGCATGTATCCAATGTTCAACCAAGAATTGTTTTACTGCGTATCATGTAAGTTGTGCTAAAAAGATTAGGGTTGTTCATGACCCCATTAAAGACAGGTTCTTTGGCAGAAATGGCGTTAGGTAACGACAATCAATTGATAAGTTTCTGTGATAAGCATTCATCTACATCTGGACAAGTCAACCAAGAAAATTTCACTGAATCTAGGATATGTAAAATACGAGAACAGATACTTGAAGATATGAAGGAGTGTAGAGCTAGATATCAAGATGAGATCATCATTCCTCCACATATATTTGCAGATTATATATATCAATCAATTATATCTTTAAAGATATTGCAAGAGGAGAACAAAGCCCACGAATTAAGTTTCATTATTTGTAAATATTGGTCATTGAAAAGAGAATTTAATAAAGGCGCGCCCTTGATACAAATTAACGATAACATTATTCAATACTCATATAATTTATTAAGTGAAGATGAGATTAATGATAAAATTTCGTTTATTGATGTAATATTAAAAGATTTGAATAAAATTGAAAAATTGGCTAAGTTAGTAGATAAAAGAAACGAAAAGGAGATTGAGTTATTTAAAAGTAGACAGAGGGTACAGATGTTAATTGAAAATACAAATCTCTTGATTATTAAAGAGATTTTTTTCAAAAAATTTGTTGAGAGTGATCCGTTTAAGGTTGTGTCAAGATATTTAAAAGAAAATAAATTAGACGAAGTATTTATAGATAAGTGTAAAAAATTTCAGTTTAAAACGACATTTGAATTTGAAGATGGAATGATGACATTCTTCCAATATTTAAAGAAACTAAATGTTGTATCAAGAATCATATCATCATCAATTGATAAAATGGAAGCTAATTATTATGAGATAATGTCCAATGTTCGAGATGCAGATATTCATGGATTATTAACTCAAGATTTTATTATTAGTGACGATATATACAAATCAACTGTTGAGAGACCATGGAATGGGAAATTATTAATGAAACAAGAGGAATTAAGTGATATCGAAGATCTAAAAGATACCGAATTAGAGAAAGTCGATTCCTTATGCTTTGATGGATTATTGTTATTGTCATCGTTAGACACGAATAGATCCAAAAATATGATACAATCATTTAGAAAGAAAGTACGAGGTAGACCTGGACGCAAGCCTGGTCGCAAACCAAAACTTAAGCCAGGGCCTAAGCCAAAAGGCAAGATCGACATAAAAAAAATAAACGTACAGTAGATCACAACAAGAGAACAGATTGAGACATGAAATTGGCAGCTCAAAGAGGCTACTACTTGCGAGTACGAAAGGTATTAGAAAGAAACCTGGTAGAAAACCGAAGAAATTGAGTATATTACCTAACGCAGCCACCAATATTAGAAGAAAGAAACCGGGACCAAAACCCAAATCTAGACGTTTAGAACAGCATAACTTGATGTAAATATGATTCATATATATATGTGTGTGTGTATATATATGTATGTTTGTATGTATGTATTTATTATATTGATATTGCCTTCCTTAAATTTATTCCAAATTGGCCATATTTAGAGGATTATTGATTAATTAAAGCGCACTTAAACTGAATCTTTCTGTCAATAAACGATGAGTTTCTTTTTTTTTTTTTTTTTTGGTGGAACAGTGCTAACATTTATTATTATCAATTCTTCAGTGTCCTCCTCCTTTTATTTTAGTTTATTTTTGTCTTTTGTTGTTCAACAAATACACAACAATATAAATAGGAGGAGAGGAATGTGATGTAATTCCCCAATTTGTGCACTAAAGAAGAATAAAACTAAATAAAAACAAAAAATTAAAAATAAAATAAAAGAGGAATGATAGTATCAATTTTATATTGTCTTGAACTTTGTTTGTTTATTTTCTTCGGAGTTCTTTGGGGAAAAAATCGAGAAGCACATTGAAAACACAATAGCACAAGCCAGAATAATAATATAAAAGAAAGGGGGAAGGTGCAATGAATTATTTAAAATAATAAAATAATAAAATAATAAAAGAAATAAAATAAGATATGAGGCAAAATCTTCAGAAACAAAAAGAAAATCCAGACAAACTTAAGAACAGGAAAAAGAACACAATAGAAAAATAGAAAATAATAAGATACTTCTCTTTTGTTTTGTATTGTTTGATTAAATAAATTCCTGAAAAGGCATTCCACCTTTTTTTTTCTTTTTTTGGAAGGGATGTTTCTTTTAATAACTTGGGTTCGATTTCTTGTTTTGGTGTTATTTTTGTGTTGTTTTTTTTGTTTCGTTGTATATTTCTAACGTGGGTAGTTTGATGGCTTGTTTTGGATTACAATCATGTAAAAGGATTGTCAATCCAAATAATTGTGTTTTTTTATTTCTTTTGGATTAGATTCCACTATCCTACATATATATATATATATATATATATAAATATGAGTAGATACACATACGGATATATCTGTTCCGAAGTAATTTAAGAAATATGAATCTGGGAGTACAAGATGATCTTAAGGGGGGACACAATCGAATGTGGGACAAATGTTAACACGATCCGTTCTTCCCTTTCTTCATTGTTTCTTCTTTTTTTCTTTTTTCGTAATTGAATATTATTTTTATTCAGTTAATGTCAGAAAGATAACATCTATATATATATATATAAATTGATTATTGAAACCATGTTCCATAAGAAATCGTTCTCTCCCATATCAAAAGTTTTCACTACTGTTAAATTTTCTGATAGGACAAAGAAACAAGCTGATCATGAAGAACATGTAAATAAAATATCTTTTAAAAAAAATACCAATTGGGATGAAACTTTTAAATTAAACAAAAAAGGTACATTTGGGTTAACGGGTAAACCAATAGAAATTGCGTATGATGGAGTTCAAGGTCTAATGGCTATAGCTACAGATGATGGTAAATTACACATCTATGGACAAAGACAAATTGATTTCGTCTTCACTCTAAATAAAAATACCATAATAAAGCACATGACTTTTGTATTAAGTAAGTTTGTTTTTTTAGTCGATAATCTAAATAGATTAATCACTATTTCTTTGGAATCAAAAAAATTTTATGGAATGAAAGTACAACCCTTTTCTATCACATGTATTGAAACTGATCCAATGGTTCCATGGGTTCTGTTGGGTTTATCTGATGGTACTATATTGGTCTATGATGTTTTAGAAGATAGGATCTCTAATTATATGATAAATAATTTACAGAAGTTATCGATTTGCAAAGATTCTAATGAAAAATCAGAAGTCGTTTGTATTAAGTGGAATCCCAAGGATTTGGGGACCATTCTTATATCATATAAAAATCTAACTGTCTTATATTCATTAATTGAACAATCAATAAAACAAAAATTTATTTATGAAATTCCACAGAATACACCAGCTGGTGATAATAATTCATTTAATTTGAAGCAGATAAGAAGACCTTCAGTTATTCAATCATTGTTTCATCCAAATTCACTCTTTATGCTTACAATACATGATGATAACTCTCTTGTGTTTTGGGATGTTAATACAGGGAAATTGATTCAAGCAAGAACTTTATTTGATGAAGATATTAACATTCCAAGATCGGCGGCACAGAAACAAGTGTCGTCAAACCTTAAAGCATCATGGATATGTCAGAGTAATCCCGAATATACAACGCTGGTTATCTCTAATAGTTCGGCATACCCGGATATAAATGTTCAAGGCATTACTATGATCAATTTTGGTAGAACTCCTTTCTACTCCTTGACCTCTTATGAAAGCATCAGTCATTACTTCTCAAGACCTACTCAACAAACACTATTACCTATACGAGGTCAGTCTACAATAAAAGACTTCATATCAATTGCTACAGAAACTCCCTTCTATGCCGGTAATCATAACCCTGAGATGATTGTGGTACTTTTACAAAATGGTGAAATCGAAGTATTATCTTATCCTAAGGGTCATTTCATTTATGATGGTCCATTGTTCCCCTATGGTATCAGTTGGATTTGGCCACAGACAACTATAGTGAAGGCTATAGATATAGATGAAAATATTTGGCAAAATTTGAGTAGTGTTATTACTACGCAATCGTTAGGAATTCTAGAAGGCGGTCGCTTAATAGTCGATTCTAATTCAAGTAGACATCAGACCAATGATTACACTTTACTAATCACTGGTCATTCAAATGGAACTGTTCGAATATGGAACACCACTTCTTCTCAATATGACTGTAGCGTACTATTTGAAGTTAATATCTCTCAGATCTTGAATATTGGTATTAAAAATTCTATTAAACATATCTCATTTTCATCCAAAAATTTAGAGATGGTGGTGGCTACAGAAAATGGTGATATAGTATTTTACAGATTTGAAGCAAATCGATATTTTAGTGGACAAAAATTGGCTATTGATCAAGATATGCTTACAAAATTTAGAAGGTTTTCTTTAACTGCTGTTGATTCATTCTTGGTTGATGTGGAGAGAGAGCTTCACCACGAATTAAATATGGGTTCATGCCCCAGTTTGCTATTCATACAAGACATGGGTCGGTGACTTCATTATATTTAAGTTCACTAAATATTCTGGTAGTTGCTTATCATGATGGTTATCTGGTGGTTATAAATTTAATTACTGAAACAATTATTTATGATAAAAACATTAGAGATGTATTTTTATCACAGAGCAATTATGTGTCTTCCGTTAATATATCGATTATGTCATATGCTGATGAAGATTATCCAAGTACTCTTTTGTTTTGTGGTACAGACTTAGGTCAAGTGATAATCTTTAAGATTATACCGAATGGTTCAAATGCATTCAAAGTGGTTTTTATGAAAACTACCGGTATGTTGCTGCACAACAAAATAGAAAATATTCAAACTTTTACTGATAAAACTTCTAATTCATGTAACGATGAGTTAACAGTAGGAATGTACAACAGTGGTGTTAAGGGGAAAGTTTTATTAGTCAGCTGTCGAGAAGTTTGTATAGTTTGTCCTGGTAAAGAACAAAAACAACTTTTCACAAAATATTTTGTCAATTCAATAGTTTCTAGTAGACTCTGTCTAAATATACAAACCTCGTCGGAGAAGAACAATTTGTTTTTTACCACCCTTGGCTCGAATAGAGAAATTGGAGTGTATAGTTTACCATCCTTTTCACAGGTATCTAAACTGACTTTACCTGAGAATATTCCTCAGGTTTTGAGTGCGTGTATTACTGAAAAGGGCAACATTTTGATTAAAGATGATAGCTATCATTCGGTATTATTTTCTTTTTTTAGCAATGGAAAACACCCTCTAAAAATCAGTAATGACGCTATGGTACTATTCAATCCAAATCATGATCATTTTAGTCGTCCTCAAGTAAATTCTTTACAATGGATGAGAGGCACTCATAATGTGACATTGAATGAACTTAACAAAATTTTTTCTGCTGACCTATATCAAGATTACTATGATCCAAAGTTGCTTAAAAAATTTGAAGAAGCAAATTATAAATTAGGTAATTATATGGTTCAGGATTTTACAATACCTACAATATCAGTACAAATTCCAAGAAATAAAGGTATATTTAGAGCTGCGTCAAAGAAAATGGGACACAAATTTGAAGAAAAACTTGATGGTGTTTTGACACCAGTAGAGGACACATTCAATGTTAGTATAAAACATAACAGTAAAAATGTCTTTAAGTCAGTATTTTAGCCTTGAAATATATACATACATATATATATATATAATAGAATTATAGAAGAATAAATTTGTATTTATATGTACTGTAAATGTTGTATTTTTTTTTTTAACTTTTTTTTGTTTCTCTTTTTTATTCTACAATAAAGTGAAATTTAATTAAAAAAGAAAAAATATTACACACCATATATTTATTGTCATAGCTTTTTAATAATCAAGAAAATTAATTATATTTTTTTTTTGTTAGATTAACTTATATAATAACACAAATACATAAATAAAAACCTACAGTTAGAAAAAAATTACTGGATTTCATTTAGGTTTTATAAATCTTTCAATAAACGAGCAACATCATCAATACCATCCTTATGAACTTCAGCTAATTTGGCCTTAACAGCATCGACAATGTCTTCGCAGTCTACTAATTCACCGTCATCATCAGCAAATTCAGGACCCAATCTCTTAATACGTAACTTACCTTCAACATACTCTTCTTTACCTAAGATAACGGCTAATGAAGCACCACATTTTTCAGCAGCTTCGAATTGTTTTCTTGGATTGACTTTAGATTTATAGACGTATTCAGCTTCAATACCTGCATTCCATAATTGTTTGGCAACCTTCATTCTCTCCGGTAAGAAACCAGTCCAGTCCTTACCACCACCGAAGGCCATAACAATGACTTGTGTAGCAGTAGGTTTAATCTTTTCAGTTAAGTGAGTTCTCTGTTTAATTAAAGAGAACAATCTTTCAACACCGAAGGAAACACCTACACATGGGATTTGAGTTGCCTTCTTACCAGAAGCTTGGGCAAACATGTTAACTAGATTGTCATAACGACCACCAGCAGCAATAGAGCCGACACCAACGTATTCAGAGGCATCATCGGAGGATTTAGCCTTCTTTTTCAATTCTTGGGCATTTTCAGGTGGTGCAGAAGCTTCAGTGACAGCTTCATAAATCAAACCGGTGTAGTAATCTAATCCTCTGGCTAGGGATAAATCAAAGGAGATATATCTATTAATATCGAAAGAGTCAACATAGTTCATTAAAGTCTTAATGTCATCTAACCCTTGTTTTGCCATTTCGTTATTTACAATGGCCTCGTCATTAGATAATAAATCATAGACTTCTTGTAAAGTACCGTTCAATTTGACATACTCACCGATTTTATTTGCAGTTTCTTCAGATTGACCCTTTTCAACAGTGATTTCTTTTTTTACTGCATCCCATGGTAATTTATCTAACTTATCAACAGCTGAAGAAATTTTTCTGACATCTTCTTCAGCGACACCAGATATTTGGAAGATACCATCAAGAATTTTTCTGTGGTTCAACTTAACCTTAAAATCCTTTATCCCCAAAGAGGTTAGACCTTCAACAAGGATAGAAAGAATTTCAGCATCTGGGACCATGGATTCATAAGAGCCAGCAAAATCGATATCACATTGATAGAATTCTCTCATTCTACCTTTGGTCATAGCAGGTTGATCTCTTCTGTAGACTTTAGCGATATGGTATCTTTTAATACTTTGGATATTATTCATTGCTACATATCTTGCAAATGGAACAGTTAAGTCGTAACGTAAAGAGGATAATTCACCACCTTGATCTTCCAAATTGTAAATCAATTTAGAGTCCTCACCATATTTACCAGCAAGAATTTCACGCAATTCAAAAACTGGGGTATCGATAGTGACGGCACCATGACGCTTAAACAAACTAGAAAGTGTAGAGAAAATAGCTTCTCTAATGACCATGTCAGAGTCAGCCCAATCTTTAGTACCTTTTGGAGTCTTTAAAGAGACTTGTAACTTAGATTTCTTATCTTGTTGTTTGACATCATGCTTCTTAGAATCCTTGACAGAGATGGACACTGTTGCAGGATTAGTGATATTTTGAGATTTTTCTGAAGACATTGTGAAATGTTTAATAGTTCTTGGGAGAGATCTTGTTGGGATAGGCGACAGAAATGCTCTACAGAGCATTTATAAAATGTTTTGAACAAAAGAAAAAGAAAAAGAAAAAGAGTATTGAATATACAGGTATAGAGAGAGAGAAAAGCTTTAATCGAAAGAGAATGTATAAGAAGAGATTGAAACTATGATTAAATGGCTAATAGGTAGTTCTTGACAAAAAAAAAAATACCTGCATCAACGAAGGTAGGAGTGTTTTTGAAGATTTTCAATCACTTGCTATTAACTGATATTACCTTCTAAGCTGACATGTTTTTTGGTAGATGGGCCCATTCATAATTTTTCAAGATGTGCTAAACAAAAGTTGAAAGTGAAAATGCGTGTCTCGAGAAATTCTCCTCAGTTCTGTGGACGGAAAAACTCAAAACAACAAAAACAAAACTAAAAAAAAAAAAAAAAAAAGAGAGAAAATACATAATGACATAAATATCACGGCAAACGAAGTAATCAAAATAGCAATACACTGATACAGAGATAGAGTACTTAGCAACTTTAATATGACATCTTATTTAAAAGTTATATGTTAGTGAAATGATAAATATGTTAAAATCAGATATGTTAATTTATGTTGAATTTAGTGGTGTTACATAAGTTATATTGTTAGTGATGAAATATTAATCTTTATATAGTGTATAATGCAGAATGAACTATTTTTATCCACAAGAGTTAGAAGATGATAAATATAAAGAGTATGTAAATTGGATTGATAAGCTTTACATATACATATGTATATGTATTTAATGTTGGGTGTGTTTGCATATAAAAATAGTGTATTTGAATTTTTTTAATCAAAGTATTTTTTTTTCACTTTTTTTTATATTTTGTCAATTATGTTTAATTCTTATTTGTACTGCTACTGACGTTACCAAGAAAAGAAAGGCACCAACATCATATATATATATATATTTATAAAAAAGTTTATTAAACATCAAGCAAAAATAAACTGTTATTTAGTCAAAATAACTGTATACATCAATAGATTTTTTTTTTTTTTTTTGAATAACAAACTTTTATATATTTTACCTTCTTTTTAGAAGATACTATTTCAATAGTTTTTACTACTACCTTTTTTTAATGATCTTATTTTCATGCATTTATTAAATATGGTAAATACTTACTGGATCATCTGATCCGGTTGATAATATTTTTTATACATTCAAGAATCGATTATGGAAGCATCGTTAAAAGTATGTCCGTTAAAGAACCAATCGATCTTTCTTTTATTTTTTACATATACTAACAACCCTTTCACTCGAATATTTTATTGCTTTAAACAACAGAAAATATTTCACTCTTTATATATAATTATAAATCTATAACTCACTTAACTTTTTCTATCTATTTCTTAGATACATAAACATTTGATAAAAACTTCTTTATATGGGAAATTCTTTTTGAAAAAAAAAAAAAAAACAGTTAAAAAAAAAAAATAAAAAGTAAAAATTTTCAAAGGGATTTAAAACACAAGTCAAGAAATAAAAAGAATAAATATTGAAAAAAAAAATAGGATTAGGAACGAAGAGAATAGGACCTCTTATCAAGCAAAAGATATTATCACTTACTGTATTTATTCTCCAAGGATTATAGGCATATTAGAAAGTTATTACATTAAGAATTAAAAAAAAATAAAACAAAGAAGACTGTTAACGATATCTAGTAAGAAAATATCATCTCGTAATAATAATAATAGATAAGACTAAAAACACAGCAAAGATGTTTTCTGGAAAAAAATGTATAGTGATATCCATTGGTTCTTATTCTACAGTTGTAGGTTTCAGCAACATGGAACTACCAACATGTATTTTACCATCAACTTATATGCAAAATAAAAACAATTCAAACGAATATGTCTTTGATAAATATGAAATGTTACAAATTGCTTCACCTAACAACAATACCTTCTCTAAAGATGATTATGAGGTATTTACTTTAGTAAATGAAAATGGGATACCATACAATTGGACTGCTTTAGAAAGACAGTGGGATTATATCTTCAAAGAGAAACTACAATGTGATCCAAGAGAATATCCAATGGTAATTTCTATCCCTATGATATCAAAAATCTCTCAATTAAGAATTTTAATGGAAAAGTATATGGAATTAGCATTTGAAAAGTTCAATGTTCCAATAATACAATTTTTACTGGAACCCTTAGCCACGACATTATCTATGGGTAAGAAGAATGCATTGGTCATTGATATTGGTTTCAATGGCTGTAAAATAACACCTGTTATTGATGGAGTTGTGATTAAGAACGGTGTCACCAAAAATAAATATGGTGGTGCGTTTTTGGATTATGTTATTAGTAAATTCCTCGATGAAAAAGTTAAGAATTCTAATGAAAATGTAAATACAGATTCGGATCTTAAGGAAAAGACTCCAATTGATATTTGGTGGGAAGCAAATACTTGTATTCAAGATTTTAAAATGTCAATGTCACAAGTTTGTGATAAAGATTTAAAGGACTTAGAGAGGTATTATAGAGAACAAGAACAGATGTATTTAAAACAACAGGAACAAATGAAACAGCTTGGTGGAACAGGGATAGTTACGGGCACTGTGCCAGCATTTAATAGTAATATAATCAATATGACGAATAATCCATTAACACAAAATAAAAATTATTTATATAAACCATTTAATAAAACTTTGAAATTGACCCAAAAAGAAATACTGGGTATTAGTGAATATCTTTTCAAGCCTAATTTATTCTCTGAGACATTTCCACAAGACGATGGATTAAGTGAAATCATTAGTAAGTGTATCAAAAAGACTGCTGCAACCATATGTAACAGCACAAGTAATAATGCAGATGGAGATATTACCAGTGCTGATAAAAGCGGGGATATCAGTAATAATATCCATAAGAACATGAATTCTAGCCTTAACAACACTATGATAAGAACTATTGGGTCGTCGTTAATTATACCTCCTAAACCGACTTCTGATAATAGTAGCATCAACAACAAGAATAGTGGATTAAACAGATTTGATAACAATATCAATTTCCTTGATGAATTCCCATCCTCCATTCAGATAGGTAGCAATGGAAATTCCGTAACTACCACTCCAGAACATATTTATTCATCTCTATTGACTAATGTTATCATCACAGGGTCAACCTCATTAATTAATGGTATGGAACAACGTATAATCCAAGAATTATCGATTAGATTCCCGCAGTATAAATTAATTACATTTGCTAACCAATATATGATGGATAGGCAATTACAAGGTTGGATTAGTTGTTGTACTATGGCAAATTTACCAACTTGGGAATTAGGTAGGTGGTATTCACAAGAAGAATGGGCATCTGTACAAAACCCTTCAAACACTAAGGAAGAATCTGTTCAAAAATAAAATTAAAGATAAGAAATAAATAATAATAATGGTATCCTCTTGTTATGAGTAGTTAAGAAAACAAACAATAGCACGAAGAAGGAAAAATAAAAGTTATAACCATAATATATCATATCATCTGGAAGAAACTCAACGTGTCTGTGTTAAGGTTTGTCTCTTCTTATCTAAGAAAATATTAAAAAAAAAAAATGTAAAGTGTAAATAAAAGAACACTACAATACAAAGACATTTAAAAAGAGAAAGACAGATAAGCTAAATAAAATTGCATGTGCTAATAATAACAATATACTTAAGTGATTACATCAACATTTCAAGAATAGATAGAATCTTTTATAAAAATTCAAAGTGAAAAAAAAAAAGACAAAAAAAATAGAGAGGCGTTTATTTAAGGGATGGTAAATGGTGACACTAACATATGATCGAAGAAGCAATCAGTAATATATACCTATGTATATGTATATATACATAAAGATGCATCCTTTGTTATGCTATGTTTTTTTTCTACTTTTTTTCAGTTCTAAATACTTTTCTCTTGATGAAAATGTATGAGTATATACTGTCATAAGGATATTTTGTATAACACTTTACAATCATCTATTTAAATGCAGTTAAGAAACGTTTTCTGTATTAATTGCATTCTTAAGAGCAAATGGAATTAACCAGGGGCAAAACTACTTTCCATGACCTAATACAGTGTACAAAGTTCAGAGAAACTATGAATCCAGTCGGGTTATTTTTTCCTTTACTACAACATTTTCAACTATCTAAATAATGCATACAGGTACATTTTGTTTTTTTTTTATTATAGTTATTGACAAGACATTTTTTATCTATTTTCATAGTTGCCTCCAAAACCCATTTATTACAAACGCATGATTTTCGTTATGTTTCATTAGATATGCCTACATCATTGACTTACTTTTTCAATAGTTCTTTTGACGTCTAAAGTTGCCTTGATATTTTGTTGTTCTATAAGTTAGAATCGAACAAAAAATATTATAAAATAGATAAAGGAAATCATGAATTTATCATCTCCAGTAGTCACGATATATAAGCATAAACAAATCCTTATCAAAAAGAAAAACAAACAAAGAGGCAGAAGTTAACGTCATCAAACTAAGTAAAATTGTTATCTTAATTAACAATCTCCTATAATGGTTTCAAAATAGTATAGAAATCCTGACATCCCCAAAATGTGTCGGTAGTAATGTTGTTATTATTATCATGTTACTGAAATCTGTCTTTTTTTCCCTCCTCTCTTTATTTATTATTTTTTTTTCTTTCTTTGAGTGATTTTTTTTTTGTCTAATAATGTTCCTCAAAGTATTAGGAAAGGAATTAATGATAATAATAATAATAGTAGTAGTAGTAGTAGTAGTATTTGAAATATAGTATGACTTAAAAAGAAACAAGAACAAAACAACACCAAAAACAAAAAAAAATAAAATAGGGAGAGTCTCAGAAATGATGCAAAGGGGCCTTGTTATTTATTGTTTTACCTGGAAAGGAAACCATATCGTAAATTAAAGCCCGATTGCGATGGAGGTACGGTTGTTCAACATCTTTTGTCCGTTTTCATCTTTAAAAAAAAAAAAAAAAGTAAATACGTGTACAATTGAAAGCGGTGTATGGGTGTAAATGGCCAGTAGTTTGTGGAAAAGGAAAAGAAAGAAAGAAAGAAAAAAAAGAACCACTACAATAAAAATAATAACAATGCAAATAATAGAGTCACCCATTGCTGTTTTTGTTTGTTTGTTTGTTTGTTTATGTTTACATTTTTGATAACGGTGTGTGAATAATAAATAATAGGCAGGAGGTTTCCTTATCTGTCCCCCAGAGGATAGAGCCAAACTTTCCCTTTTTTTTTCTTTTCCCAGTGTATTTTTTGTCTGGAGAAAAAGAAACGAAAAAAAGAAAAATAAGAAAAGACAGAATGATCGAAATTAGCATTGTATTGGCGGAAAAAGAACGATAGAAAAGGACGAGCGGGGGGAGTTAAAAATAGTCTTCATTTATTTTTGGGATAATCACAGAGTCCCTTTGTTCTCTTGTCAATAATAATAATAATAATAATAATAATGGGTGGATGGATGGATGGACGGAGGGATAGATGGATAGGTAGAGAGATAGAGAGAGAGATGATTCATTCATAGATTTTTTTTTCTTTCAATATACAGTATTCTGATGATGATGATGATGATAATAATAATAATAGTGTTATCGAGACTCTTTTTTATTTATTTATTTGTTTTTTTTCGATGAAAGAAAAAAAAAGGAAAATAAATTAGAAATTGACATTGTCTATTTTAGTTACCGCATTTTCTAATTCTTAAAGTTGAATAATTATTTTCTGAAATCATATATATAAAGGTACTACAGTTTGTAACTTTGACATTAGACTCAAAGGTCTTTCTTTCTGCTTTTTTTTTTTGTCTGGTTGTATTTTCTCTCTCTCTGTTCCTACGAAAGAACTGCCCAAGAAGAAAACGTTGAGTTTATTCCTCATTAAACTTTTTGCTTTTATAGATTGTTAGCATCTGCACCCACCCCACCTCCTTAAATTTTTTTTTATCTTTTTTTTTTTTTTTTTACATAACTCTTTCCTTTTAAGAAATACATAATAACAATGTCTGACGAAAACACTCATATCGAAAAGACCATTATTTTACAAAAATATTTAGATTTGGACCAAAGAGGCGCTATCATTGCAGAATATGTTTGGATAGATGGTACTGGTAACTTACGTTCTAAAGGTAGAACCTTGAGAAAGAAGATCACTTCTGTTGACCAACTACCAGAGTGGAACTTCGATGGTTCTTCCACTAACCAAGCCCCAGGTCACGACTCTGATGTCTACTTAAAGCCAGTTGCTTTCTACCCAGATCCATTCAGAAGAGGTGACAACATTGTCGTTCTTGCCGAATGTTTCAACAATGACGGTACTCCAAACAAATTCAACCATAGACATGAGGCTGCTAAATTGTTCAAGGCTCACAAGGACGAAGAAGTCTGGTTTGGTTTAGAACAAGAATACACCCTATTCGACTCCTATGACAACGTTTATGGTTGGCCAAAGGGTGGTTACCCAGCTCCACAAGGTCCATATTACTGTGGTGTCGGTGCCGGTAAAGTTTATGCTCGTGACGTTATTGAAGCTCATTACAGGGCTTGTTTGTATGCCGGTATTAACATTTCTGGTATTAATGCTGAAGTCATGCCATCTCAATGGGAATTCCAAGTTGGTCCATGCACTGGTATTGACATGGGTGATCAATTGTGGATGGCTAGATACTTCTTACATAGAACTGCTGAAGAATTTGGTGTTAAGATTTCTTTCCATCCAAAGCCATTAAAGGGTGATTGGAATGGTGCTGGTTGTCACACCAATGTCTCTACTAAGAACATGAGATTACCAGGTGGTATGAAATACATCGAAGAAGCCATTGAAAAACTATCAAAGAGACATGACGAACATATCAAATTATACGGTGCTGATAACGATCAAAGATTAACTGGTAGACATGAAACCGCTTCTATGTCCACTTTCTCTGCTGGTGTTGCCAACAGAGGTGCTTCTATTAGAATTCCAAGATCGGTTGCTAAAGAAGGTTACGGTTACTTCGAAGATCGTAGACCAGCTTCTAACATTGATCCATACTTAGTTACTGGTATCATGTGTGAAACCATTTGTGGTGCTATTGAAAATGCTGACATGTGCAAGGAATTCGAAAGAGAATTCTCTTGAGGTTTATGACAGTTTACTTATATTTCCTTTTCCTTTTTTGATACGAGAGTATAAATACAGAATGCAAATTCAATGATAAACGCTATAGATCTTAGCATATAAAGACTAAAACTTACTTTTTATTGTTATTTTTTATATTTTTTTTTGTTTCTGTTTTGTAATGATGATAAACTTACTTCCCAAATTTTCTTCTTTTAATGACCGTGTCCTAACATAACTATGAAAGTATTATAATTCTGTCATATTTATCGATTTATTTATTTATTTATTTATTTATTAGTTAATGTGTATTTTATGTATAGTATAATAGTCTTTTCAAGGTATAATCATGAGTGTGAATTTTTTTTTCTTTTGTCAGTGATGATCTAATTACCACTTTTTATGTTCTTTCGCAGTTCTTGTTATGATATAAATTAGTAAAGCAGGAAGTACATCATGCAATCTATTCACTCGTTTCTATGGAAACTAATCTATATGGAGAGGAGTCTTTATTTTACTTTCTCAAGGAGTCTCATGGATATTTTTTAAATGCAAGATGGCTAACGAAGGGGAGATGAAGTCCGGAACACAGGTTTTTTTTTTATTTCTCTCAGAAAAAGAAACCATTTTGCACGGTGATTTGTACACAGTGAAGAAAATGTCATTATAGACGGATTTAAATAAAAACGTTTGAAAGCGTTCTTTTTTTTTTTTTTTTTCGACTTCTGTAATATGTGCTATCTTAGAAAAGTGAAAATAACCTTGAAAAAAATAATGTTGAGACTTATTCGATAGATAAGGTATTATCGTTAAATTATAGTAATTATGATATTAGAACAATTTCAAGACATACCCTCCAATTTCCCTTATTTACTTACTTACGACCATACAACCAACCAAACTCTATTCAGAAAATGAGTAAACCTGTTCAGATTTTGTTAGATAGTACGCATTTCATGGAAATACGTAATGCATTACGTTCTCGTTCAGTTGCATGGGATGCATTAACCAGATCATCTGAATTAAGTGAGCTAGACGCTTCAATAGCTAAAAAATTGGAAACTTTGTTGATTAAAAATATAAATGGACATGATAAAGAGCTGAGTAATCTACATATCGATGGCACCTGGATCGAACCTTTAATTCATTTGTTGTCGACTTCAGAAAACAGTGATTCTATTAAATCTGTTCAAAATTTGATATCTGAATTATTAACATCTGATAAATATACAATTGCACAAGATACAATCAGGTATTTCCAAATGAACCCTGACCAATTAGTCCATCTTTATGATGTTTCCTTCAAAGAAAGTGATGATTTACAGACTATCTTAATATCTTCATTTAATATCGTATCATTGTTGAATCAAGATGGATTGACCAATGTATCTTTGGTAGAAAAATTACTTAACAATGATCGTTTTCTTTCAATTTTACAAAATACAAGCCAAATGGATGCTTGCTATGTTTGTATCAGGCTTTTACAAGAATTATCCACCATCAAAGAATATCGAAGTATACTATGGGAGAATAATAAACAATTTCTACCCACCGTTTTTAAGATTGTCTCCAAGAATTTAAATTCTCAAAAAAATTATAGCAGTAATAATAAATATTCCAGTAATCAACAAGAAAGACCAATATTTGTTAATACTAATATCAATAATCTGGGTATTCAACTACAATATTACTCGCTGTTATTGATCTGGTTGTTAACTTTTGATACAAAGATTGCCTCTGATATGGAAAAACAGTATTTGAACAATTTTTTGAATTTATTTCAATTGATTAAAGTCACTATAAAGGAAAAGATTGCAAGGTTATGCATAGCTATAATATTACAGTGCTGTTCCAAAGAGATAAAAGGTCATAAAACATTTATCAAAGATTTGATTTTATTGGGGAACGGTATTCCCACTTTGAATAGTTTAAGCGAAAGAAAGTATTCTGATGAAGAATTAAGATCTGATATCAACACCTTAAAGACACTTTTAGAAGAGGAATATAAGGAATTGACATCCTTCGACGAATATTTAGCAGAAATTAATTCTAAGCTAATCTGCTGGTCTCCACCGCATGTTGATAACTCGTTTTGGTATGATAATATTGACAGATTCAAACAAGATAACTGGAAATTATTTAAAAAATTGATTGAGTTATTAATTGAATTTAAAGCTTCAAATGAACCTGAGGATAAGATTGTAATTCAAGTCCTGTTGAATGACATCACCCATGTAATTGAATTATTACCGGATGAAAGTGTGGACGTGTTGAACAAATTAAATGGGAAAGTTGTTATTATGGAATTATTGAATCATAGTGATTCTAGAATAAAGTTTGAAGCTTTAAAAGCCACTCAATCTGTTATTGGATATACATTCAAATAAATAAACATTTTGAACATATAGTAGAATTAACTTTTTAGTCATGATAATTGTATGTAAGAGAGTTAAAAAAAAAAAATAACAAATGTGATAATCATAATCAGAATAATTATCATCAATTATGAGTAAATAGTATTCTTAGTAAATGCATAATGAATATTTTTTATGTATGTGTGAAAAATATATAATATATATTGCATTTATCAAATAAAAGGAAACAAGCGTTTGCTCCTATACGTTTTATCTTGTTAAATTTTAAAAGCTTTGCCTATTTTGATCACGTTGCCATTCTCATGCTCTGATTTTTTTTTTCTGTTGTCCCCTCTCCTCAGGTGATTCAATCAAGAAAATTTGTAGACTTTCCTAGTTGAAATGACGATAAAAATAAATCAATTCTAGTCAGAGGATATAACAAAGAGATTGTTTTGAAAAAAAAAAAAAACAAACTTACGGAAATATATATCACAATAGTGCATAGGTACGTATAGCAAGCAACCCACTACTTGAAAAATCCAGTACTGAACTTTAGTTGCAAAAAAATAAAACTGCTATTTTTCTATTTTATTTCTTGTTTTGATAATTTTCTGTGATTAGAGAGTTACACCTAGTATATTTAACACATTGTTTCAATGAAATATAGAATTACAAGTTACAAGCTCCAGCAAGCAAGCTAAGACCACCAGATAAGATCAAAATCCTTTAGATCTCATTTTTAGGGGAGTTTAGAATCTCTGGCAGTCACGATTTGTCGCATCCAAATTATTTCAGTTTTTTTTTTCTTTTTCTTTTCCTTTTTTTTTTTTTAATGCAATTTATGCTTGTTACCTTTTCCAAATCAATAGGTAATGTCTAGAATCTATCTACCAGAGCAAAAAAAAAAAAAAAAAAAAAACAACTTTGGTTCGTTTAAGTGATTCCAACTGTTTTTGGTTCTCAAAACTTCACGACGTCACAGCATCACGAAGTCAAAACATTCATTTTACACATTTCAAAATGACATTAACGGTTGTGTTGAGTTATTTCGTACGTCATATACAAACCAACTCTGTCACTCTCTCAATATGGCTATTATTATATATTTTGTTTTATGTCATCGAAATGTAATTTTCCTACTTTTCTTCTTTGTCTTTCTTCCGTCTTCTATTGTGCACAGCCGTTCTGGAAAAAAAAACTTTTATTTTGAATGACCAATTCTTTTGTTTTCTCTCATTTTGCAATGACCCTGTGGGCGGTTATTAAAATGAGCGTCTCTCTTTTTTCTCCTCGTTTCTCGTTTCTCGTTTCTTTTTTTCCTGTTTTCTCACCCTTAATTTCGATATCGAAGAGATTTATATTTTATTTCCTAGAAATATATAAAAGAGAGAGGTTAGGTCAATATTTTAACTGTTCCAAATCTTCTTTCTTCTTTTTTCAACCCACATACTTTTAAATGTTGACATTGCATGATTCTTTTTTTCTTTTTAGTGTTATTTCCCCCAAAAAAAATATCGTCAAACATTAGTTAATCATAAGTGTTAATACAAAATAAATAAATAAATAAATAAATAAATATATCAGCATGCATTTCTTAGCTTTGTTACCAGAATCTAACAATAACCAACCTTTTGTTATTCCAAACTTATCACCTGTCTCTCGTCCATCATCAAGAAAAAACTCAGATGCAAGTGTCACTGATTTGGACGCATTAGACAAATCATTTATAATGAATGCCATAAATAATAATAATAATAAAATGGGGGAACAAAATACACAAAAAAAGAGAAGAAATTCGTTGACTTTACTCTAAATTATTCAGTATAATAAAAAGGCAAAATATCTTATTAATACATTTTTTTTATTATTAGGAGGTGTTTTATAGCATACATATCTTCAGATTAATTTATGTATGTGTGTCCCAATGTAACATAATAATTGCATTCTTTTTTTTCTTTCCCCACTTAAATTAAAAAAAAAAATAGGAGAAAGATTTTTTAATAGTGAGGTAATGTGTTTTTTTATTATTCGTTTTTAATATTCAATATTATGCATGTTTTTTTACTTAATTTTTTTTAATATCTGTTATTTCATATGTTTTTAGTTATACTCTGTTGAATGATGGAATGATTTTTAGCAGTAGTGTATTATCATTAGAACTTTTTTTTTACGCATTTATTCTGTTGTTCTTTTTTAATATATATTACTGCTTGTGTATGTTTGTTATGTGTATATAACTTTTATTTATATAAGTTATAATAAATAATACATGAGAAAAAAAAGTAAGAAAAAGAAACCGAAGAAATATCACTTTTTAATAATAATAATAATCATACGATCCGCTAATGTTTCTATTAAAAAAAATGTGTGGTAGTCTGTATCTATGTTTATGTATGTTTATGTTCTTGAAATAACAATATGTATGTTCTCTATCCTAAAGAGTAAGAGAAACGTAAAGTTAGGAAAAAAAAGTTATTGAACTGTTACAATGCAGTAACCGTTCGTTTCTGGCATCTTCACTATTTTTTTTTAGCCCAGTTGTTTTTCTTCAATCTCAAGTGTTACTTTATTAAACTTAGTATCGTTTGATGATAATTCTTTCTCAGTAAACAAATTATAGCAATCAAATTCATCTTTGCCTAGTTTAAGATTCATTTTATTATGTATATGACAACCCCATAACTTTAAAATAAATTTATTTGAACATGTAGGAATAGGGTTAGTTTCCAATATCTCAGTAAATATTTCAGATCCATGATTATAATCATCACAGGTTGGATATAAATCACTAAATAATTGTAAAAACTTGTGTAACTTATTACACTCCTTTTCATTCTGTGTTGTTTTATAGTCCATAGATATATCTATATTATTTATTATTTCATGAAATTGTAGCCAAGCATAGTTCCCTATTTCGTTCAACATTGTATTCTTATATATTGTTGTGTTTTTATAATATCCATTGAACCTAAGATCATTATTTATTATTACATCCTTGTCTCGTATTAAATTGAATGAATCAGAGTATGATATGTTAATATTAGAGAAAAATATCCAGAGTGATAGTAATAATAATACTGTTATGATCCTTATGACATTACTTCTATTAATTATTTTCAAATTCATATCTTTTTTTTTTTTTTTTGAATCTTCCTCTTTGTTCCTTTTTTAATGGATCTAGATCTTGTTACTATTATTTATATACCTTACAATTGCAAGTGAAATAAACTCATCTATCTTTTTAAGTGGTTTGGTCGGGTTTTTTTTTTTAACAAAAAAAAAAGAAAAAAAGCAGATTCAAATATATTCATAGAGAGATCGAAGATTCTTGATCTTTTAACGATCAAAAAAAAAATTGTGGTGTATATAGAATAGTACCATTACTACATAGATAATATATGTGGAGATATAATAATTAACAGAACTATTATCAGACCAGCCTCATTGGTTGAGAGGTCTTTTGTAAATACGTTTAGAACTTAATTTACTGATTTTAGTATACAATAGTTGAGCACGATGGTTAAAATGATCAGTAGTCCAATAAACTGATGGAGTCCCCATTCTATCTGCTTCTTTATAAACGAACTCGATCAAACTTCTACCGATCCCTTTTACTCTTTCATTTTCATCTACATATAGATCATGTAAAAGTATGACTTCACTCACATCCCATGTAGAATGATGACTTAAAAAATTCACCATACCAACAGCTTTATTTTTCTTTATATTAATAGCTAAAGCAGACCACATTTTAATATTGGGGTCTAGGAATTTAGGGAAGTTTATCTCTTCGATACCTTCTGGTGCTTTATCCTCATAATGTGTTTGGAAGCCTCTCCATAATCTAACCCAGTCTTCCTTGTCATCTTCATTAACATATCTAATAATTATATCATCATTCACCACTGTTATAGTACTGCTCATATCTCGTTGCAGTTGTTGTTGTTGCTTTTCCGTTTCTTTCTTATTTGTAATGGTCAAAGTTTTATTTAGTATGATTTCGTATTCTTATTCGATTTTTAAAATATTTTACTAATAGACGGTTTGTTATTGTTACTATAGAATATTTATAATGTAGAATTGTCCATAAAAGAAAATTATATATTGAAATATTTAAGAGTCAAAACAAACAAAAGTAGATCACTTTAAAAGACAAGTCATAAATTATTATTATTATTAACCTCTCCCATTATAGAAATAAAAAGGAACATGATTTGTTTGTTTGTTTGTTTGTTTTTTAGTCATAAACTTATGAATCATTCTTATCTCATCAGTTAATCTTTTTTCTTTTCATTCGGAGAGAAGTCAAAAAAAGAAAAGGAAACGAAATATTTTTTTTTCCTCGAGGAAAAGGAAAAGATTAACCTGGATCATGTTTGTGATAGAGCCAGAAATGAAACTTATCCAATTTTGATGCAACAGATGAGGCTTTGATTCTGTTGATATGTACATGAAGATTGGTAGTGTAACCTCCACCAACATTAATTAAGAGAACATAAATGGTTTAAGTGAAGAAGGCGAGGATACTGTGTAAGGAGATAAATGTGATTTGTAAACATCATTTCTTTCTAAATCAAATATTCTACTTGAGTTTGTGGATTCAGTACTTAACTTAGGTGTGCAAAATACACTAAATCCAGTAGAATTTTTGGAATTTGTGGTACTGAATAAAGTACTCTCTGTAGTTTCGTTACATTCCTCATCATGTGCATAAACATCATCAATATCATAAAATGTTTCTTTGTCATCTGTATCTTCCACCCTTGGAATATGACTACATGTTTCCTCATATCCATTATTATGATCTGATAATAGATCCTCTCCATGAGATATATGTTGAAACTGAAAAGGTGCAGATATCCTATTATTACATATGGTAGTTATATTACTTGATGAACCTGAATTAATTTTACAATATAAACTTTTTTTATTATCAACTTGTAATTTTTTAAATTTATTTAAAAGTCGATTCTTCCTTAATATATTTAATATTTTTTGAGGAAATAAACGATTGCTTTTGTCCGTTGTATTATCATCTTGAACAATCTTCTCTGTATCTATAAAAGGAAAGGCAATTGTATGATTTAAAGGAATACTATTTTTATTACCCAAATGCGGTTCACTACTATTTATAAGAACTATTCTTGGTCCCTTATCTACATTTTTATTTGTTTCCTCGTTACTGTTTTTATGATCTTCGGATTCTAACATTTGGTTAATATGGAACCCATACACTTTTTCTAGAAATTGATCTTCTTCTATCCAAATTGACTGAATTGGTAATAGGTATGTATTATAGTCCATAATCAAATTTGTTTCAAAAGAAATAAGAGAGGAATATATTTGTGTGTATGTATATGTTTCTTTATATATTATATTGAAAACACAGCAGGTTGTCAATATTAGCCATTTATTAGTACTTTAATAAATATATATGCTTTCTATTAGGAAATGCTTTCCTATAAATACAGTGAGTAAACTATGTACATACACGTACATATATATATATATATATATATATATATAATGATACTCCAAGATTTATAGATGCATATCCAAAGATGTCAGTGGATATATACTGAAAAGCACTTTTTTCTTGATGGTGTATTAGTGAATATTACGTATTAGATGCCACTTGATTTCAAAACGGATGAAGTAATATAGTAATGTTTATAATAGCATATAAGTAGCCTTACAGTGACATTTGTCGGAATAACAAAAGAATAGATCCATTGATTTAATGACACTCAATAACATGGATTCTTTGAAATGAAAATAAGAATATTAGCATTCTTGTGACTGTCACATTTATCACATATTTCTTTGAAGCATATTTTATTTTTCTTTGCCTATGTAAGATTTTTATTTAATTTATTTTTGTCTCTTCCGTTTTACTTAATCCGGAAAACAGACCTTTAAATAAAGAAGAAGAGGTCTAGAATTCTAAAAAAAAAAATTTTCATTTCCTTTTATAATTCTTGTTGAAATATTGTCAACTATAGAAATAGTTCCATCTTCAACCAAATCTCTAGTACCACATATCTTGAAACTTCTTTTGTCATTGAGTATTAACGTAAATTCCTTTTTTTTTAATGAATTGAATGTCTAGACTTGTGCTCTTGTTGAAGGTAACGCGAAATTTTTTTAAAAGAGAATTAATTTTACATAATAGTGGAATAAAAAATCTTTAATATCAACGGTATTATACATTTTCGAATTTTGCTTAACTTGAATTGTTAAGGTAGCTAGAAGAAGGAAAAGAAAAAAATATTAATTTTAACATAATTATATGTTTACAATTATACATATGAATATAATTTATTGATTCGTTTTATTTTTATATGTTTCACGTGCTTATTTATGTTTCTTGCGGAATTAAAACTCAGCACAACATGTATTTCTTTATTTTATTACCATTGCTTAAGAGTCTTGTGAAGATTTAACATGAGGTGCTAGCACTTGAGATTGTTTAATTTCATTATTTTCAGTACCATCATCCAATACGTCAAACACTAGGGCTTTATCAAGTATAGCATTAATATTTTCTACTGTTATGACAGATTTTGTCGCCTCATCATATCCTCCAATGACAGGTAAGGGTTTATCCTTAGGAAACATCCAATCTCTCCATTGTGTATCAACATTATCACATAAATCGTATAGAATCATCTTTAAAAGTGTAATATGATTATAAAACCATGAGACTGACCTATTAATAAATATACGATAATTTTCCATCTCTTTTATAGCATGTAACATAGTGAAATTAGGGAAATTACGTTTTTCGATGGATTGATCCCTCCAAAAATCAAACAAGGTAAATAATGCTTTTCTTCTTTGCCACGTTCTTTTTGATTCACGTAACTTTAAACCGAGACTCACTAATTTATTTTCCCAACGGAATTCCATGATGAAATACTCTAAAGAATTTACATAACTTTCTGTCAATGTGGTCTTAGAAAGAACTTTATATGCAAATTCAGTTTCTTGTTCAATTGCACTCTGTAAAATATGAACATTTGTTCTGTCATATTTATTTACTGACCCTACTGCAACACTAGTATAATTTCCATGCTTCCCATCATCGTCTTTACTCGATTTTTTAGCTAACAAATCCTTTTCTTTACCCTTAAACTTGTATGTTAAATAAGCACCACTAGTTATTGGTTCATCAGACCCTTTATTATAAAAGAACCCATCTTTGCAGACTAATTCTATCGGTTCATTAAGGGGAAGATCCTCACTTATTGAATCATCACTTAATGAGCCAGTATCTAAAGAGGTTTCTATTTCAATATCCTTTAAATCATCTGTTGTTTCCTTTATTGGAGCATTTTCTTTTAAATCCATTTTATTCTCATATTTTTGCAAATTATCTAGTGTCGATATTTTAGTCTTTTTAGTTGTAAGAATTGTATCCGATTCGTTAAGTTCTTTGGAAGAGGATATATCGTTTGGATCCGTCAACTTTCGTTTTGTTCTTAAATTATAAGGACAATTTACTTTGACACTATTTATATTTGACTTCACAGTTGTGTCATTTGTGACTGGTATCTTATCTGATAATTGAATCTTAGTCCCTATTGGCTCTGCTTGGAAATCCAGATTTGAACTTGAAATTTTTTTCATGTCATTATTTTTTCTTTGAAAATATGTATCTGAATTAAGTAAATTTAATAAATCTGTCTTCTTCTCATCAAAATGGGTAGTAGAGGTACTATCATCAACTAATTTTTGATTCACAATATTGGATAGGCATTCTTCTGAAAAATGGTTATGAAATTTCTTCTCCTCAGCCTCTGCAGTTGCATCATTTGATTTTTGTTTATCTATTATTTTATTTTGGGTCGTCTTACTGATTAGTTCCTTGTCTACACCAAGTAAATTTGATTCATTTAAATCAGGCTGATCCAATGGTTTTATGTCACTGTTGTCATCTTGTTCATTCTTTATTTGTTTTGATGTTATTGGGAGTGTATGTTCGTAATTCGAAGATAAGCGTTTCCTCCTTTCCTCCAATTTCAAAGCCATTAGCAATTCTTTGTTTGATTCCATAAAGGATTTAGCTCTTGCTCGATCGTTATATTTTAAACTAGTTAACATCTTTTCCCTCGAATCTCTTAATTTATCTAATTTCCTTTGTTGTTCTTTGTTCTCTTGTGGTAATTTATCATTTGTAAGTTCATTGTTATGTTTATCTTTATTTATAATATCCTTTTCATTTTTATTTTCTGGTTTAAAAGGGATTATTTTTGTTATTGGGATGGAGAGTGGTGAAATATTATTGTTATTATTATTACTGTTGGTAGTGGTAGTAGCAGTGTCTTTATGGATTGGTATTCTTATCGGATTTGACTTTCCATCATTGATGCTATTTTCATCAGTAGGATCTTGTGAGTTTGAGTTATTGACTGATGATATATTGTTATTGCTTGTATCGATGTTTGATATTGTTTGGTCTACAAAAGTAGTATTTTCAATATTATTAGTAGTATCATCATTATTAAAATTATGTTGTTGAGAGGATTGAGATAATTTATCGTTATTTGAAATTTGTTTATTGTTTTGATTTGATGTATTTAACAGGACAGTCTCTACAGTTCTTAGTTTTGGTGGTCTACCTCTTCTTCTTTTTGGTGGAATGGACGTCGTTGCTGCATCTTGTGTGATTAAAAGATGTTTATCCTCAATTTTTATTTTTCTTTCTTTCAGTGATACAGTTTTTTGTTTCGTGGTGATGTTGTTGTTGTTGTCTCTACTCTTATTTCTTTCTCTAATATCTTCTTTTTCTTTTTCTTCTTCGTCTTCTTCGTCTTCAGTATAATTTTTTATTTTACCTCTTGTTTTTATTCTTCTTGGTGATACTAAAGTAGTAACTTTAGATTTATTATTTGAAGAGGATGTACGTAAGGGCAATAAAGGAGACATTGAGGAATTGTTTGAATCCAAAGGATCAATAAAATATCTTTTTGATTTAGATATCTGAACTGTGCCTGTTGGTAAGGAGACATTAACAGAAGATAAACCATTAACTTGATTATTTTCCAAACTCTTCATGTCATTACCACTATTACTATTATTACTACTAGCATTACCAGTGTTATTAATATATTTAGTTTGATCTTTCCTTGGTCTACCTGGACCTCTTTTTGTAGAGGTGGTTAAACCATTGACGATGTTGAGATTATTACGATTAGTAGTAGTGGTGTTGTTGTTGTTGTTGTTGTTTGTAGTGTTGCTGGAGTTAATTGATGATAGTATGTTAATATCTTTATTCGATAAATTTTTTTTATTTGATAAATTTTTAGAAATAATTAAAGTTGATATAAGATTTAACCGTTGATTTATATTGTTAACTAAGATATCTGTATTCATTTGATTTTTCATTACATCTTCTAGTTTATTTTCCAATACATTTTGGTTATGTGATATAGTTTTCAAAGTTTTCATAAATTGATCCAACGAATGGTTATTATTTTTTAATTGTGAGACAATCAAAGATTCTAGCTCATCACATTGCTTTCTTGTATTTATTATATCTTTTTGAATTGATAATAAATAAGTATCGGACTTATTATTATTATTATTATTATTAGACGCTTCTTTTGATATCTCTATGGAAGAGTTATTATTTGTACTAGTATTATGTATTTTTTCCACTATGTCACTCATTATTGATAATTAATTGATTTATTTTATTTATATATTGTCAATAATAATAAATTAATTTAAATCAGGATAAAGTGATTTTTAATAAATACTAAATGCTGTTATTGTTACAATATTAAATATATTTGGTTGGTTGGTTAGTTAGTTATTCATTTATTTGTTTATTTCTCACCTTCCCTGTGTTATCTGGTTATTATTTTACCATGTTTATAGACCAAAAATTATTTTTTTTTTTATTAAATTAAAGTGTCAAAAAAAAAAATAAAAATAAAAGAACTTGTAATATAAATTTTTTGTCGTTTTTTCCCTTTCCTTTGTCGCTTTCCAAATTCATTTTTCTTTTGGTTACGGCGGTGTTTTTTCTTCTTCTTCTTCTTCTTTTTTTTTTTTTTTATTTCCTGTCCCTCTTGATTTTTTCCCCACTGTCCTTTTTTTGTTTCTGTTTTTGGTTTGTTTTTGACTGCGAGGGAAATTGAAAATTGGCAAATGAGAGGGACATCACACACACACACAACACTACTGAGAGAGAGAAAGAGAGAGAGACAGAGAGAGAGTAAGAGACTTGAGAACAACTATGAGAATTACTACTACGTACAGCATGTTTGTATTTGTAAAATTATTGAGTGGATAGCTATTGCATATTGGTATGGTGTTAATGATGGACAGAATTGGGTTCTTATCTCTCTATTTTATTGTTACTATTTTAACCTAAATAAACTAGGGAAGATATATATGTATATATATATAGCGACATATTATGTTTAAAATCAAGTGTATTCAAAAAAAAAAAAAATAAATAAATAAATAAATATTGAATAAGAGAGGTAATAATAATATATTATTCCCTTCTTTTATTACTATGGCTACTACTGTCTCTTAACTGTTCTTGTCTCTTTTGTTATATTTTCTCTTCTTCTTTTTTTTTTTAAAAGAAAAAAATATGACAATAACATAAATGCTATTTAAATACAAGATTTAAGATGATAGAGATTCATGTAAAAGATGAATCAATATATGCAAGATGAAGTGGACATTGTGCGTTTAATGGTGTTGGATTTTTTACCTGGCAATATCTTGAAGAATCCTCTTTCAAGACAAATTTGTTTTCTTCCCCTATATATTATCCTTATTAGTCCTAGAAAAAAAAAAATACTATTTATATCTAGCGTATAGACAACATGAGGAAGAAGGAACATTCGACCAGTGAGTAATAAGACTATATATTATGTACTCTGTAATATTAGGAGTTTTTATCATCTTTCCTCCTTTGCACTAACTTACATACGCGTTTACAAGTATCTGCATGCGCAGCTAGGTGGTACACACCTATATGAAGTCAATTACTTTGGGTTGTTTTTATTTTTTTTTTTTTTGGTAGAGGCAGATGAAGGCCATAAACTTCATATCCATTTATCATTTTTATCTCTAAGTCCAAAAGAAAAAAAAAAAATAAATAAAAAAAGCAAGAAAAATTTTCATGTGTATACTGTTGTTTTTTTCTTTTTCTTTTGTGCGATGAGATGAAGAGAAAAAAAAATTACGTGGTAATCTGTTGGTTTACTGTATGTGTAGTAATAGTGTATATGTATGTGTGTGTGTGTTCTGTATACATATCTAAATCGTAGTATAATTAAAAATGTGTTAACTCTTCTTGCTCACCATAGTTATCACAGTTATATCTTTTTACCTATCTTCTATAGCTTTGTTTCCTCGATATTAAAAAAACTGTATTATAATTAATAACAAGAGCCTCCTCCTTCCCTCCTTTCTCCTGCACTTACACAGATATATATATATAACTTCTAGCAACTGGAATAAATATAACAAATATGGCTAAGAGAAGAACCAAAAAGAGAACTCATGTTCCTGTAGATAAAGAAGCACTTAAAGGTATCCCTAAATCTATGGTCATCAGAGTAGGTCAAACCTCTCTATCAAATCATTCTTTAAACCAATTAGTTAAGGATTTCCGTCAAATTATGCAACCATATACAGCAATCAAATTGAAGGAAAGAAAATCAAACAAGCTGAAAGATTTCGTTGTCATGTGTGGTCCATTGGATGTCTCTCATCTTTTCATCTTTACACAATCTGAAAAGACTGGTAACGTCTCTTTAAAAGTCGCAAGAACTCCAAAGGGTCCAACTATCACTTTTAATGTACTGAACTATTCTTTAAGTAAAGATATTAAGAAATTCTTAAAGAGACCTAAATCCTTAAATAAAGAAGATGTTTTAAATCCACCCTTGTTAGTCTTAAATGGGTTCAATACAAAGAATAATAAATAATAATAATAATAATAATAGTGATACGGAAAGTGAAGACAACAATGTGGAAAAGATTATTATTTCAATGTTCCAAAACGTTTTCCCGCCTTTGAATCCAAATAAAACTCGATTGAATTCCATTAGAAGAGTCTTGATGTTACATAAGGATCCAACGACAAAAGAAATCTCCTTACGTCACTATTTTATCGACGTTAAAGACGTAGAGTTATCAAGAAATCTGAAAAAATTGTATAATGCAAAGACACATTTAAACAAGTCCTTACCAAATCTTCATAGGAAGAAAGACATATCTTCTTTAATCCTGGATCATGACATTAATGCATACACATCAGAATCTGAAATGGAAGATGATGAGGATGCAATTGTTAAAATATCTGAAAATAATCAAAATAATGAGATAAATGTTATAAAACAACCAAAAAAACCAACATTGGATTTGGAGACAGGTCTAGAAAATGAGGAGGAAGAAAGAGAAGTTAATACTAGCACCAGTATTAGTACTAGTAATGCACCAGATATGGCTCCAAGAAAGAAGGCTATTCGTTTAACTGAAGTGGGTCCGAGATTAAATTTAAGACTAGTCAAAATTGAAGAAGGTATCTGTTCAGGAAAAGTGTTGCATCATGAATTTGTTCATAAGACTGATGAAGAAATAAGATTGTTAGAAAAGAGACATCAAGCTAAATTGAGATTAAAAGAAAAAAGAAAAAAGGAACAAGAAGCAAACATTGCCAAAAAAAAGGCTGCTAAGGAGGCTAAAAAACAAAGAAAATTGGAAAGAAGAAAGGCAAGAAAGGAACTCGAAGAACAAAATAATTCAAATGAACATCAGAGTATGTCTGAAGAAAGTGACAGCGAGAGTGATTCAGAAAATCATTTTAGCGACGTACCTGAAGATATTGATAGTGATTTATTCAGTGAAGTTGAAGATGCTATGTAGTATACATATTTGTATAATAGAGCCAACAATAATATATTTTTTACTTTTGTTTTTTCAAAGAAAAGTATTAACTCTCAAGTATAAATTGTTAACGTATTTAGTATAAAGAGATATATGGTTTGTTAACTGTTTTTTTTTATTTACTATATTTCCTGTGTTTTATCATAGGTATCTATTAATCTGTCCCTTATTTGTAATTTTTTTAATAAAAGATTCCAACTGTTCAATGATTCAATTTCTATCTCCTTATTAATTAATTTTATAGCTCTTGAATAATCGTAGTTATTCAGTAAAATAGAATTTATCACTGGAATGGCATAACCAGGTTGTTCTTTAAAATTAAATCCACTAACTACATCTACATATTCTATTTTCTTTTCATGGTTTTGGTGTTTATTATATTTTTTTAGGAGATTTCTAACTTTGATATTATAATCGTTTAAATATAAAATCGAAAATCCATCGGGTTTCATATAATCTAAATAGATTTCAATATGACCAAATTTATTCTTAAAATCTGAAATATTCGTTATCCTTTCCAGTTCCCCATATTTATTGACTTTATATTCAGAAATTTTTGGTGTTTGTATTGTTTGATCTATAGAGTATAGTTCTCTAATCTCATATTCATTCCTGCACTTCATATGTCGTTTATTTCTCATTGGTATATATTTCTTAGTTTTTAATGCAACACTTTCAGGTTTCACTGTTCTTCCAAGGATACTCCAATGTTGTCTACTCTTCAATTCCAATATGTCATTTTTCCAAAATAATGGGACCTCAATTTTTGATATTTTATAAATGCCAATGGGTTTTGCACAAGGATTAATTATCTCATTTGTCTTCAAATTATAAGGTACAGTAAAGTTATCGGACTTTTTTAATTCTTTGAACGTCTTAGGATACTCAACGTTTTTATACGCTAATATTGAGCATAACTTTTCATTATTAATAACCATCCTGGATGAAGTATTTGATTGATTTATCCTTTGCAAACATTTCAAATACCATTGATATAATTTATAGTGAGAAGAGCTTGGTAATTTGTTACGATATGGGATATATTCGAAATATCGATATGCTAGATTTTTAATGTATCTTGGTGAAATATCATTAACTTGAAATGTCTTTAAATTGATCCTACATACAAATAGAAACTTTTGATTAGTGATAGATTTATTTCCAAAATATTTTAATGGAACATCAGGGTTCGTTATCTTAACTATTTCTTGGTCATTCGAAAAGACTATTGGATCCACGACAATCAATTTACCATAATTATTCAGTTCTATCCAAAAATAAGGATAGAGCAAGTCAGAATCAAAACGATTTGGAACTTCAAATAGCATTTTTTGGTCTGAATTTTTTGATGCTGAGTCGTAATATATTAAAGGGATAGCAAAACAGATTGATATTTCATAATCATCAGTATTAAGTAGATTTTGTAAAATAATTACATAGAATAATAATAAAATATCTCTATTAGACATTTTTTTTTAGCCATTTGTCTAATATCTTCTAAAGGATCAATTAAGGATATAGTGGGCCGGGCACCATAGAAGTGTGTTGGGTTATTTAGAACATAATCGTAGTGGGATCCTGACTTCTTATTGTATAAATATCTCAATCGATTTGGATGTTGACGGAATCCATTACTATTAATTTTATAGTGAGTTCGAAACCAATGTACTAGACCTAATAAAAGGGTAGATAACAGGTTTTCTTCCTTCCTGGTTCTAATCTTTTTACATTTGAAATTAAAGAATTTTTGTTGAATTAATTTAGGTATGGACTTTTTCAATCTTCTATTTAATCTAGCATCTTTAGTCCATTTAGCTCTTTGTACTAAGGTGTGTAGAAAAAATGGGATTAAAATAATGTTTATATTAAAAGTTAATTTTTTATATTCCATAAATAATTTCCTCTTCTCTAAAAGAATGGAGGAATTTTTTTTGCTTGTATTTTGTTCATCTTTTTTGTCAATTGTGATTTGTAAATTAAAAACAGGTAGCTCTGAATTCTTCTTAGTCGTTTCTAGTGGGACTTCTTCCCATTCGATGTCAGATAGCAATTCTTCCTCGCTATCTGAGATTTGCTTCGTCCCTGAGCCGATATTCGAATTGGAGTCGAAATCAGAAGAAGGAAAAAACAGATCGTATTCTAAATCATTATCTGAGATATCCTCAATGATGATCTGTTGGCGTTTCATTCGTAGTCAGGATATTAGCTAAGAGCCTGTTGATTTACATTTAATTTTTGAAGTGACTATACACTTAGAATGAAAGGATCTTTTTTTTTGTTTTTAACTCTTATAATAAAAAATACAGAACAATTATAAGGAACAAGAATACAGTGAGTAGAGTGTATTTGAGTAAGAACTACAGTAAATCCAACTTATATAACTAGTACTACAAAAAAAAGGGCAAAAAAACAAGCGTGAGGATAAAAGCATAATGGACACTAGCAATATATAACTTTGAAGATCTTTTAGTTTTGTTATTGATGGTATACCTTATCTGTATATGAATTTAATATATTTGCCATTTTTTTCCAATATATTTTCTTTTCTGGTGTTTTCAGGTCAACATCAACTATTAATGCTTCTACATTCGCATTCAAATTGGATTTGTTAGCATCATTGCTATTGCTATTACTATGAAGGAATTGCCACTTAATAAAACATGTCACATCTCTTAATGTCATCAGTAAAGGTATCTTTTCCTCAACACCACTTTCAATTACAAGTTGATGTATTTTTAATTGTTCATCATAAATTTTTTGTAGAATATTATTCTCAGTTGAAAAATATTCATTCATAATATTTAATTTCTCTTCTGGAACATTATCATTCTTAAAGATTTCTTTAATATATTGGCCGTTTTGGTGTAGCAATTTTCTATAACAATAATTTATAATTCTACCTTTATATTTATTATGGGTACAATTTCTACAATATTCTAATGGATTGTGTAGCCATTTAGGTTTAATTTCCATTGTAAAAGTGTTTTGTGCATCATCATAAAATAAACGTGTTTGATGATCGCTATGTAGACATTGTGCAGTAGACAAGCATGGATTCAGGTTTGGTAATTTCAAACAGAGAATTGAATTAGATTTTATAGACTCTAAGGAAACATAGTGTGAATAAAGTTCTGTTAATTTTAATGATAAAGTTAAGTCACATACTTCCACAGGACATAAGTAACTACCGAAGATTGGGATTATTTCTTTCTGTATAAACGACCAATTTTTCAAGGTATATTCATTATTAGTTTCTAAATTCTTAAATCTAACACTCAGCCGATATAATATGTCATCATTTCCAATAGAGATTACAATATTAGCATTTCCTTTACTGACTAATCGAATCTCATTCATGGTTGTATGTTTATCCACATTCTATCTCTTTTTTTAATTTTCTCATAACTGTCAACACTAACGCTATCTGACGCTCAAGTATTATACTGGGAGGAAGGGATAGTATATGGCACAAAATAAACCGTTCACAGTATATTATATGCAAAAGCACCACTTTGGTTCTACCAGGTATTCTTTGTCAAACAGTACAAAGAGACTCGAGATGAGCTTTCTTTCTGCTTTTTCTTTTTCTTTTTTTGGCTTTTTTTTTGTTATTTTTTTTTTTGAAAGGTTCAGTTAGTCAAAAGAGACGAAGATCAAGAAAAAAAAAAATTCTGTTGTTCTTCTTTTCCTTCGAGGTTTTTGATGACAGAAAAAGCAAGTGCCACAAACAATAGTTCCCTAAGTTGACATAACTCATCCTCGACATATTCTACAAACAGAATATACATATTTCATTAAAACGTATTTTTAGGTTGGTTCCAATGCACACCTCTAGTTAAATCATTGTTCACTTGGTAATATTATATCAGTTGTATTCTGAACTAGAAGAACCTGTGAACAAAAATTTCGTGTGTGGATACTAATCAAACAACTGGAAAATGTCAGGAGATCTAAATGAAAAATTACCAGATATCCTTCAAGAAGCAGTCTTGATGAAATCAGTGCCGGTTCCAGAGGGATCTGTTATTGTCAAAGGTATTGATTACTCTGATGATAAAGCCACAGACATGCGTGCATCTGACTTGGTTGCAGCTATGAAAAATATGGGATTCCAAGCTACTTCTGTTGGTAGAGCATGTGAAATTGTTGATCATATGAGACAATGGAGAGGTAAACACCACGATGAATTACCAGAGCATGAAAGAAAGGGTTCATTCGATGAAGAAGGGTATCAAAAAGCTACAATTTTCATGGGTTATACTTCCAATTTGATCAGTTCTGGGTTAAGAGAAACCTTAAGATATTTGGTTCAGCATAAGATGGTTGACGCTTTGGTTACTACTGCTGGTGGTGTTGAAGAAGATATTATTAAATGTTTGGCTCCAACTTATATGGGTGATTTTACCTTGAAGGGCAAGACCCTTCGTGAAGAAGGTATGAACAGAATAGGTAATTTATTGGTTCCAAATGATAACTATTGTAAATTTGAAGAATGGATGGTCCCAATCTTAGACAAGATGTTAGAAGAACAAGATGAATATATTAAGAAGCATGGTGACTCATGTTTGGAAGCTAACAGCGATGTAGAGTCTCCAATTTGGACTCCATCTAAGTTGTGTTATAGAATGGGTAAAGAAATTAATGATGAAAGTTCTGTCTTATACTGGGCTTATAAGAATAATATCCCCGTCTTTTGTCCAGCTATCACAGATGGTTCCATTGGTGATATGTTATTCTTTCATACTTTCAAAGCTTCTCCAAACCAATTAAGATTAGATATTGTCTCTGATATTCGTAAGATTAATTCAATGTCTATGGAAGCCTCTAGAGCTGGTATGATCATTCTTGGTGGTGGTATCATTAAACATCATATTGCTAATGCTTGTTTGATGAGAAACGGTGCTGATTGGGCTGTTTATATCAACACTGCTCAAGAATATGATGGTTCTGATGCAGGTGCTAGACCAGATGAAGCAGTTTCCTGGGGTAAGATTAAGGCAGAAGCAGAATCTGTTAAACTATATTCCGAAGTTACTACTGTATTTCCATTGATCGTTGCAGCCACATTCGCTAATGGTAAACCTTTGCAAAAGAAATTTGAAAAGGATGAATAATCTAGAATACTTTCATGTGTATGTTTGCAGATTCATTTGTTTCTGTTTTATTTTTGTTTTTTTTCTCTAGTTTTTCATATATTTGTATCATCCTTACTAGATGTCATTGTCTTCAAGAAAGGTGGGTGAATTATATGCTCTTACTTACGAACTTCATTTGAATTTTAATAATACGTTTATTTCTAATATACATAGATATATGTACATTTTGTTTCTGATATATTTATACATAAATAATTGTGTACATTTATCTTCTTTCTAGTTTGGTACTTTCGTTATATAAAAGCACGATAAATATTTAAGATCAAATTGGAAAGTTGAGCTTGGATAATTATGAATAGAGTTCATGCTTTTCTATATTAGTAGACAACACGCTTAATATTATTAGGTTTTCATGGAATTTAAGAAGCATTTGTTTGACCATTCTCTTGTTATTTTTCGATAGAGGAATTACTATAAGACATTTTTTATAAGCAATAATATACTATGTTGTTTAACATTCTGACCAACTATATTGATGAATTTGTAAAGCCAAATGTTATGTGATAGAAGATATGTGCCACCAATTCAATTTCGAGTTAACTTTGAAAGAAGAGCTGATTGTCCCCCAAATAGGCAGTAACTTTTTTTTTTTTTCGAATGTTCAAGGAACAAAAAAATAATTAAGAACTATTATTACAAAAATAAGACATAGTTACGATAAACTAAAAGGAACAGTGGTAAGGGCTCTCTTTTGGAGAAGTAGTTTATTACTCTCATCATTGAGAAGCAACTGCTTGCAAGGATGATAGGTAACTATCGAGGAATGTTTTCAAAAAGAATTGGTACTATAACCAATGCATGGAAAGCAGAATTGTCTGCAAGATATCTCTTTACAAATCGTGGTAGATATGTGAGTTTAATAACAAATAGAGGTTTTCATTCTACAATAAACCAAGAGAGTAATTTTCATAGTGGTGCACAGAGGGATAGGAAAGTGCGTAGAATCAAGACCAAAGAAGAAATTGCTAAAGAGAAATTTGAAGAAATGTTGAATTCACCAAATTGGTTTATTAGATGGGGAGCAATTGCTAGATCTGAAAAATTTACAAAGGGCATGACCAAATATTTAATTGCTGCTTATGTTGTATTTTTAATTTATGGTATATCATTTATGAAAAAATTGTACACAAAGGAGAAAGAATTGGAAACTCTTGAAAGTAAATTGGAATCTGGTAATATTAATGAATATGAAACATTAAGGATTAAAGAGTTGAAGGGGAAATTAAGGACAAGAGATCAGTTGAAATTAGAACAGTATGAAAAGATGAAAACTGAAGATGGTATTGAAAATTTTGATGGGATAGTTTTACCAAATAATGATCAAAATAAGCTAAATAAAGACATTTTACCTGCAAGGGATACAACTCCATTTTATGATGGTAAAGCTGAGCAGTATGATAAAGATATCAACTTTGAAGAAAAGGTAGTCAGAATGGGGAAGAGACGTAAGTGGCTAATGAGACATTGTAGTGGCGATGTTCTTGAAGTTTCCTGTGGTACAGGTAGGAATATTCCCTATATAAATCTTGATAATATTAATTCAATAACATTTTTGGATTCATCAAAGGCAATGATTGATATCACAAATAAGAAGTTTAGACAAAAATTCCCAACGTTTGACAAGGTAGCATTCGTTCAAGGTAGAGCTGAGAATTTGGCAAATATTGCTGGTGATAAAGAAAGAGTAAAATATGATACTATTGTAGAGGCATTTGGCTTATGTTCCCATGAGGATCCAGTAGATGCCCTTAAAAATTTCGCTTCCTTATTAAAACCAAATGGTAGAATCGTTCTTTTAGAACATGGTCGTGGCCAATATAATATAATCAATAAGATTTTAGATAAAAGGGCTGCTAAAAGGTTGGAAACATGGGGTTGTCGTTGGAATCTTGACATAGGTGAAATATTAGATGATTCTGGGTTGGAAATAGTAGAGGAGAAAAGATGTCATTTAGGTACTACCTGGTGTATTGTTGCTAAAAAGAAAGGTGATGCTAAGAGAAAAGATGAAGCGGGATTCTTTGAGAAATATATTGGACCTTCGTTTGCAGATAAGTACAAGGATTCAAAAGAGTAAAATATCCCATAGATAGTTAAAGAATATTATTTTATACTAATCCTCGAATATGAATATGATGGATGCTGCTTTTCTAATACATGTGGACGGTAGTAGAGTACACGTATGTTGTAAGTATATATATATACCTGTAAATAAATTAATTCTAAAGCCTTATTTTTTTGTCGCAGAAAAAATGTTGATCGAGATAAAAAAAAAATTAAACAGAATAGAAAAAGATGTCACGCAAACATATTGATTAAAAGTATGATAGTCTTCCAGACAGCAGGTAGAGGTTAGATTATAATCTTTTTGTATTGCTAATTCATTTAATAGTATACTTATATATTTTTTAATATTTTTTTCATGTACTGTTAAATGTTCAGAAAACTATCAGCCTTAAATAGATTAAGTTGGCTGTTGAAGAGAACAACGAACGCCATTAAAATGTCAACTTCACATTCTAGTAAATATGATCCTCCAATTAATCGTAATATGAGAGTATTGGATAGGTCCTTCTTTACCAAAAAAATTCCATTATGTGCTGTCAAATTTCCAAATCCTAAACATATTAGTGAATTTGCAAAAAAATATAAGGCATATATTCTTCGTGTTCCAAGAATTCCTCATGTTATAAAATTGGATTCCATTCAACAAATTAGTGGTGATAAAACACTGGCCTGTGACAATGGTGTTGTTACCAAAGGTGTCTTATTAACAGATACTATAACGTCACTAGATGATGTACCTAAAAAGCTTCCTAGCGAGGCCTTAGAGTTTTTGAAAAATACTCAAGCAGAAATCATACCATATGAATATATTTTGGATTATGATTATTGGAAAGCTGAAGATATTTTAAGAAGTGTTCTTCCAGAAGAGTATTTAGATGAAGTTCCTACAGGTTTTACTATTACGGGACATATTGCACATTTAAATTTAAGAAAGGAATTTAAACCATATGATTCCTTGATTGGTCAGGTTATCTTGGATAAGAACAATAAGATTGAGTGTGTCGTAGATAAAGTCAGTTCTATTGCCACTAAATTTAGAACTTTCCCGATGAAAGTTATCGCGGGTAAGAGTGACTCTTTAGTCGTAGAACAAAGAGAATCCAATTGTATTTTCAAATTTGATTTTAGTAAAGTTTATTGGAATTCCAGATTGCATACAGAACATGATAGATTAGTCAGTAACTATTTCCAACCAGGTGAAGTTGTCTGTGATGTGTTTGCCGGTGTAGGACCCTTTGCAGTTCCTGCTGGTAAAAAAGAAGTGATTGTGTTGGCTAATGATTTAAATCCAGAAAGCTTCAAATATTTACAAGAAAATATTAAAGTTAATAAGGTTGGATTAATGGTTAAACCATTTAATCTAGATGGTGCTCAGTTTATAAGACAGTCAACAGACTTGTTGGATAGATTCATCAAAGAACACGAAAATGAAGAGATAATTTTGCCTATTAAAGTTAGTTATCATCATAGAAAGAAACAAAAAATGGCTCAATTTGCTGACAATGATAACAACGACCACAACAACAATAAGAATAGGGACAAGGATAAGGATATAAAAGCTGTAGAAAGAACATTTATAGAATCCAACACAAAAACCATTAAGATACCACATGAAATTAGTCATTTCGTTATGAATTTACCAGATAGTGCTATAGATTTCCTTGGTAATTTTGTTGGACTATATGCTTCTATTTCAGAACAAAACAGTATTACTAAAATGCCGTGGATCCATGTCCACTGTTTTGAGAAATATGGAAATGATGAAGATTTGACAATGGAAGAGTTATACGAAAGAGTTTATCAACGGATATTAAAATCCATGAATACGACATCAGATATTTTACCATTTGATGAATTATCATTCCATCTTGTCCGTAAAGTATCACCAACAAAACCCATGTTTTGCGTTAGTTATAAATTACCTAGAGCATTGGCTTTTATGCATCAAGACAATTTGTAGATAATACAGATATACAGTAAATAAATGTGAATAGTGTATTCATAATAGTAATAATAATAGAGAATACAATATTGATTATTAATAAAGTTGGATGAGGAAGAGGGGGAGTACTTTATGGTAATTTTTTTTTGCTTGACAAGATTATATGGGTTTAAAGAGATAGAAGTAGAAGGTAAGTGAATTAAGGTATTAATTATAAGTGGAGATAAAAAGTCATTTTATAATCAAAAGAATAAGAATGAATAAGGTCAAAGGAAGTACCTATTATATTCAGATTATGGAACTTTGCATATTTTTCCCCTTCTAAAAGGCTAATAATTATGTTAATTGATGGCAGCTATGACGTTATTGATGAACTCAGTACAATAATAATAACAAGAAAATGACTTTTGATTGCAATTACATACTCCTTAATGATATTAATAGTTTTAAAATCACAGAAATCGTGGATAAACAAAGGTGGGTCATACTTTACATATAGCATATGTTATCAGAAGATGAAGTATGATAAGACAAGATTGAGTCCTTCTTTGGAAAGTCACTTTGTAAAAAAAACGGTAAAAAAAAATTTCAGGTGCTGGGGTTTAAAAAAGGGGATAACTTTTGCTATTAGTTTTTTCTTCTTTTTTCTTTTTTCGTTAACAAAAAAAAGTGGGGGCCTGAATGCTTTTTTACAAAAAAAAATACAGATTTTGCACCACCTAACCTGCTTATTTCAAAAAAACTTCAGTAGCAAAACATTCAGAATAGTTTAGAGAATGAGGATTGCAAACAGTAACAAATCTATTAAATTATTATGTTTTTAGTTAATAAATTCTATATAAGTACGACATTTGTTGAGAACAGTTTTCGCTTTTGTTTTTGTCTTCTTAGAAGGATATTAATAAATGAAAGTATAAAAATGCTGATTACTGTGAACAATTAAGGGTTCTGCAAATTTTTGTTTCAGTTCCAGAAAGTCTATGTTAGGGGATATAGTAGCTTATAGTTTTTGCAAGAGTTTTTTTTGTTGGCCATTTGTTTTTTTGTTTTTTTTTGCAAAGCCAGATTTGAGATGGTGACATTTTGCTAAGAAATTTGGAAAGTGACTCATTTCAAGGGGAAAGGTTTACGTATGAATAAGAAATATCAAATATAGGAAAAGACCAACATATAGTCATAATTTAATATCTTACAGTGGGAAATTTCCTACCACAACGAAAGTTGAACCCACAGTTTGAGAAAGCTGATGTGGGTGGTCTCATTCCTTCTGGTATTCTCTTCATTCTGTGTAGAATAACAGCAAGAAGCCCAATATCTCAAGTAGAGTTCTACATCTTGTTTCTTCTCCTTGGGCGCCACTGACTAAACATTTCTTCACACTGGGAATTTTTTCTTCTTGAGGTTGACTAATTTTTTTTTCATTTTCATTTTCTTTCTGTTTCTCTCTTCTGTTTTCTCGAGAATCGTTTTTTGTTACCCCACTCCGCTTTTTTTTTTATTTCTTTTTTTTTTTTTTCTGTTTTGTCATAAACTGCCAGAGGGCAAGACGTATAAATACATATATATAAAAGAATCAAAGGAAATTGGCATACATTCCAACTTACTTGCATGTATGTGTTCTTGTGTTTTTTTTGTTTGATTTCGTTGTATGTGAGGTTCTATTGAGAAAAGACAAGGAAAATCATCAGTCCATAAGGATTTGTGGGTGGTGTATCTATTTTATTACATCTAGTCTCTGACTATTTTTAATTTAGATAGATACAGCATCTTATTTTTCAAATTTTTTTGTACCATTATTTTTTCTTTTTTAATCTTTGTTCATCACTATACCACTTTTTCCTTTAATATACCCTTTTTTTTCTTCTTTCAATTAGCATTCACCAAAACTTCACTTTATTTGACTATTCATAATATATATTTTAATTAGGATACCAATTTAATTACACCTAACTTTTTTTTCGATATATTATTTTATTCATAATTAAAGGCATAGGATATCAATAACTCAGACGTATAAGTTCTTTCCAAGATGGTTTGTTCCGTTCACTGAAGAAATCTATATTTCTTCATCTTATAAAAATAACATTGAATAATATATTATATTAATTTAGTGTTTTGATTCGCAAACTATTCTGAATTTGGTGAAAATAAAATAAAATAAAAAAAGGGAAAGAAAAAGTCATATATTTTTGTTTAGTTTAGAGATTATTTATTATTATTTTTGTTTTTTTTTGTTTTTGTTTTTTGTTTTAAAATATGCATCAAGTTACACCGGATTCTAGTCATTTAGGATTGGATTCTGTTTCAACCAATTGTAATAATATTCCTTCATTTTATCACAGTCCTCCACATGTGGATCCTGCAAAGAATAAGCATACAGAAATTAAAATAGTGGATACTTCTAAAAAATATACTGCATTAATTATTCATAATATTTCTATTTTATTATCTAAATTTACTAAAAATTTGCAAGTTGGAACAATCGATAATTCTGTTCAATCTATAAGACCATTTATTATTGAAATTTTGAAACGTTCAAAATGTAACAAAACTACCACATTGCTAGCATCATACTATGTTCATAAGTTGTATCGTAGTCAGATAGACTTAACAAAGTTACCAGAGTTTGCTAAATGTTCAAAGAGAATCTTTTTGACCTGTTTGATTATTAGTCATAAATTTCTCACTGATAATACATATACAATGAAGACTTGGTCCCAAATCACTGGGCTAAGTGTCAAGGTGCTTAATGATATGGAACGTTGGTGTTTAAACAAATTGAATTATGGGTTATACGTTAAGAAAGAATTATTACAACACTGGACTTTAAAGATGTCACAAAACACATTAAATATTAATGGTGATACATGTATTACTGAGAAAAGAAAATATGACAGCGATGTGCAGTATGATTCTTCACATTCTATACTTGATGGTAATTTTGAAAAGAGGACCAAAGTTTTAATAAATTAAGTCTTCTGTTGTTTTTTTTTTTTGTATGTTCTGATATATAGTTAGTTTGTTTTTTTGTTTTTAGTATTGAATTTATAGAATTCAATTAAGCATAATACATATAATTTTGGATACCTTAGGTATGTCTTCTTGTGAAAAAAAAAATAATGCAATAGAAGATGAAGAATTATTTAATTACGGTATTTAGAAATTTAACTCTGTTTTACAGTTCATGGGAAAAATTCTTTGTTTGAACTTTGTCACGATTGGTGAATAGTAAAGTATGATTTTATATGATATTAATATTATATTTACTCAGACATTCAAACAAGCTGTTAGTAAATGCTGTAGCAAGATATCTTCTGTCGTTGTGATGTTATTGTTATCTTATTTTTCTCTCTTTATATATGTATATCTTAGTCTTCTGGATGAAGACCCCTTGTATATATATCTATAGCATCTTTGATCATTACTGTTATGGTCAATATTAGAAGTGTTATTTAAGATACAGTAGTTGGGTTATATATCTACTATAGAAAATTCTTTCTTGTCTCCTTTCCCTGAAATAAATAAATTATAAACATCTATAGGAAATAAATAATATATATGTATATATTAGAATTTTTTCATCCAAATTGGAAATAAATGAGTAGATTTACCCAGTTATATATATATATTTTTTTGCTGGAACTAAAGATTCTACAATCATGTTTTGTTTCACCATCCCTGATTGTATAATTTTGTAAAATAACTTGCTGATTGTGGATTGTGCATTATACACATTTCTGATTAAACGAATGATTCATTTTCCAATACAACTTGAATTCATTCCAGTACTTATATCTCATATATGAATTGATTTCATGATACAACCAATAAATTGTTGAATAGAATAATTCTTTTAGTTATTGTAAATGGTAAATTTGCTGGAAATATCGGACAAGTATACACACTCATGTAAACCAATGATCGGATATAAATCAACAGGCATTATTGATGATAAATCCGATAAAATAATTGATTGTACACAACCACATGAAAGCACAAGTTTTGCTCTAGAGATGAAAATATATAAAGGGCAAACATTAGAAGTAAAAGAATCAGTAATTATGATTTATCCCTGAATATTTTAAACAACTATATTTTATTTATATATATATTTATTTTATGTACACTATATAAAAAGATGGAAGAATTGTAATAATAAAATATATACCAATAACTTTTACATTTAATCATGACCACTAACTACAGTAACATTCTAGGTGCTTCTTCTTATGAAAATTGGACATATTTGTGAGTGTAAACTAAATCTGTTTATTTTTTATCTTATTCAATTACTCTTATAAACTAAATCGGAGATTAACAATGCAACGCATTTTTCTTTTTTAAAAAACTTTAAATATGACTTTTTACAAACTAAACTAATATTCATGACACTTAACAAAAACAAAAAAAAAATACTATTGAAAATATCAAACAAATGTAAATAAATAATTCAGATAATAATTATAGAATAACAAATGGGCATTATTGTGTACAAAATAGTTTACATGGATAAAAGATATACTTATTGTTAAGAATGAGCACCTATAGGTAACAGATAAATTGTAAACATTCTCAAAATATATTCTATCATTTTTTTTTATTAACGTTCTTTGTATACAAAATAGAAGTAAAGTTCTTTACTCTTCTTCTCTATACACAACATAAAAATATATATATATACGTAAAAATGTAAACAAATTAAAAATATGATATGAGAAAAATATTTGTGTTTATATCCACAATTATTGAGGAATTTTTCTCTACCAACGACAGCATTTTAACCAAACAATTTCATCGATGTTTTGTTATATCTAAAAGATAAATATTTGATCTCTATTGTTTATAATCTGCTAAAATCTCATTGTTCTATCTTTTTTATTCTAGAACATTTTATTGCTGCACTTGTAAGCAAATAAATGGGAGCAACTTGCTTGTCTCAAAGTTGATGTTATATATTAAGACAAAGAAAAGAATGTAAAGAAACAAACGTTACAATTTACAATTCTTCCTAAACATTTTTAGTTGCTATGTCTTATTTATATATATATTTATTTCTGTACAACATACACAAAAGAACGAATAATGTTAGTTACAATAAATATAATAATAACTTTATCATCTAACTATTCCCACCTGATTCAGCAATATCATAGATCCATCTTTTTACAAAATACACTTCTGGAAATTAAAATCTAATGCGTATTTTAATACCCACCTAGACCATTACTGCTAAAAAAACCTTTTTTAAAATAGGAATATGTTACAAAAAAGTGTTATTTTATTGCAGGTATAACTATTACTAATTAAAAATACGAAAATGTAGTATTGAAGTAATATATTGAGCAGAAAAATAAAATAATCATTATTATTATTTTTTAATGTAAATAAAACAAAACATAATTGTTCTGTAAAATGTTATTACCGGAATAGTAAGTACAATCAAGGTATTAAGATAATGATGTTATTTTGTCCCAATTAACTTCCACATACATGAATAAAAGATTAATCAGTAGAAAAATTTATTGGAATAAGGAGTAACCAACAGATGATAGTCAAGAAAGAATCAACAAGAAGAATAAATAGTAAAGTATATAATATATATTATTTAGTTATAGTATTTAGATTATATTCAACATTACGTCAAAAGATATAGAATGAGTCTATATCTTATATCTAACCCAGTTATTTATTGTTATTTATTCTATGTCGACGATTACCAAAATCCAGTAACTGTGACATATAATGTTCTGATGTTACAATAGACGATCTTGCAAACTCTTTAGTTGACAACGATGTTCTTATTTTTCATATTTATAAACTGTATATCTTGTTGTATATCTATTTGTCTTATCTACTTCTTATATACGGTATAGTTTATGTATCATATATAGAGGACACAACCAAGAATTATTTATTATATTTTACATTCTAGAAGAGTATATTCTCTCGTAGTAGATCTTCTTCTATTACACACACTTAAGCCTGGTTCGGAATGAAGTTTCCGCAAAAATTTACCTGGACGTGGCGGAACAGTGCGTTCCGCTATTCCGCTAGATCCCAAAATTTGCGGGCGGAATGGTCCGTAAATCTTTCCGAACCAGGCTTAACACACTTCGTATCACGTGATGTTACATAGTACAAAAACCTAAAAAAGTGCGAATTCTGTGGATCGAACACAGGACCTCCAGATAACAGTGACTAAAGTTTCCAATCTTCAGTCTGGCGCTCTCCCAACTGAGCTAAATCCGCTGGAAAAGTTGTTTTCTTGTTGCGGAAATTCTATTATCCCTTATTAGCCCCTTACCCCGTGTTTACTCCTTACTCCTTACTCCTTACCCCTTATTTGTCTTTTATTGTTTTTTACCCCTTTTTATCCGTTCTGTTATTTTTTACTGTCGACCTCGAGTTTTGGTTATTTTCGAAATAAACTGGTGGTCAAATATTTTATATAAAAGGAGAACATTTTTTGTATTCAAGTTCTCCAAGTTCTTCTTTATTTCCTGTTCACATTTGTAAATATATTTCATTTATATTTTATATATTATTTATTTATTTATATATTTATTTTAATAAAATAACCAAGTACACTTTCAGTCTATTCACTGGTCTATAAATAGTTTAAACAAGTGTACACAATATTATTGTAATTCGGTAGTCGATTACAACATTTCTGTTGTATAATAAGATGCTACACCACTGAGAGATTACTGCGCCACCGAGATATTCTGACGCCTCCGAGAAAGTGCTGCGTTACCAAAAACTATTGTCAAAAATGTTCCATGAAGTTCCATTGAATTATTACAATTAACAATTAGGGTGTGAATCACTGGCTCACCCATATTTCGAATTGAATAGTTGATCGAGTTTCAGAAA